>OW388085.2:13139921-13739921 GCA_936449025.2 Sarcophaga subvicina | reverse complement strand
TTAAAAATGTTTTATTCCAACATTAATCACACCTACATATATGTAAAGCATGAGAATTTAGCAGATCAAATATCATAATGAAAAATATATGAAATATTTCTTTGCCTACACGCGCCAAACAGTATGTAACTTGATATACGTTTTGCATTGAATAAACTAAACAACCGGCAAAAACGCATCACAATCACCCTACATAACCCTACCCTCTCTAACCCTCTCTAACAAATCTTACATACCTATCACTCAACCAACTATAACACACACACACACACACATTAAAAAGCACATTCAACCAACTACATGGGGCTTAGCTTCAGGCTACCATGGGGGTCAGTAGGTGGCGGATAACTGGACGGCCTATCCCAGGTAGGCTAGCTGCGAATAACCAATAAGCAGTCCCCGACCAAGAGCTGCAGATACGGAGGCGTACTACAAAAAGGTACAAGCGACCGAAGACGTTATCTGCGACATGGCGAATCGATGCCGCCATTAACTAGGCATCATCCCACAGGGGGTTCCCTCAAGAGATGGGAAAATAGGAGAGTAACAACTCCGTGGTTCCCTCAGTTCCACCGAAGCGGCGAACTACGACGCCCTTGATTGGGGCATTAGAACCGAGCCCGGTAAGGTTCTAATTATGGTATACCGGAAAATGGATTTGAATTGGTGATATAGACTGACGATGGCAGTATTCCGGCACTTTAGTAGACGGTGTGATAGCTGGCTGAAATGGCATACATACATACATACATAATTGGTCATTACAACCCTTCAGTCAGGATTACGACCTAGTTTCTCACACCACTTATGTTGTGTGTGTTAATTTTATACATGAGTGGTGGGACCTACAATTTAAAGTCGACTCCGAACGACAGATTTTTGTGAAACTTTTCATGGCAATTTTTAGTTACTCTCAGAATTTTTGCCAGAAATCTGCTGAGAGGAAGTCGCCGAAGAAATACTTTTTGTATTTTATTTTGATGTCTGGCCTGGGGCTCGAACCCTGGCTTTTCGTCTAATAAGCCAACACACTACCTACTAGACCACGGCGACTTCAAAATGAAATGGCTGTCGGGCTAATGCTGTCATTGCCCCCGCCCCGTTAAAATGATGGCAAGTCTGTCGGTACGTTCCTGATTTATCACCGTTGAGTTGGTGTTGTAGGACCAGATGTGAATCCCTGGTTTACGTCGACCTGGCTCTGAACACGTATTCCCATGAGGTTATGTGTCAACCCTCGCGTGGCCTCCCTGCTTGTGCATAGATAACCACGGGGTCTTTTGTGACGACTACAACGATGGATTAGGATAGCGGCCGGGAGTTGGGGCCCAAATGAAATGATTAACAACAAAAATAAACCTACGAATAAGACGACGAATGATATGAATACCTTGGAGCTGAACGCTTTCGGGCAGAGCTCAAAGATTCTGAGATCTCCTGTGCGGAATCGGGAAATGAACCCGTTCGGTCAGAGTACGAGGACTCCGAGATCCCCAGTGAATGGAGAATCTTCAGGATTGGTGGCATCGAAGTCGGAACCAACGCGAAGCAACCCGACGGTATCGATCAGCGGGGTTTTTGGTCAACTCGGAGATCAAATTAGGAGCTTAGTTGATATGATGGAGGATGGAAAGAGGAGATCAATCCACCAACCAATGAGAGATGCAATTGACTATATTAAGACCCTATACGACCTGTACGCAGGTGAGTTGAGGGGGCAGTCAATCAATGAGAAGGATTGCAGCAGTTCTGCAACACAAACTTCGCCCTGGATGAGAAATCATGAGGGGAAGAGGAGACAGGAGGAGACTGTTGAGACTCCCGAAGGAAAGAGGAAAACTCCAAATCCTGCACCAAAAGCTTTGGCTAAGAGGACTACTGAGACGACCCTGGGTCGGCAGGTAAACACTCTGGAATCAACTGGAGAACCAGGGTGGCAAAAAGTCACTAAAAGGAAAAAGAAGGAGAAGAAACCTCAGGAGAGGAAAACAAAGCCTGATGCAATAATGATAGCAACGAGGGATGACACATCGTATGCTGACATTTTGAGGAGGGTTAAAACAGACCCTAAGCTTTGCAAATTAGGTGAAAACGTGACAAAACTTCGGAGAACCGCCAAAGGGGGCTATTACTTCAGCTCGGCAAGAACGGCGAGCGAACGGAGGACTTCAGAGGGGCCATTGGAGAGCTCCTAGGGGAATGCGTGACTGTCCGCACTCTAAAGGAGAGGAGGACAATTGAGATAAAGGACATTGATGAGATCACGGAGAAGGAAGATGTACATAACGCAATACAGAACATTCCAGGTCTTGAGGGCTTCGCTGGAGCCGACATAGTTGGTCTCAGGAGGGCATATGGTGGGACGCAAACGGCCACAGTGAGCCTTAATGCAGACGCTGCAGCTATTCTTCTGAAGGAAGGTAGAATTAGGATCGGCTGGGTCATATGCAGGATTCGCGAAAGGAACATTCCGACGAAATGCTTCCGATGCTTGCAGTTTGCCCGCCTGTGCGAGAGTAAAGTTGACCGCTCGGGAACATGCCGCAAGTGTGGACAAGACGGTCATATTGCTGGGAATTGCGAACGGGAACCACTCTGCATGTTCTGCAAAGTGGACAACCCAATGTTCGCCAAACATATCGAGGGGAGCAGGAAGTGTCCGCAGTTTCAAAGCACTCTTAAATCACGATCTAGGAGATGAGGTTAATACAAATTAATCTGAACCATTGCGAAGCAGCTCAGGACCTACTGGTCCAGAGGGTAAAGGAGGAGAATATCGATGTCGCAATCATAAGCGAACCTTATAGGGTACCGAGGAATAGTACTTAGATCACGGACGGATCTAGTACTGCGGCTATATGGACTTGTCGTTCATTACCCTTCCAGCAAACCTATGCGCGGGACATTGGTTTTGTTATGGCCAGGATAAAGGGAGTTTTCGTCTACAGCTGTTACGGTCCCCCGAGGTGGTCAATGGATGAGTTCCAACATATGCTGGAGAGGCTGGCGTCACACGTGCGCCTGAACACCCCGTTATTATTGGAGCAGATTTTAACACTTGGGCGATCGAATGGGGTAGTAGATAAACTGACGCCAGGGGTCGCTGCCTCTTGGAAACATTCGCTTCCCTTCCTGTGGCGCTGATGAATGACGGAATAGGAAGCACATTTAGGAGAGCTGGATCGAGCTCGATAATAGATTTGTCGTTTGTGAGCGATGGCCTTGTTTCGCGGACCGCATGGAGGCTAACTGAAGACTTCACAAATAGTGACCACCAGGCAATCGTGATGACGGTTACTGGGCGCAACACGAGAGGAGACGGATTGCCGAAGTTTACGGGACCTAAATGGAAGCACTCCCGCTTTGACGGGGAAACGTACAGATTGATGTTGTCGTATTTTAATACGACTGGCACCACGGTCGAGTAATTAGTGAGCGGCGTATACGAAATGCTCAACACTGCATGTGATGCTGCCATGCCTAGGAGGACTGTATGTAGGGGACGTTCCCCCTGCTACTATTGGAATGACGAGATTCGAAATCTGCGGTCGGCATGCTTTGGGGCGAGAAGAAGGGCCCAGCCCACGAGAGGAAGACCGACATGGGAAGCCGAACGGGCTTCATATGAAGATCTAAGGCATCGACTCAGAAGAGCCATTCAAAGGAGCAAGAAACTATCCTTCCAGCGGATATGCCAGGAGGCTGAGTTCAATCCTTTTGGGACGGCGTACAGAGTCGTCTGCAAGAGAATCGGTGCTCGGGGACAGCCTAAACTAGGTTGCCCAGTTTTGCTACGGGAGATTGTTGGTACATTATTCCCACGGAAGTCACTCATTCCATATCCGGAGAGGAGGTACTCGCAGCATGCACTGGAATAGGAGATAGGAAAACACCGGGGCCAGACGGAATCCCGAATATGGCACTTACGGCGGCTATCCGGCTCAGACCGTATATGTTCGCCAGGGTGTTCGACAAGTGCTTCGTCGAGGGTGTTTTTCCACGTCGATGGAAGAAGCAGAAGTTGGTTCTCATTCCGAATCTTGGCAAACCACCAGGGGAACCATCGTCGTATCGGCCCATCTGCCTACTTGACACGATGGGAAAAATACTGGAGAGGATAATATACAATCGACTATTGACATGTGCCGAGGCAGGAGGAGCGCTGTCGCACCTGCAATACGGATTTAGGAAAGGACGGTCCACTGTTGACGCGATAAGGAGGGTGGTCGACATTGCAAGAGATGCAATAGAGGGCGAAAGATGGAGATTTGGCACCAAGGAACACTTGACGTTAGAAAAGCGTTCAACTCAGCGAATTGAGGGCGGTTTATGAGCCCTCTTTAACATGGATACGCCGCCATACTTAATGGAGATTCTGAACAATTACTTTCAGGACAGGAAAGTAATATACCTAACGGATGAAGGAGAAAAGGAATGCGTAGTGACGGCGGGTGTTCCGCAGGGCTCTGTACTTGGGCCGCTACTATGGAACATTATGTACGATGGTGTACTGCAACTGCGATTGCCGAACCGGACTACAATTGTGGGCTTTGCAGATGACATTGCCATAGTCTCGGTAGCTAAGACGGTAAGGGAAATAGAGGAGAAGACGAACACAGCGATTCGAAAAGTTGGAGCATGGCTTGATGAGGCAGGTTTAACACTTGCCACATATAAAACGGAGGCCTTCTTGATAAGTGATCGGAAGTTAGTGGAGAAAATGGAAGTGACCGTTGGAGGTACAAAGATCGAATCTAAGAGGGCGATAAAATACCTGGGAGTGATTATCGACGACAGGTTGAACTTCAAGGAGCACTTGAAATACATCGGCGAAAAGGCACCTGTAACACAGGGAGCACTGGCGAGGATGATGCCAAATCTTGGAGGACCAGGTCTATTTAAAAGGAGGATAATCTCGGCGGTAGTAACGTCGATAATGCTGTATGCTTGCCCAATATGGTCGGAGGCGCTCTCAGTGGGGACGACGAGGAGAATACTGTCCTCGGTGTATCGTCTAAGCGCGATTAGATGGGTAAGTGGCTTCAGGACAGTGTCTGATGAAGCAGTTTTAGTATTGGCAAAGACAATACCAATAGACATATTGCCGGATGAGATGAGGAGGATATACCTTCGCCGTCTCGAGTACCCGGGACAAATAGCGGCTATAAAAGCGGAGGAACGAAGGACTTCCATGCACAAATGGCAGTCACGATGGGAGAGCAGCTTAAAGGGAAGCTGGACATTTCGCCTTGTCCCTGATGTAACCCTTTGGATGAAGAACGAACATTGCGAGCTGAACTACTACGTGACCCAGTTCCTAACTGGCCATGGGTGCTTCAGGAAGTACCTGCACAGATTTGGTCATGATACTTCCCCTATATACCCAAACTGTGTAGATGAGGAGGAAGATGCGGAGCATATTCTAACATGCTGCCCCAGATTTAGATGGCCCGGGGAAACGCGTTTGGGAACAACCGGCTAATGGAAGAGCTGTTGAATTGTAGGATTCTATGGAGTCTATACAGTCAGAGAATGGCTGAAGTTATGCTAGAACTCCGAAGACTGGAGGAACGGAGGAGAAACTTGACTTAATGTGATAAAGCTTTCGAGCTAACCAGCCCTCCGCGAAGTAATACCTTACGGCAGTCCCGCGGGGGGAGAGTGGTTGAAGTGTGTAGGGGGTGTGTATAGTACGTAGGCACCAGTGGTGGTGAATCGTGCACTCTTTTATTGGAACAAAAGTGTCTTCCGAAGATTCCCACCTCCGGCTCAAGACAAAAAAAATTATATTAAGAAGCATTACGTTTTCACAATACATGTTACAAACCTATCGACTAACCGAAACTGACCGGCTATAGCATAGGGATGATCCGAAATTTGTATGGAAAAATTGGCCCAGAAGGTACACAAACATACTACTCGTATGCAACTTGCTAAACACCTGTACTTTTATATGGGTCTGAAATTTTCGCAAACCGATAGTAACGACAACCGTAGACTCAACATATAAAAACATAGCAGAATACATATGTCTTTTTTAAAGGGTGCCGTGACCATATTCCTCATTTTTCGTACCAGATATTTAGTGTAAAATTTGACAATCTCTTGAAAACTAAATGCCTTATTCTATTACATAAAACTGTTAAATCAAAACAGCCAATATATTTATTAAGCAGAATTAAGTTTACAAGATCTTACCCTGGTAAAAAAAATTATGCAACAACGATGCAAGATGCTTCTGTCACAGAGACAGTTTCTTTCAAGTCTTTGGAATTTCGTACCAAATTACATTAAAAACTTGGGCAATACAAATCAGAAAGGAGTTATTGAAACCATTATCTTAACAAAAATTTTCAGTGAGAGCAGTTATTTTTTAATAATTAAATTAGATTAGATTTCTTTTTATTTCATTTTTAATTTTATTTTACCTTTATTTCTGTTATATATTTATTCTTACTTTTTTACGTTGATTTATGTAAATATGTCATATACATGTATATATATTATTACATAAATCGAAACGACCTAATATCGTTTAACAATAAAAACGATAAACAAAAGATACCAGCTACACCAACACAATACACACGACACAAACACACACTAATGAAGACATCGAACACGTTCTAAGTAAACCAACAACAACAAGCATGAGGGATGGACAAGTGTGCAAAATACACAAGCAACAATGCGTTCGCTATAGAACTCTCCAAAAGGCGAGAACAAGAACCTTCCGCATCGAGAACGTTCATCATACTGATTACGTGCGTGCGTATATAAAAGGGCAACAACAGTTATAATTCAGTCAGCCTTGTGTGAAGACTCGTTGCGGTTTGAACGTATAAGTAGTATTGCTTGCAAAAAGGTTGTAAGCAGAGAAGATCTAACGAACAGTTGTTAAGCCGAAAATCCATACCATGCGTGTGGCATTACATGCGTATACCGAAAAAGTAGAATCAGTGTATTTGATTGTGACAAGTTACAGAAAAAAGCATAGATTGCATAGACGCATAGAAAGTAGGATTACTTTCTATTTTTCTATGCGACTAATGCAGTGTTGGAAAATGTCAGCAGTTTTTTAAACTTGGCATGCCAATTATATACTATTGTGAATGGTTTCTATAAATATGTTCAAATAGTGCATTACTATTTTCGCATTTTTCTTTATTTGCATTATAAAAATATTAATAAAAACATATTTCATAATAAAGTTTATTACTAATTTAAGAGGAAAATACATTAAAATACATTTTTTAACAAATTTCTTTCATGAACAAAATATGTATATGATGATTGTTTATACATACATATGTACAGTATCGGACAAAACCTAAGCACCCCTCAGTACATTTTTTAAAATGATTATTTTTTTAAGAAAACAAAGTTATTAATATTTTATTTTTTATTTTTTTATTTATTTATATCCTTATTATTGAAAAACACAAACTTAAGGAATTCAGAACTCAATAGAAAAAGTTATGATTCAAAATACATTTTAAGTCCCAAATATAAGCGGACAAAACTAAAGCACCCCCAATTTAAGGTACAGATAAAAACTATTGAAATTAATATTTCTTTACGAATCCTTTATTCTGGATGACACACGCACAGCTTTTAGGCATAGAGGATGTTAAATTATTAATTATTTTAGGTGATATTGCTTCCCAGGCTATTTTTGCGGCTTCAAATAAATCTTTTTTAGTTTTGCAATTTTCTCGGTTGATTTTTAAGTTAACGATCTCCCACAAGCTGCAGATTAAGTTAAAATCAATTGAGTGCAAGATATTCGATCAGCAGATCAATTATTTCTAGGCCAATTAAAAAGTTTTTGCAGATTGGTGGCGCATCTCCTACTCATTCTGGAGGAAATCCACGGGAAACTTCGCGATATGAAGACTCCTGAATTAAAAGGACAATCCAAAATGATCCCACAGCATCTTCTAGCCACATACGAAATCGCTTATGTTTAAAAATTAGCGAAAGAATAATTCGTAGAAGGACGGTAGAGGCCGCATTATTCAGTCGACGACCAGCAAAAAAAAATTTTATATCGTCAAAAAATAAAAAAGCGAAACTTAAGTTCACCAAGGCCCATCTCCACTGGAGTGTCCAAATATGGAAGATTGTACTATTTCGTGACGAATCTAAGTTTAATTTAAAGGATTCAGATGGCATAAGACGATATGATGTGTTTCATGATATGAAAGGTTTTTTGCTGGTCGTCGACTGAATAATGCGGCCTCTACCGTCCTTCTTCGAATTGTTCTTTCGCTAATTTTTAAACATAAGCGATTTCGGCCGAATGGCCGACGAAAATCCTCTACCAAACCCTCCACGTGGGTGTCGGCTGGTAATGGTGGTTGCCCGATGGGGTGTCCACCAGCCAAGGGGGGAGTCCACACTCATTTGATCGTAGGTCGAATGAATTATGGCTCTCACCATAGGATAGAGGTATGGGCTGGACTAAGGTGTTATACGACCCGTGCCGATAGTCAGCCTGGCTGGGGGCCCATCAAAAATATCCCAGTCGTTAACGGAGTATCCTGGATACCGGGCGACCTCCAGGATTAACTAGCCTTACCTGGGCAGAGCGGATCCCTGCTCAGGTGGACCTTCCCCTTATCCGCAACTCGTGGGACCAAAAATGAATAATGAAATGGAAAATAAATTAATAAAGGAAAATCAGAAAACCGCCTCCACTAGTGAGGACGAGAACGGAACTCGTAAAAATCCGCGTACGGGTGTTAAGCCGACGCCCGTCTCCACAGAAGAGGGAAAAGACTTGGTTGATGCTAAGGCAGACCAAGAACCTAGTACCTCAAAAAACAGTAAAACACAACAAGCCAAAAGCGTCGGCCTTTCCAGAAGCAAGGTTGCTCCAAAAGCCGGACCTTCGTCCAGCAAGAGTGGCCTTGGTAATGTAAAGGTTGACACGGCTCAGAAAATGAAAGAATCGAAGCAGAGGTACAGGGAGCGATTGAGCGCAAAGCGGGTTCTAGACAGGATCTCCAAGATCCCAATAGATAACCGCACGCAGCGCGAAGTGCAATCACTGGCCTCGGCCCAGGCCCTCGAAGAACTAGACAAGACGTCGACCATGGAGGTGGCTGTCAAAAGACAGCGATCTTCTGATGGAGACGCTCCAGGCGCTAAAAAATCACGCAGCTCGCATCGCACCAACACCTTATACAGTGAGGTGCTTAAAAACAGCATAGAAATGGCGGTTGTAGATCGCTCAGATCCAGACGGCAGTATTACACCGTCGAACTGGAGACTTGTAGCAGACGCCCTTGCGGACGTCTTTCTAGAAGTAATGGAGGAGAATCCGGGACCAGTTCCAGTCTACCAAATGTGTGGCTGGCACCAAGGACACGTGAAGTTAGTAACGTGTGCCGATAAGAGAACCCTGGATCTCTTCTCCATTGCCATAATGACGGTAGGTGAAATCTGGAAGGGCGCCAAACTAGAAGTGGTGCCCAAGGATGCCATACCTAGCAGACCCCGAACACGCTCTTGGATACCTTTAACTCCAAAGGAGCCAGAAAAAGTACTAAGGATAATAAAAATGTGCAATCCAAAGTTACCAACACACAATTGGAAAATTGCAAAGTTGGAGGAGCGCCATGGATCTCGCTGTGCGGCTATCATAATCAATCAGGAATCCCTGGAGCACCTGGCAAAATCCAATGGTGTGGTGGCCTTTGGATTTGAACATATTATCCTAAAAGTATACAAAAAGGATAATCGCCCCATGGAGTCGGGCGACAACGCCCCTCAGAGGGACAAGCCACAAGACGAACACATGGGCGCATCAGTTAATGGAGAAAAGGAGGAGGATAACCTTACAGCATCCTCAACGCAGATTCATACCTGGTCCAGAGTTAGCTCTCTCTCTTCCACTGGGTCGGATATAGCATCTGCCTTTGATATGCTGTTAAGGGAATCTGAACTCCTGGACGAGGCTGATCAAGAGGATTATGGCCTAGACATTACGATGGTGGAGAGGAGAGAGGATGAAACAGAGTAATCCAAATAAATCTCCATCACTCTAAGGCAGCATCGGCTGCACTACTTCTCCGGCTGGCGAACAGAGGAGAAGACATAGCCCTGA
This sequence comes from Sarcophaga subvicina, assembly GCA_936449025.2. Classification (NCBI taxonomy): domain Eukaryota; kingdom Metazoa; phylum Arthropoda; class Insecta; order Diptera; family Sarcophagidae; genus Sarcophaga; species Sarcophaga subvicina. The sequence continues at coordinate 13,729,810 of OW388085.2, read as the reverse complement.
TCCAAGAACCATGGTCCATAGCCAACAAGGTTTGTGGATTATTTATTTATTTATTTATTTATTTAAGTCTATGGAATATCCTTACAGACTATTACATTTTGTATTTCAATTCATTAAATTTTACATTTATATTTCAATTCATTTTATATTTCAATTCATTTTATATATCAATTCAGAATTATTATTATTATGATTTCAATTCAAAAAATAAGTTAAAAAAGAGACATCATTGAAAATATTAATTAAATGTATTTAATTGTAAAATTATATCCTTTTTAATGGATTCCATACTTTTATTAAAATCTATATGATGATACAGACTATTAAAATCATTACAGATTCTACGAAATGGATCGAAATTAGCGTAGTTAACTGTGTAATATTTTATATTTAAGAAATTATGGTATCTGGTCGGACGAACAGGTACTTTTATGGAAAGTTTTTCTAGAAGAAATTGCGAGTTGATAACACCATTAAACAGCTTCAGAAGAAAGATAGTATTTAGCATTTTACGACGGCTTTTTAAAGTTGGTAATTTAATGAGTGCTAGGCGTTTTTCATAAGGTGGTAACCTTTCATTAGGATCCCATCCATTCCCTAAACCACGAAGACAAAATAATAAGAATTGTTTTTGAACTGATTCAATTTTATCAGAGTGTACAGCGTATTGAGGGTCCCATATTACAGATCCATATTCAAGAATTGGGCGAACCAGCGTGGTAAACAATTGCTTAGTAACATAAGGATCAGAAAACTCTTTAGCCCATCGTTTGATAAATCCCAGGGTACATGTAGCTTTGCTAACAGTTGATGTAATATGATTTCTGAAGTCCAATTTACAATCGAAAACTATCCCTAAATCGTTAAAGGTATTAACTATTTCAAGAGCGGCACCATTCATTGTGTAAAATCCATTGGTTGGTGATGATCGAGTGAAGCACATATATTTACATTTTTTAACATTCAGCTCCATTAAATTAATACTACACCAAGAGGTTAAGTAGTTAATATCCTCTTGTAAAAGTACTTGGTCTTCAATGTTGTTAAATGATAAAAATATTTTAACATCGTCTGCATACATTAATGTGTTTGAATTTTTGATAACAGAAGGGAGATCATTTATAAAAAGAGTAAATAGGAGCGGCCCAAGATGACTGCCCTGTGGTACGCCTGACAGTACATCAATAAAGTTAGATTGGGTATTCCTGAATTTAACGCACTGTTTTCTGTCTACTAAATACGAATTAATCCAATTCAATAAAGATGAACTAAAACCAAGTTGATTAAGCTTATGAACGAGTAAGTTATGATTTACTTTATCAAATGCCTTACTGAAATCGATATAAATGACGTCAGTTTGTTTGCCTACAATAAATCCATCATTTACCAAAGTTGTAAATTCAAGAAGATTTGTGATTGTTGATCGAGACTTACAGAATCCATGCTGGGAAGCAGATAAAATAGACGATGCTTGAAATGACAGTGTATCACATAGGAGTTTTTCAAACAATTTCGGTATAATGTTGAGTTTAGCAATTCCTCTATAATTTGAAATATCAGCTTTAGATCCTGATTTAAACAGTGGAATGATAAATGATTGTTTCCAAAAGGAGGGAAAATAGCCCAATCTAAGCGATTTATTGAATAAGTAGGTTAATGGAGTACTCAAAAATTGAAAATGGTGTTTTAAAATACTGCTAGGAACCCCATCCGGACCAACTACATGCGAAGATTTCAATTGTTGTATATACTTGGAAACAGTACGTTGATCAATAAAAGATATATCAAAGGCCTTTGCTTCAGGAATATAATTTTGATTATTGGCGTTAAATGTAGATGATGAGTAGGTAGAAGCAAAAAATTGCGCAAACAAGTCACTTATAATCTTATTATCTGAGGATTCATGACTACCAAGCTTCATAACAGAAGGATAATCCGCTGCTCGACGTTTAGAATTAACAAATTTGTAGAATGATTTAGGATCACTCTTGAATTTGTTTTTTACCTTAATTAAGTAGATGTTATAAGCCCTTTGGTTGGCGATGGTGTATTCAGATCTTACTAAGCAGTATTTGGAATAATTTATTAATGATCTATCCTTTTTAAAATTTTTATACAATTTATTTTTCTTGTTTTTTAATCTTGAAAGATATTTTGTATTCCAGGGCACAAAAATTATAGGCCGGTCCACGCCAAATGCGTAGGTAGGCCCAAATCCTGTATACTCATTAAGAACAACTTAATGGCATATTTGCTTCCTAATTTCAGCAATGAAGACCTAACCACACTAACGGCGGAGATCAATGGTAAGCAACATTGGATCTCCTCCAGTTACATGCCGCATGACCTAAGCAGTCACCCACCACCAGATCCAGTGAAGAGACTGGTTACAGAGGCAAAGCGCGCAAATGTTGGCCTGCTGATTGGCTGTGATGCCAACTCTCATCACACTATATGGGGCAGCACGAACGTCAACGAACGGGGTGAGTCTCTTTTCGATTTTATTATATCTAATAACCTATTAGTTTGTAACACGGGTAATGAGCCCACATTTATAACGAAAAACAGAAGAGAGGTTTTGGACATAACCCTTACCTCCGGCAATATTTATGATAGTGTCAGAGATTGGAGAGTCTCGGAGGAGCACTCCTTTTCTGATCATAGGTTTATTGAATTTTCCCTTGGTAGGGGGAACAATACTGTAAGGGCGATTAGAAATCCTAGAAACACGAATTGGGATCTTTATGATCGCTTTGTCAGGCTGGGCTTGGACCCACTCACGAGCTGTAGAGTAGACAGTATTTCTGGACTTGAGGCTACAGTAGCAGAATTCACAAAGGTCATAGTAGGGGCTTTTGAAAAAGCATGTCCGAAAAGGGTCAACAGGGGTGGAAGAAAACCACCCTGGTGGGACCGGGATCTGGACATGCTCAGAAAGGAGTCACGGCGACTTTTTAATGTGGCGAGAAAGTCCGGTAATGCGGATCAGTGGAGGGACTATAAAGTGTCCCTTGGAAATTACAAGAGAGTTCTAAGACGGGCTAAGAGGGACTCGTGGAGAAATTTCTGTGGCAACATGGAAACTATCAACGAAACTTCTAGGCTAAGTAGAATTCTCTCGACAATATCCTTTATACCTAGTGTACTGCAAAGGGAGGATGGCTCATGGACCAACTCTGAGAAGGAAACTTTGGATCTTCTTGTGGACACCCACTTTCCACCGGGACAGGGTTCGGATGCGCGAACAACCGTCTCGGGGGGTGAATCACAGTGGGACTACTGCTCGATCATGTCTGCGGACGCGATAAAATGGGCGATAGACGGATTTAGACCGTTTAAATCTGCGGGGCCGGACGGTATATATCCGGCCCTCTTGCAACGTCTGGAAATGAAACACATCGGAATGCTTGGGGCGATGTTTACCGCCAGTATTCGGATGGGCCATATACCGTCGGAATGGTGTAAAGTGGGGGTAGTCTTCATACCGAAGGCTGGAAGAAACTCTCATACTACACCCAAGGACTTCAGACCCATAAGTCTATCCTCCTTCCTATTGAAGACTATGGAGAGACTCGTGGATGTGAATCTGCGTCAGACCTTGGATGGAAATCTCCTTTCCGGGGGACAACACGCATACATTAAGGGGAGGTCTGTTGAGACTGCCCTACATAGCCTGGTGTGCAGGATAGAGAAATCGCTGGCACAGAAGGAATACACTCTGGCTACTTTCCTCGACATCGAAGGAGCCTTCAATAATGTGGAACTTTGCGCTATAACCAGGGCGCTGGATAGTCTGGGTGTACGATCCACTATAGTGAACTGGATAACTAAGTTACTTTGTGGGAGAACAATCTACCCCACACTTGGGAGCTCACAGACAACCAGGGCTATAGGGAGGGGAACTCCACAGGGCGGAGTACTCTCTCCTCTTTTGTGGAATCTGGTGATGAATGAGCTACTAGTGATACTAGAACAAAATGGATGTGAGGCAATTGCCTATGCGGATGACATTGTTCTTGTGATCTCCGGAAGATTTGTCGACACTATCAGAGATAGGATGCAACTGGCTCTGAGGAGGGTCTGCGTGTGGGCAACTGAGCGTGGTTTGGGTGTTAACCCGGTGAAAACGGAAGTAGTACTCTTCACGAGATGGTACAAGCCACCGACATTTCGTCCATTGAAACTTAACGGGACGGAACTGAAACTCAAACAGGAGGCACACTTTCTAGGACTTATTCTGGATAGGAAGCTGTCTTGGAAATCGAATATCATCAACAGAACTAAAAAGGCTTCCATTGCCCTGTATGCTTGTAACAGAGTGTTGGGGAGAAAATGGGGCCTAGGACCTAGGATGACACACTGGATCTACACAGCGGTGGTCAGACCTATCTTGACCTATGGATGCCTAGTTTGGTGGGAATCCCTTGAAATTAAAACTAATTCGAAACTAATACAGCGACTGCAGAAATCTGCCTGTATTATCATTAGTGGTGCCTTGCGCACTACACCTACGTCGGCACTGGAGATAATTTTGGGCCTCTTTCCGCTTGACCTTTTCTGTAGGGGAGTGGCTGCTAAAATAAGTAAACGTCTCTGGGCGACTGGACAGTGACATGACTCGGGCATAGGCCACGCAAGAATCCTGAGGGAAGTTGGAGCTGTCGGGAGCAGTGACTACATGACACCGAGGTACGACTTCACGAAGAGATTCAGGACATCGGTTCCGGATAACGGGGCCTGGAAGGGTGGTGTGACCCACCTGTTTAGAGACTCCGTACAAATCTACACCGATGGCTCTAAGCTGAACGGAGCGGTTGGCAGTGGAATTTTTTCGGAATCGTTTGAAATAGCTCAGTCTATAAGACTACCAGACCACTGCAGTGTCTTTCAGGCGGAGGTGGTGGCCATACAGGCTGCGGCGAGTATTATTGGTGATGGAAGGGTCTCCAAGCGGAACGTTACCATACTCTCTGATAGCCAGGCGGCTATGAACGATATGACATCCATATCGTATGGGTACCGGGACACAGTGGTATTCCGGGCAACTGTAGAGCTGATGAACTTGCCAGGCGGGGCACGACCATCGAGCTCACCGCTGAGTTCTCGAATCTGGGCATACCAATGAGGACCTGCAAGCTCATAATTGATAATGCGATCGTCGATTCCGTCAACGACAGGTGGGCGGCCTCGGACACGGGTAGAACGGCTCGTAAAATCTGGCCAAGGCTGGATGAGGGGCGCACAATGAGTCTACTTAAACTCCAAAGAGGCGCGCTCAGTGTAGTTGTCGGTGTCATTACGGGGCATTGCATTATGGGTACGCATGCGAGGCGCATTGGACTTGGACACCTTGCTAACGACTTCTGTAGAAGCTGCAGAGATGAGGAAGAAGAGGAGACTGTCTCTCACCTGCTGGGTACATGCCCGGCTCTATGCCAAAGGAGAAGGAAGTACTTGGGTACTTACTACATGGATGATCTGGAGGAACTGTCAGAGATTGACATTGGCAGCCTAAATCGCTTCATCAGGAGCTCCGAATGGTTTCGAGACTAGGGGACAACGGATGACTGTGGTAGCACAATGGGCCCAATGCGGCCTAAGTGTGTCCATCATCAAGAAATTTTTTTTCTTGGATGGGCAGCCACCTCTACCTACCTATCTGTACCTTAAATTGGGGGTGCTTTAGTTTTGTCCGCTTATATTTTCGACTTAAAATGTATTTTGAATCACAACTTTGTTTTTATTGAATTCTGAATTCCTTAAGTTTGTGTTTTTCAATAATAAGGATATAAATAAATAAAAAAATAAAAAATAAAATCTTAATAAATTTGTTTTCTTAAAAAAATAATCATTTTAAAAAAATGTACTGAGGGGGTGCTTAGGTTTTGTCCGATACTGTATGTATTTATGATTGTTTTTATGTACTGAGTGTCATCTATTTTGAATTTATTAATTTGTAAACAAGAAAAATGGAGGATAAATTAACTGAAAACACTCGTCTTGTGTTCTTTTGAGGATTTTCGTAGGCCTTAACAGCACAATACAATGTAATTTTTGTGTAAAACTATTAATAATAAAAACAACTAATAACAATTTTTAATTTTTCCTTCCAAGAAATTAAAAAATTTTGGCAACTTTCAGCAGGAAAAATTTTTTATGAGCAGTACGTCTTATTTTGATCTTATAATATTTAGCTTCTTAATTACCTCTTGCTCAAGAAACTAAGAATCTTTAAACATTTCATTGAAGAAATTAAAAAATATTCCAAATTTTTTCCTTTTTAACACAAAATAAATGTTTGTTTACATTTAATTTTTTTACTTTATCTGCCAGTTTTCACTCTGTTGCTTCTAACACATTTGCCTCGCAAAACTTATAAAATTTTTTTCTCCCTCTAAATTGGCCTGTCCTTTTATGTTATGAGCGTTTTTCAAATGTCAAAATATCACATATGTAAACTCATAAATTTGTAATTAATGCCATAAATTCTTTAAAAATTACAATTTGATTTTCTATTTTTTCCAAAAATGTTCTTGTTCGCTTGTTTGTTGTTTACCACAACAGCTGATCAAAACAAAAAACCAGTCGCATAAACGCATTGTGTGTAACTTGCAATAAAATCGGCATAGAAAGCAAGATTCACAAGGCGCATGAAAAGGATGGTATGGACTTTCGGCTTTAGTGTTAACGCGGACAGAGGTGTGAAATAGAATAGTGTACAAGCAAATTATTGTTGTATCGTTAAGTTGTATACGGTGGCACACAAAAGTAGTGTAAAGAATAAAGAGAGTTTAAGAGAAAATAAACGCATATTTGTTTTTACTTGGTTTGCAATTAACGAACTCATATTTAAACGTTTTTAAAAGGTAAAAACGTAACAATTGGTGTCAGAAGTGGGATTGCAAAATCCAAAAGTAAAAATAAATAAATAATTAAGAAAAAAAATAATTAAAATGAAGCTCACCGAACTAAGAGTGGAACGACTGAAACGAGAGTTGGGTAAACTAGAGCTGCCGACAACGGGAACGAAGAATGAACTCCAAAGGCGGTTAAGGGAACATCTGCAGATTCAGGGCATTAACATCGATTCTCACGAGTTCGAGGAAGAAGAGGAACGAGAATTACAGGTCCCTGCAACTCCTAGCGGTGCTGACATAAATTTGTTGCTAGCCGCTATGATCGAGAAAATGCAGGTAGCAAACCAGAAGCTATTTGCTGGTGTTCAAGAAGCTTCTAGAGCTGAGAACCAGAAGCTATTCGAAGCTTCTAGAACCGAAAATCAAAAACTTCTAACTGAAGTGCAAGAAGCTTTTAGAGCCGAAAACATAAAGCTATTTGAAGCTTCTAGAGCCGAAAACCAGAAACTTCTGGCTGTGTCGCGACGAGATAGTGAACAAAGAATGGAAAGAATGCAAGCAGCAGTTTTGTTAAAAATTGAAAAGGAGCATGAAGCGACATCAGGGAAGCTACAGAAAATACTTGAGTCGGTCAGCAGAAGAATCGCTGGCTGGTGAAAGGGTGACACATTTAGAAAAGACCGTTGACGCGAAAGCGAACGATTTTGAAAAGTCCGTCGACGGAAAACTAGTCATAATGGAAGAGAAGATCAACAACCTCCAAAGCCAGCAACCGGAACTAGTGCGAGTCGTACCAGACGGTACTGGCAGGGTAAAACGACCTTCCTTTGATGGTAGCTCTCCCCTATCCGTATTCAAGTTCCAATTCGAGGCAGTAGCCAGCAGGACGATGGAGAGAAAGCTCTGGAACTAATTTTGGCTCTAAAAGGTGTCGCAGCTGAGATCCTAGAAACAATGCCAGCCAGCTGCAGGAACAACTACAACGATTTAATGGTGGCATTGGAGCGTAAATTCGGCGATGAACACAAACGAGAACTATACCGCATGGAGTTGAGATGCCGGGCGCAAAAGGCAAATGAGTCATTACAAGCCTTTGCAATGGAGGTTGAGAGATTAGTGGAGCTCACATACCCCGGAGAAAACCACCCGCTTATAGACAACATTAAGACCGAGGCGTTTGTCAATGGTATACGAGACCCTGACATTAAACTAGCGGTATGTTCTACGCAGAAGACAACCTTTGCAGAGCCCGTGGCATCGCACTAGCCCAAGAGACCGCTCGCACAATTTCAAGACCACCAGTTAATAAAGTGCGAAAAGTGGAATTAGTGGAAGAATATGAATGGCTTTTAACTAAAGTTAAGGGAATGGTGAAGCAAGCTTTTGCAGAAAACGGACAAAGGGCTAAACCTATCAAGACCGGTCTCACCAACAAGACGACGTGCCAATGCTACGGCTAAGGTTTCTGATGAACACTACGTTGAAACGAGTAGTTCCAAGAGAAGGCGCGGAAAGGCTGAGCATATCGAGGATCATCCTATGTCGAAAGTACCGAGAATAGAGGCTAATATGCAAATCGAAAAGTCCTCGGACACTTACACGCAGAAAAGACTGAAGTTATAAAAGTTAAAAGAGGACGCAAGAAGATCAGAGCTGATTCCGAACTATCGCCATTAACAAAACGAAGAGTCATAAAACATGGCAAGGCTGATGCTCTATCAAGCCGATCTCGTAACATGAGGGATGGACAATTTGGAGCGTAATCATTATGTACAGGCTGAGAAGAAGGAATCCACCGTTGTTGTCCGGCGAATGCAGATCGAAGCTAATGAAGACTGGTCCGAAGCACAAAAGAGTGACCCAATACTGGCGAAGATAATAGCAGCTAAGAAAGATAATAAACGACCTACCAGCAATGAGATATCCGGAGAAGGTCCTCTTACAAAAGCATATTGGGCACTATGGGACAGTTTACGGTTGATAAACGGATGCTTATATCGACGTTGGGAAAGCGTTGATGGCAAGACCTTATCCAACCTATTAGTAGTGCCTTCCTCCAAAATGAAAGAAGTGTTAAAGGAGTTCCATAATGGAGCCAGCGGAGGACATCTTGGAGTGACCAAGACGCTGGAAAGGCTAAACCAACGTTTTTATTGGGTTGGATGCCAGCAAGCAGTGGCGGATTGGATAGCAAACTGTACCCAGTGTGTTGCAACTAAAGGTCCAGTAAAAAGAAGTCAAGGTCAGCTGCAACAGTATAACTCGGGCGCACCTTTGGAGTTTAAAGCTATGGTCAGTAATGGAATGAAAGCCAGGTATGATCGTGCAGCAAATGCGGAGGGTTTCAATGAAGGACAACTGGTACTATTCTACAACCCAACGCGGAAGAAAGGATTATTCCCCAAGTCGCAAAGTAGCTGGGATGGACCATATAAAATAATTAAACGGTTAAACGATATCGTGTACAGGATACAGAGAGCTGGCAGCCCCCGGACAAAAATGAAGGTCGTAAATAAAGAGCGACTGGCAAAATATGGGAGTAGAGATAATGAGCCTATTCTGGACGAACAGGCTTAAGTGGCCGGCAGTGTTACATAAATCGAAACGACCTAATATCGTTTAACAATAAAAACGATAAACAAAAGCTACCAGCTACACCAACACAATACACACAACACAAATACACACTAATGAATACATCGAACACGTTCTAAGTAAACCAGCAACAACAAGCATGAGGGATGGACAAGTGTGCAAAATACACAAGCAACAATGCGTTCGCTATAGAACTCTCCAAAAGGCGAGAACAAGAACCTTCCGCATCGAGAACGTTCATCATACTGATTACGTGCATGCGTATATAAAAGGGCAACAACATCAGCAGTCAGTCAGTTATAATTCAGTCAGCCTTGTGTGAAGACGCGTTGCGGTTTGAACGTACAAGTAGTATTGCTTGCAAAAAGGTTGTAAGCAGAGAAGATCTAACGAACAGTTGTTAGTGTTAACGCGGACAGAGGTGTGAAATAGAATAGTGTACAAGCAAATTATTGTTGTATCGTTAATTTGTATACGGTGGCACACAAACGTAGTGTAAAGAATAAATAGAGTTTAAGAGAAAATAAACGCATATTTGTTTTTACTTGGTTTGCAATTAACGAACTCATATTTAAACGTTTTTAAAAGGTAAAAGCGTAACAATATATATATGGGGTGCCCTGGTAGTCTAGTGTGTAGTGTATTAGACTATTAGCGTGAGGGTCGTGGGTTCAATTCCCACCAGAGACTCTGGTCTGTGACACTACACCGAGCGTATGGTCAAAGTTACTCAGCTCGTATATCATTAGAATATAATTTGTATTGTATTGTATATATATATATATATCATTTTTAAATTTTTTATTTTTAACCCCCCTGTGCATGCCTAACGATAAAACATCCACCCAGATTCGAACGGATTAGTCTATTACATTAAAAAATGTACGCATCCCTCGCCAAATCCACCTCAACAAAGTCTGTAACATCACGAAAAGCGCTCTCAACTGATTTACCCCTAACGTAAGCATGTTGCGACGTACAGAACAGAGAGCGGTATATTTTTGACCTCAAATATAAATCGATAAGTCTCTCTAAAGCTTTCAAAAGAAAATATCAGGGCGATATCGGTCTATAATCCTTAGAACTGACGTGACTGCGTTTACCGGCTTTCGGTATAAACACCACAAGCACATCCTTCCAACTATCATGGTATATTACACACTCGGAGACAATCCCTATACACTTCCACCATATATTCGTGTAATTATCACCAGCACGCTGAAGTAGAGCCGGAAAGATACCATCTGGACCAGGCGACTAAAAAGGCTCAAAGCTGCTTTAGCCCATTTGACCCCATCCCAGGTACATTCTCCCATCAGCAACATTCTCGATAATTGTGCAGAAACTCATCCAGTTGATTCTTTTTGACCGCTTTATAACCCTTTTGTACTCATTAAAACTGGATTTATATGCAGACCAGTCAACATCCTCGCCCGACCTTATAGCCTTATAGTTTCCTAGTACAACGGCGGAGTCCTTGGAGTCCCGCATTCCACCAGGCTGGCTGGCTCCTCTTACCAGGTGAGTTAGGCGACAAGCTTCTCTATAACAAGACAACAAAATATTCGCCAAAGATCCAACTCGATCATTGATGCCAGGAGTGGAATGACCCCTAAGGGCCCTAAGTTCCTTCTCTACAGCACTCTCAAATTTTATCCAGTCGGTTCTTCTTGGATTCCTAAAAGGCTTATGAAAGCCACCAGATATATAAATACTGAAGGATATCAGTTGGTGATCAGAGAAATAACACTCATATGAAACCCTTCAGTCCCTAATCATAGACCTATCCATGTTAGAGAGCGTAATTCCAATTACAGCTTCCTTAACACGATTTATAAAAGTCAGCGTATTACCAACATTACAAATGTTAAGCATATTAAGAATAATAAAATTCAGAATCGACTCACCCCCAGTATTTATGTCAGCACTACCCCATTGTGAGTGCTGAGCATTGACATCACAACCCAAGATAAGACGACATCTTTTCTTCTTCGCATACTCCACCAGTAGTCCAATTAAGTCATCAGGAGGAGATGCAACCTCATACGGCATGTACACATGACATCATTAGTTCGATCCCAAGGTTATGTCTGTACGCCGCAGTTGTTACGTCACCTGTACAAAAGGAAGGATTGATTAACAAATCCAACTCACTATTAGCCAAAATATAGGTTCTTACCTTTTCACTTGTCTTAGGAACAAGTAACCTATAATCAGGATCGCTCAAACTCAGAATCCTAAGGATCCAAGGTTCCTGGATAAGAGCGATATCAACTTTAACGCGGCGCAGGGTGGTTAGCAGGTTGTGTGAGGCGGCTTAGCAGTGATGCAGGTAAATCTGCACCACTTTTAGCTTCCTTTGGGTCCTTGGCATCACCTATTTCCAGATAACGAAATCTTAGGTATGCCAACCCACACAACACTACGCCACCCTTTCCTTTTAGCCACTGAAGTGATGTCTGATCAATTGCGATCCGAAGATCGTAGCCTTTCCTTGTACCATCACCAGTCGGGGAGTTGACAACTACCCACGAACTGGTGTTCAATCCGCTGTTTTGTTTTCCAATAAGTTCAGGTATGCCATTCACCCGTCCGTCGGGTGCGCCGGGCCAGAGTTTGCCAAGGAGCTTCACAGCTTGCGCAAGGAACTTGGCAGTTCCCTCGTTTTCGCAGTCCACTACCTTGATGCCTTTGGTCCAAACGATGGAGGATATACGGGCATTTACGCCGTCACAACTTTCCTCCATCAGAAACTCGATGAGCCTTTCCTCAATTAATTCCCATCTTTCACGAGAAATTTTGCCATATAAATCTGACCTGTCGATGAAAGCCTATTGAAGGGAAGGCTTTGAGCCGGAGGGAGGCACCTCTTCAGATCTGTTTCTCTTCGTGTGACATATCTGTCGAAGTATCCTCCTTCGCCTCCAACCTTAAATCCTTCTTCTGGGATAAAGGATTAGCCATAGTTTCTACCCCCTTTCCTTTATTCATTGAAGATGGAACACCAAGACCCTTTCTCTTTACTGGAGGTTGGAAGACTCGAGAAGTCTTCTTTACTCCAGTTGGGAGTAAGGGTGAAGAACCTTCCAGACCCCTGTTTGCGGCTTTAGAGGAAGCAATTGCCACCACGCTCTCTTCCGCACTCAAGGGTCCATCTTTCATACCAGAGTCAACGCCTCGTGAGAGGACACCGCCAGGATATTTAGTCTCATACCGCGAAACAGTGCCTCTGTGTCGAGCCAGCATCTTCTGCTCCTTAACAGAAAGAGAATCCACGTCAAAGCCTGCAAATCTCCTCAACATATTGCAAGCCCTGCGATACGAATTCCTCTCCCTATGCAAGGCAGAACTTTTCCTCCCAGGTTTGCTCACTTTGTCAGACGAAATACTTTTGCCCCCGCAGTCCGAATCAGTAGCTGATTGCACTATTGGGTTTGAAGCGTCCTGTCTAACAAGTGGATTTCTAGAAGGGGAAGTCATCACCTCATTACCCCCACTAGCAATCTGGATACAAGTGAAGGGGAGCCTTTCGATGATTGTGTTATTACCGTCTTCATCCGATAGTGGGCAGACAGAGTCTGACTCCTAGCACATATCTTCCGTCGAAGTGGGGATCGCCGAAGCAGTCGCCCCACTAAAGGACTCCTCTAGTCATCATCCTCATGCCAACTGGGGCTCATTGTTGTTTTCAACAATGCTCGCATGAATTTGCGTAATTAGATGGGACGGGTCATATCCATTAACAAAATCCAGGTCGTCAGCCGTTATGTTCAATCTCTTCATATTCCTGTCCATATAAGTCCCACGAGTGAGGGGGAAGGGAGGTCCATCATGTTATAGCCCCCGGTAGCATGACAAGGACTTGGTAGAAAAACCTAATACTCACTGAGGCGCCCAGGTATCAGTGAGGCTCCGTTATAATACAGTCGTATTAGACCCCCGACTGCAAACCACCCGGATTAGGGGTATAAAAGGAAAATATACGTGATCCGACGGTCACAAAAGACCAAACATAACATCGATCCGAAACAGAGTCGTCCCACAATATTAGTTTAAATTGTTTTATAAATTTCTCTCCACAATCTTTTAAAAAAAATTTTACTTTAATTGATGTCAATTTTTCTTTACTATTACTTCTTATAGTTTGTTGATTCTATACATAGCATTTTCACTTAAAAGATTTGTATCTTGTTGTGTTATAATGATTATAATAAATAAATAAAATAAAAGTTGAAATGTTTTCCTTAATTTTCCTTATTTAGTTGAAATGACATGGAGTTTACCAAGGATTTTAACGTGGATGGGCTGTAAGATTCTACTCCTGCACTGTGACCAATTTTAACTACTTTGCACTGTCAAATTGCCTTCCATTTCTAAAAACTCTAGCAGAGAGTATTCGTCAGAGGTTCTTGATTGGGTTCAGGTATAGGCAGTTTAATGACCAGTCTAATAATGTTATATTTCTTGACACAAAAAACTCTTTAGTAATCTTTGCAGTTTGAAATTGCGTGTTGTTCTGCTGAATTTACTATTTAATTTTTTTATGTAATAAATAAATGTAATAATTGTAATAAGTTAATTGGCGCCCTAGCAGGGACTGAAAAAAGTAAGACTAGTTAATAAAAAAATTTAATAAAAAATAAAGCCTGGAGCAAATTTGTAGTATATCCCGTCGGTCTAAAACGAACCTATGGGGCGATCAGTGCTCGCGATTGTTCGAAGTCGGTTTCAAGTTATATATATGAATATGAAAAAGGAGGCCCCTCAGTAACTGCTTAAAGCAGGAAAAAGGACGAGAATAACAATACAAATTAACAACTTATACAAAATAAAACAAAATAAAATGGAAAAAAATAAAACGAATATTGAAAAGAAAAGTTTACTTATAAATTTTAAAAGAATTAAAAAAAATTAATAAAAAAATTCTAAAAAATACATAAATAAAAAAGTGATAAATAAGAAAATGCATTAAAAGATAATTTAAAATAAAAACAGTAAATTATTATACAGAAGTGCATCAACATTAAAAAATTAAAAGAACGTTTAAAAACCATATGTGAACTAATAAGATATGTTGGAGAAGTTCAACCCTACAACCTACGGAATGCTTTAGATTTTAGACCACCAAGAGCAGACACAAATGCAATGCAGAGATCGTTATTCTGTAAAGGATTGAATCTATACAACATGATGCCGGCTAATGCGAAAAATGAAGCGAATGAATATTTTTAGAAACAGAATAGTAAATTTTATAAAACATGTTTATTTTGATCCGGATTTACGTAATTGATGAATGTAATTAAAATGAATTGTATTTTAAAAGTATTATAAATACTTCTAATAAAGATAATAATAATATTAATAACACAGCAGCAACAAAAACTTTATAATTGAAGAAGATACAATAAACACAAAAAATACATCAGAAAATCAGTGGCTATCATCTGTACCGGTGTACGAAAAAGAAACGGACAAATACGGAGGGCTCAACAATCCTGAAAAATGTTAAAGCAAAGTTTATTGTACCAACTATTTTTACGAATTATTTAAAAATCACAAACAAAAATAAAAAATTTTACAAGGATTGTAAAACACAAAAAAAAATTTTAAAAGAAAAAAAAGAATAAAAGAAAGAAAGTAAGATTATAGATAAGATAAGACTACAAAAATTAAATAAAATAATAATTTTAGGTTAGTGATGGAACAAAAATTACAATACGCCAGCTGATTTTGCTCATCAATTGGGCAACCTGTCCCTCGTATAGCCATCCATCCATCGATATTGACACCGTCATTAAGGGAACAAATACAGAACCTAATACAAGAGACAATTAGGAACCTCAACTCGACTTCGAACGAAACGTAAGCCGTATCTTTTACTGTGACTTCCACATCTCAAATTAGCGAAGCTGATAAAGTTCCGGACATGAAGAAGTGTTTAAGAGAATTCACTGGAAAACCAGGCGAACTTAATTCATGGCGAAAGACCGTTGATAGAATCCTTGATGTTTACGAAAGCATCAAACGATTTCCAATATTATGTTACACTGCACGTAATCAGGCATAAGATCACTGGGGATGCAGACACGGCTCTAGAATCCTATAGAACTCCACTTGATTGGAGTAGGATAAAAAAGTGTCTGATGATGCACTATTCTGATAGGAGCGATCTGGGAACTTTAGAGTACCAATTAAATTCCCTTTCGCAGGGAAACAACACTATAACAGAATATTATCAAAAGGTGTATTTGCTATTGTCACTCATACTAGACATGGTAGCTTGTCTTGTATTGCCAAATGACGCGTTTATGTTTTAGATTAATACCGTCTTCACTACCTTATCTAGAACTAAATAGGGGTGGATACATTCTTGAATTTTTAATTGATAACGGTTCGAATAAAATTTGCATACAATCTACTAGGATAAGAAAACCAATTCCTAATGAAAAACCTTTTTATATAAATACGAAATAACTCACCATACGTTTGTTAATATTTTTGAACCGAACACAGAAAAACTAAAATTTTTTATTTTACCAACTCTTCAAACATTCCATGGTATCATAGGTAATGATACTCTGAGAAAAGTTAAAGCTGTCATACACACAGATAGGAGTTTCATGACTATTTCACCTAACATTATAATACGCTTAAAACAAAAAGAGTCTGACGACTCTCTCACCTTTCCAATGAACAATGTAATAAATTATTAAATATCATCCGTGATTATCATCAATTGTTTTCTGAACCGAATAAAAAACTAACGTATATACAAAGATAGAAGGAGATGTCAAAATCCAGCGTGACAAGTGCGAATTTTTGCGATCAGAAGTCTAATTTTTGGGCTTTATTGTCGGTATAAACGGAATCAGGACTAACCCAAAGAAGTTGGAAGCAATAGCCAAAATATCCTTTCCAAAAACTTTGAAGGAGTTGCGATCATTTCTCGGAATTTCGGGATATTATCGAAGATTCATTAGAAACTATACACAAATTGCAAAGCCGCTAAACAGCTTATTGTGTGGAATAAATGGATACACTTCAAAACATACAAAAATACAACTCATAGTTGCTAATCCGGTAGCCCAAAAAGCTTTCGGAAAAATTAAGAATTCCCTTATTTCAGAGGAAGTAATACTCTCACATCCTGACTTCGAGAAAGAATTTGAGTTGACGACAGACGCATCTGATCATGCAATCGGAGCAGTTCTCTCGCAGAACAATAAACCTATCACATTCATATCCAGGTCATTGAACAAAGGTGGATCATCAACACACAAAAACAATAACAATAAAATGAAGCGATGGAAGGCGATATTGGAAGAATATAATTATGAGTTGCAGTATAGACCCGGAAAAACAAATGCTGTAGCAGATTCACTTTTAAGAATTCCAAACCAGGTGAACACACTTTCTGATGCAACACATAGTGACGAAAGTATTGGAGAAGATTTTATACCATGGTTGGCGAAACTGCATCATACCAATTCCAAATTGTTTTCCTTTAATACATAGGCACACGATTCTAGAACCGGGGTTCACAGAGGAAAACTTGTTATTGCATTTGAAGAGGAGACTTAACCCATCGGTTGTTAATGGCATTTGCACCGAAGAGGGCATAACGTGAATTATACAAAACATGTTTCCTATCCATTTCAGAGATTATAAAGATCGATATACGCAAAAAATTGTCGAAGGTGCAACCAATGAGCAGGATCAAGAAGATATCATTGCCATTCATAATCGAGCGCATAGAAACGCAATAAAAAACAAAGCTCAGGTGTTAGAAAAATATTATTTTCCAGGCATGATGCCAAGGATTAAGCGTATTACAAAAATATTTTTGACCTGTTATTGGAATGAGGTAGCTCCTCTTCCCAATAGATAAGGGTGTGTTTTAATTAAAAAACAAACAGGTTCTTTTTCCAATAAACCAAAGTAAAAAACCTCCTGTTTTATTGATTTACTTCTTACAACTGACTTATTATCTAAAAAAAAACAATATTCAGTGTTCATAATTCTAACAGTTATAACATAGAAAAAAAGACGCTATTTTAAAGCGAATTGAGTTCATGAGGAACAATAACAATTATAA
Source organism: Sarcophaga subvicina (assembly GCA_936449025.2). Lineage (NCBI taxonomy): Eukaryota > Metazoa > Arthropoda > Insecta > Diptera > Sarcophagidae > Sarcophaga > Sarcophaga subvicina. Next base: position 13,712,263 of record OW388085.2, on the reverse strand, counting down.
AAAATAAATAAAATACTCTCCAAGAGGTTATATAAAGATAATAAAAAGAGAAAAAAATTAATTCAGATAAAAGATACACTAAAAGAAATATTCGTAAGAGGCAAAAAAGGTTATTAATAAAAAACAATATATATATATTTGTTGAACATGGTTCAACATACTCCCGGCCAAGGATTAGTGGCAGGTACAGCCATGCCATTGTCCTGATATAATAAACCCAAAAATGGAGCGCTGGACTTTCGGCAATCTTTGGTTTGAGTGTGTCGTGTAGTCTGGCATGATAATATCTAATGTTCTTCTGCCAATAACTCCATCGATTTCGCGGCAGCTAGCAAAATTTGGATGAGCCTTTTGCTTCAGTGATTTGAAGTGGGTTTCAAGTCGAGGGTCCGCTATTGGTGGGGGAGTAATAATGTCAACTTCCTTTAACAATAAATGCCAATAAGCGATGGGACCGTGGTGTTCACAGGGTTCGTAAGTTGGGGAGACCTCAAATACACCAAACTCCTTCGCTCCTCGACGGTAGTCAGGCGTAAAACTCGGAAATAAATTTGCCACGCTTCGAGTTAAGAATGAATACTCCCTCTTAGGGTCCAGCAGCATATTTATCCACACAGGGTTCCCCTTGTGTATTAGGTTCACTCTCACTAGGGGTGGGATTGTGTGGTTCCAATGAGGTGGCATTGTTAACATTGGCGTTAATGAATAGGGGAGATTATTCCTTCGCGGACTCTTCCACCGCTACTGCCTCTTCCACAGCTTCACGAATGGTTTCCTCAGTGAAACTCTCAAACGTGACGTCATGTGGACGCTCACGGTGGATCATTGAATGGTGCTTGGCACCGCAAATTGCACAACGGTTGGCTGATTCGCATACAGGGCGTGAATGCGTGTGTGCTAGGCAATTTAGACAGTAGTCCCATTTAATAATATAGTCCCGTCGAGCTTCAATGGACTTAGCTACGAATACTGGGCAATGTCTGATTGCGTGATTTTTTAGGCAAAAGTTACACCGTGGCATAGTGTTGGCTGGAGGGGAAGAAAAGAAAATGTATATATACTGTGTTATTAGATATTTTGTATAGCGACTTTTTTGTCTTTTTGACATGGCATTTAAATTTAAATGAGTTGGATTAATTTTAACATTTGTGTAGAATATTATCTTCTGTATGTGTTGTTGGTAAAAGACACAATTTTGCTATAGAACGTGTTATAGTTCCATTTTGGGTTTTGATTTCTGCAACTCGTACTTTGTTGTCTTTTCCGTAGATAACTTTAGTAACGCGCCCCAGGCGCCACTCAGTAGGCGGTAATAAATCGTCTTTCACTATGACGAAGTCGTTTGTCTTAATGTTTTGCTGTGCTGCTTTCCATTTTACTCTTCGTTGAAGCTCTGTGATATATTCGTTTTTCCAACGATGTACAAAGATATGTTGTAGAGCTTTCAGACGTTCCCAGCGTTTAACAAAACTCACACTTTCTAACGGAGGTTCTTTAGGAGCTTCTGGTGGAGCTATAATTGGTGCACCTCTCAAGAGATGACCTGGAGTCAAAGGAAGTAGTTCTGATGGGTTTTCGGTCAATGGAGACATTGGGCGGGAATTTAGTACAGCTTCTATTTTGATTAATATTGTTGCAAATTCCTCGTACGTAAAATTGAGGTTACTAGCTACTTTTTTAAGATGGGATTTCATACTTTTTACGGCAGCCTCCCAGAGGCCACCCATATGAGGTGCATAAGGTGGGATAAATGACCAGGAGAATCCGTGAGTACTATATTTTTCTACGAGTGCTTTCTCAGCCTGTTTTAAGAATTCATTATGTGTTTTTAGAAGTGATAAACTGGCCCCAAGGAAATTCCTGCCATTATCCGAGAGCGGTTTTCGGAAATCCTCTACGGCCAACGAATCTGTCGAAACAAGCTAAGAATGCATCTGTCGAGAGATCTGAGCAAACTTCCAAATGCACTGCTTTCGTGGAGAAGCATACAAATATGGCTGCATAGCCTTTTATTAGTTTAGCGTTGCGTAAATTGGATGATTTTAGATTAAACGGACCGGCGAAGTCCGGTTTATAGGCTGTTTATTTCGAAGACATGCGTATTCTTTAGAGAAGTAATGCATCTGAGCTATTAAGATTAAACGATTTTTCACAAATTGAATTTCTTCTGTTGTAATGAAAGGTTCGGTTCCAAATGGACGTTTTTGTATGCGACCAATGAATCGAAAGCAATAACTGATAACTCCAAGCATTCTGGCAAAAGACGATAATCTTTTTATTATGACTTCAGCATCAATTTCTTCGTGGGGAATGATATTCTTACCGCTTATATCCCCAAGTTTAGCTTTCAGATGAAAAGTTGAAACCTCTTTTGTCTCCAAATCGATTGGATCAAATTCTCCAGGTTTCGGCCAATATTCACAGGGCTGTGTTAGCCAGGTGGGTCCATGCCACCACATCTTACTCTCAATTAGTTCCTGGGGAGAACAACCACGGGTACCAAGATCCACAGGGTTGTCTTCCGTTCTTACATGTTTCCAGTGACTATTACTGGTAATACTTATAATTTTTATTACACGATTTGCAACAAATGTCTTTAGAGTTTGTGGCGGTTTCTGTAGCCAATCGAGGACTATAGAGGAGTCCGCCACAAATGTAGTTCATAGGGGAACTTTGCACTTTCCATTAGACCTTTTGCTAACTTTGAGAGTAATACCGCTCCACACAGTTCCAGTTTCGGGATTGTAGTCTTTTTTATTGGGGCAACTTTAGTTTTAGCCACTATCAAATTACAGTTTATTTCTCCATGAGACGTCGATGTTCGCATGTAAATTGCTCCACAATACGCCTTTTCTGATGAATCACAGAAACCGTGGATTTGTATTTTATGAGTCGGTTTGAAATATATCCATCTAGGAATCCTCAGTGAGGAGATATGTGGTAAATTTTGTGAAAATGTGTTCCATTTTACAAGTATGTGTGGTGGGACACCCTCATCCCAGTCTGCTTTAAGCTCCCATAACTCTTGCATCAAAAGCTTTGCTATTACCACAATTGGACCTAACCAACCTAAAGGGTCAAATAACTTCGCAATAACCGATAAAATTTGCCTTTTTGTGGGGGAGGGTGAAATTTGGTTCGGCTCTACCACATAATAGAAAAAGTCTGACTTCGCATTCCAGCGTATTCCCAAGGTTTTAATGGCGCTAGAATCATCAAACTTTAAGAAGTCTTCATCAAGAAGATCCTCCCGGGCCAAGTTATTCAGTAGATAACTGTCATTGGCTGTAATTTTCCGCAAGGGGAAGCCAGCTGATTTCAAAGCCTGTTTTATTTGAGTTTGTTTTGACTTCGCTTCCTCAAGACTATGTCCTCCAGACAAGATATCATCCACATATATTTCGTTCTTTAAAATCATGGATGCTAATGGATATGTATGTTTGCAGTCTTCACTTAACTGCTGTAGCGTTCTTATTGCCAGGAATGGCGCACAATTCACTCCAAAAGTCACTGTTTTCATTTGGAATGTTTTCACAAAACTATCCGTCTCATTACGGAATAAAATCTGCTGATATGAGCGATCAGCTTCATGCATCACAATCTGGCGGAACATTTTTTCGATGTCGCCGGTGAAGACGTATTTGTAATAGCGCCAACTAAGCACTATCTGCATCAAATCGGATTGAAGCGTTGGGCCTTGGTGAAGAACGTCATTCAATGAAAACCCACTATTCGTTTTCTTAGAGGCATTGAAGACTACCCTAACTTTCGTTGATTTGCTTTCCGGTCGAATAACCACATGGTGTGGTAAAAAATAAGAAAATTGTTTCCCCGAATTGTCCTCCTGGGGAAATACTAGTTCCATATGATCCAAAACTATATATATTTCTGAAGAACCTTTCGATAATTTTCCTTTAATTCAGGGGTTTTTTCGAGGGTTTTTTCCATTCTATAATATTGACCCAAAGCACTGTTCCTCGAAGGACCCAAAAAAATATCGTTTGGAAACTGCTCCTTAAATGGTAAACGTACAACGTAACGACCATCTGTTCGTCTCGTAGTAGACGCTTGGTAAAATTTTTCACAAAATGAATCATCTTCAGTTATTAAAATATATATACACTGCGGTTCATCAGGATAGAACCAACATATTTTAAATTAAAAAAACTGTATAACTTGCAAATACAGATAGAATAAACAAATTTTGTTTTGCAGAAATATAGTTAATACTGTAAATGATAATTTGAACACAAAAAATAGTATAAAAATTAATTATAACGGTACTTTTTCACTTTCTTTGTAGTCAAGTATTAAATTTTTCATTTATTTTTTGGTTCAACAGAATAGAACCACGTGCATTTTTAACTTAAATCAGTAGGCGGTTGTAATAAAGCTTTATAAAAACCAAATAAAATTAAAGTTACAGTTTGTGACTGCAGTTATCTAAATTAATATGTGAAGAAAGAGTCCTTTAAATTCGTCGGAATTGGTAAAAATTTATGTTTACCATTCTGAAAACTATTCTTATCGCGAAATCGGTAGAAAAATCGGACAAAGTCATAATGTGGTAATGAATTACATAAAACATCGTGAACCATATAATAAAAATCACAAAGGAGGTACTTAGACAGCTCTAACACCACAGGACAAGCAAAAAATTCTTCGAATTGCCTAAAATTCAGCCCATTCTACCTCTAAAATTAGCATTTAGCAGGAGTTAAAGCAAGTAAATCAACAGTTCGTCGCGCTATTTTAAGCAGTGAACATTTACAAGTCCGAAAACTAAAGGAAAAACCTCCATTAAATGCAATCCAACAACAACAGCGCCCTCAGTTTGCCAAAGATCATATGGCATGGGATGTTCAATTACATAGGGGGCGTTATGCTGTGATGGCGGCTCAGAAATTGTTCGTCCTTACGCATATCGTGAAAATAAAAGTTATAGCCATCCAAATTAAATTTTTTATCAGAAAAAAATTGCTTTTCCTTTTTTCCTTACTCTAAGTGTCAGTTCTGAAGGAACAAAGTGGAATAAAACATTTGCCGGTATTAAGTGGTGTGAAGATGATAATGCTATTGTTGATCAATTGTATATGCATATGTCTGTCTCTTTTTTCCTTTTTATTCTTTTCGTATAGAAATTATTTATTGGTGACAATTTTAGTGGTGTAAATTTTAGTGGCTGTCAGAGATGGTACAATTTAAATGTAATTTTAAATTGTAATAATTTTTCTTGTATGTTTTAACTGGATAATTTTATAGTGTTTTCACACCAAAATTTAAAACCTGATTTTAGCATTAAAACCATAAACAGCTGATTTTGCGTTCACACTGCAAGTTTTATTAAAATTGGTTTTAAATTCATGACATTTATTACTGCGAGAAAAAAATTTTATGAGCAATATGCCTTATTTCATTTTGATATATTTAGCTTCTGACTTACCTTTCGCACAAGAAACTGTATTCATTGTGACCAGAAACAACACACATTTCGATTAATATTTAAATATTTAAGAATCTTTAAAATTTTCATTGAAGAAATTAAAAATATTCCAAATTTTTCCCTTTTTAATACAAAATAAATGATTATTTATTATTTATTTATTTATTAATTTATTTACATTTGTTTTTGTTTTTATCAGCTGTTTTCAGGTTTTCAGAGCTGGTAGCTCTGATTTAGTACATTTAGTACATCAAACCAAGGTTGTATTTCATAAAACCAACTTAAAACCAATTCAAAAAAGGTTTTATTTTGGTTTTAACACAATAATTTTGTATGGTAAAATCAGGTTTTATTTTTGGTTTTAACGTTAAAACCAACTTTTGCGTTAAAACCACTCGGTGTGAAAACACTATTAGATTACAATTCATATATTTTTGTTGTAAATTTTTGTTCTTTTATGTAGTTTCAATTATTAATTTGGTTGCGGTCTTTTTTCCACAAATTAGCCAGCCATTAATTTTTATTTTTAGAGAAAAGAAATTGTCGCACAAAATAACTAATTAACACAGTACATACCTTTCTTCCTCCTGTGTTCCTGCCAATCTTCCTATACCATGTATAGCTTCCGTTCCGTATGTTGCACTTTTCCAGAATGGGATGTACAAGTATACCTGTTGTTTGTTGACTGCTTCACTGACACGGGATGCAGAATGAAGTATCACCTTACTTCCTCTGCCGTAAGCACGATGAAGTACCCTTTTTTAGACAACCTATTGTCTTTGTGTTGTTGGAGCTGCCACCGGAGGTGCAAGCTGCCAAAATTGTTTGAATTTAGTGGACTCCAAGTCACTAATTCTTTCCTGTCCTAGCCTATTCTAGGACTTAACGAGGAATGAGGTAGTTCCTCTTCCCAATAGATAAGGGTGTGTTTTAATTAAAAAACAAACAGGTTCTTTTTCCAATAAACCAAAGTAAAAACCTCCTGTTTTATTGAGTTACTTCTTACAACTAACTTATTATCTAAAAAAAACAATATTCAGTGTTCATAATTCTGACAGTTATAACATAGAAAAAAAAGACGCTATTTTAAAGCGAATTGAGTTCATGAGGAACAATAACAATTATAAAAAATAAATAAAATACTCTCCAAGAGGTTATATAAAGATAATAAAAAGAGAAAAAAATTAATTCAGATAAAAGATACACTAAAAGAAATATTCATAAAAGGCAAAAAAGGTTATTAATAAAAAACAATATATATATATTTGTTGAACATGGTTCAACACCTGTAAAGAGAAAAATACGAAAGACAGCCCCAAAAATTAAAAATGTAAGAAACACCATAACGGAGGGAAAAGTCATTTTAACCACCTTGGACAAATTTAGTAAATACTCCCAAACCAAGTTATTAAAAAGTAGAGCTATAGAAGGCATAAGAAAACCCCTAGGGATATTATTTTTTTCTTTTGGTGTACCAAAAACAATAGTGATGGACAATGAATCATCACTAAATTCAAATTCAATAAAATTTATGTTAAACGAAGAATTGAGAATAAATGTTTACACAGTACCACCATATCACGGCAAAGCGAACGGACAGGTGGTAACATTCCACTGTACTCTTACTGAAATTATAAGATGTGTGAAAGAAAGTGGTGAACATAGAAACTTCGACGAGTTGCTAGAGAGAGCCGTTGCTGCAAACAACCACTCCATACACTCTGTCATAAAAAAGAAACCGGTTGGCCTGTTCTTCGGAAGGACAGTATCATTTTCACCACATGACATAGATAAGACAAGACATAATAATATCGAGAAATTAAAGGCTAAGCAAGAATATCATAATAGAAATAACATACATACATAATTGGCCATTACAACCCTTCAGTCAGGATTACGGCCTAGCTTCTCACACCACTCATGTAGTGTGCGTTAATTTTATACGTGAGTGGCGGGACCTACAGTTTAACGTCGACTCCGAACGACAGAATTTTGAGAAACTTTTTCATGGCAGTTTATTTTACTCTCAGAGTTTTTGCCAGAAATCTGCTGAGAGGAAGTCGCCGAAGAAATATTTTTTTTTTCATATTTCATTTATTTGATGTCTGACCTGGGATACGAACCCGGGCTTTACGAATAGTAAGCGAACACACTACCTACTACACCACGGCGACTTCATAATAGATAATAATAGAAATAAAGAAGACCCTAATACGTACATTCCAAGTGAAATCATTTTCGTTAGGAGAAACAAAAGATTAGGAACTAAGCTCTCAAAGCTCTATTCAAAGGAAATAGTAAAAGAAGATAGGCACAGTACAACATTAACAGAAAAAGGGCATATTGTCCATAAGAGTCTCATTCGAAATTAGCAACATTTCATTGATTTATTGATCATACGGGTTATTGATGATTGTCACTGCAGAAGTGCAGATTTACGACTACTCGCATTCGGAATTTGTAACTATTTACACCTGGACAGCAAAAATTCAAAAATAATTCATTAAAATAATCCACCTCATCAACATAGAGTCATACGAAGACCTATTGACAACTATGGACAGTACCAACAAAGACGATTTCCAAATACGAACGCATTATACCCTATCTTATCAAACTTAGTACTGGAAAACAAAAGTTCATTGACGAGATTGAAGCTCAACAAACAAATATCCAAGCGTTCCCTCGAGTTCATAGGTAGCGCGATCACCGGGATCATGAGATTGTAGTTGATCGCATAAATGGACTGCTTGAAAACAACAACCACCAAATCATCATCAACAGACTAACCGCAGACAAAATAAACGAACTGACTAAAAGAACGAACGAAATAGTTACAATAATAAAAACAGACCAGACAATGGCTGATGAATTAGCTCTCAATATTAAATATAAATTAGAAACACTTAAAGAGGAATTAACAAATATAGCTTACGCAATACAACATAATTAAGTCTTTTATCCTGGCGGATAGTGAATTGAGTGTAGCAAGGGAAATAGTGATACAAGAAAAATTTCCTTTCATTAATAGATGAAGCACTTGAATTTGCAGTAATAAAGGTAGCAGCAGATGAAAAATCAATTATTTATATAATCAGTCTGCCAAGTACAGAAGTAGAATTTTTCAATGTATTGGAGATTAGATCGGTGAGGAAAAAAGATAAAATAAGTAAAGTTAACTTTAAAACACTGCTAGAAAATAGACATAATATATTTGGAATAGAAAGTATATGTAAAAACTATAATAATTTGTTAATTTGCACTAATAATCAGATTATTGATGTAAGTAAAGATCCTTGTATATTCAATTTATAAAGAAGTAAGTCACCTTACTGCACTCAAATCAACAATTAACATTTACCACCGATCGAAGAAATTTCTCATGATATGCTTTTTGTTAACAATTACGAAGGCGTTGCCATGATAGACGGTGAAGAAGTTGCATTGAATGGAACATTTGTCATACGTCACCACAACTCAACACTTTTGATAGACGGAAATTCCTATGAGACTAAAGAACTAAGCAGTAACAAAACACTATCAACCATACACCAACAAAAATCTATAGCTAACAGAACAGATGAAGTCTTATCCCTTCAAATGATAAAAGAAATCAATGAGTAAAACATGGAACATATCATCCTCCTCAAAAAAGGCAATAGAATTAGTTTATCAATAAGTAGTATAATAGCCTGTAATAGTACTAATAATTATAATAGTATTAGCATTAAAAAATATCATACATACATAATTGGCCATTACAACCCTTCCTGACTGAAGGCCTAGCTTCTCAGACATCTAAATTGAATAGTGAGATAAATTTATCCAGTTTGGCAATTCAAGGATTGAATAAATTTTGAACAAAGTTAGATTATTCAAACGATGACGTTTGAAATTTAGGCGGGGAAGAGTTAAGAACAATTCGTATTTTTCCCTATAAAAGAATAATGTAAAAATAGGCATACGATGTCAAGATTTTTTTGGTGAGAACATATTTTATTTTTGTTTTTTCTTAAGTGTGACCATATGGTAAACATGATTGCCCATATCTCTGTTTGCCGCTTTTTGATGAAACAAAAATGTGAAAATAAATGTACGTAGTGTGACCACAAAACAAAATGGAAGATAAATATTTTCTCGTTGTGTGTCGGATCTTCACTGATATTTTGCGAAGAAAAAAAAAAGAAAACCGACTATGGTTTCGAAAATGGGTTCAGCACTGAAAAGAAGAAAGACGCACAGAAAAATTCTGTTTTTCATCACAATAAAATTAACATAAACAAATGTTTATATTTTTCAAGCGTAGCCAATCGCTATATTTTAAAATCGCTAAATGATGTACATATCTTAAAATAGATGTTAAATCTAAAAATTTAAAATATATAAATTAAATGATTTATTTTAGGTCTAATTTGAAAATTTTTTATAGATAATTTTGAAAAAAGTTTTTATGATATTTTGGTTGGAAATTTATCTTCCAAAGTGATTGAATTCCAAAATGAACTATACTTGTGTAATTATAAATCTCCATTATAATCAATCGAAGCATCCACTTCAAGAATTCCATTTATAACATTGTAATCTGAATATTTTCACCTACTTATTTTCAGGAACAAAAAACAAAGTTTTCGTGATAATTTGCAAAAAACCCAAAATCATTGCAATAAAAATTCAAAATTTTCTATAACAAAAACAACGACTCCTTATTTTGATGTACTGAAGAGTTAAATCGTTTCAAAGAAAGATGTTTTCTTTACTGAGATTAATAAAACAACAATTTTATTGAAAAAATTGCAATTACAAAAGCAGTAACCACTTATATTTCTTATACTCACATCCCCCATGTTGTGTGTATTATTTTTTATCCATGAATGGTGGGAAACTACAGTTTAAAGTCAATTCTGAACGACAGATTTTAGAGAAACTTTTTCATGGCAATTTTATTTATTCTCAGAATTGTTGCCAAAAATCTGCTGAGAGGAAGTCGCCAAGAAATATTTTTCGTATTTCATTTTATTGGAAATGTCTGACCTGGGGTTTGAACCCTGGCCTCACTTCTAATAAGCCATCTCACTCCATACTAGACTACGACGACTTCACATAATACATATGTATATGTTCACACGAGTGAACAAACTGAATCATTCCCTACATTGGCTTCCAATCTAACAACACAAACACCTAATAACAATAATAACACCAACACACATCAACATTCACCATACATATCAACATTCACCACACACATCACATACACACATTCTGCAGCAGGTTCAAAAGGATTGTTTACATCCTGATAGATCAGTTGATTATCGACATCGAGCACAAAACGAACAACCCAACAATCCTTACGCGAGTGCGCCATATATAATACTATTTTAAATATAGCGAAAATTAACATAACCAAAAGAATTTCTAAAATATTGTGAACATTAATAAATTAAAACCCAATTGTGAAGGAATGTGAACAAAATAAACATTGTAAACAAAAATATTTAGTGTTACAAAATACAAACAAATAAAATACGTTTATAACGTTTTAGAAAATATATACAAATAAAACAACACTAATATTTATTATTAACATACAGACACACATATATATATACATCTAAAAGGTTTGTTGCATAAATTTATATACCCTACCCTCTCTTGCCCTCATACTAACCCTACCCTATAACCCGTTTGTTCATGGCCCTTAGAGCCTAGCAAACAGATGGCAAAGGTTGAAAATTCAACACCATCAGTTTTGCAAAAGATGGAAGGATGAATATTTGAAGGAACTCCATAAACGATATAAATGGAGAAACCCTAAACGTCCTGTGGAAGTGGATGACATTGTCGTTATTAAACAGGACAATCTACCCTCAAATGAGTGGTTACTCGGATGAGTAACCAAAACTTACCCTGCCTAGAGTGGTCGAATTGCGAACATCAACCGGAACATTAACTCGACCCATAACAAAAGTCGTAGTCCTACCCACACACTAATTAACTCCCTTCAAATAATCTTTCATATTTCGCCTCGTTACAAGAAGTTATGGTTGATCTCCAGGTCGGAATTGAAAGTCTGTACCCATGGGCAAACCCTGAAACCCCGAGTGAAAAAATTAATACCCTTACCCATCTTTTGGACAATTAAAAATAATTTGTTTTTATTCACAGGTTACCGGCCCGGGAGGATGTTCACACGAGTGAATAAACTGAATCATTCCCTACCCTGGCTTCCAATCTAACAACACAAACACCTAATAACAATAATAACACCAACACACATCAACATTCACCATACATATCAACTTTCACCACACACATCACATATACACATTCTTCAACAGGTTCAAAATGATTGTTTATATCCTGATAGATCAGTTGATTATCGACATCGAGCACAAAACGAACAACCCAACAATCCTTACGCGAGTGCGCCGTATATAATACTATTTTAAATATTGTGAAAATTAACAAAACTAAAAGAATTTCTAAAATATTGTGAACATTAATAAATTAAAACCCAATTGTGAACGAATGTGAACAAAATAAATATTGTAAAAAAATATTTAGTGTTACAAAATACAAACAAATAAAATACGTTTATAACGTTTTAGAAAATATATAAGTTAATTTTACACACAGTTAAAATAATTTTTTAAAAAGTGCTTGAGACACGGGTCTCAAGCGCTCTTTATTAATTTGGGTTCAAACTAGAACTAACTTAAACAATAATTTTATAAATTATAAACTTCGTATCACGCCACCTTTCTGCTTATGTTGCTTTCCATCTTCAGACGCATCGTCAGCATTTCGCATTATTCCAAAATATTGTGCAATCAATACCTGTTACCAACAATTAATATTGGGATTGCGACACGTGTTGATTGTGCTGGAGTAAACAGTTTTTGCAATTAGGTTTAAACATTGTTGACGTTAACTCTTCCCCTCTTAAGTCGATTGTCCTCAATCGGTTTTTTAGAAATGGCAGGTATGTATTTAATTGTGGTGTTGAAATTTGCAGGAATGGCCCACTTTTAGTATTTGCAACATAATCCGAATTTATTTGTGGTGTGGGTGACACATATACTTTTTGTTTATACTTTATAATAAAAATAAGAATAATTGCTATATTAGTAATAGAAAATGTAATTGATACATCTGTACTAAAACTTATTACATTTACATCTTTGTTTTTTTTTTTTTTTTTTTTGTATTAATAATTTAATATTATTTTCATGTTGTAATTGTTTCAAATGCAATTTTTTAAATTTCAAATCTAATGGCATAAATGTTGCCTTTATTCTGCTTTTTTGCCCTTTTTGCAATTTTGTAAATTAGTAATATGTTCTTTTCTAAAAATGTTGCCATAAATCCCAAAAAATATCCTGCATTTTTGACCCTCAATGTAATCAAAGGGTAGGAAGGGCAACACTCTTAAAACAGCTGTTCTTATTATTGTTTTGAAAAAAAGAAAAAAACAACAACACAAAATGTTGTTTTAAAAGTGTTGAAATGGAAGCAAAAATATTATTTTGGAAGATTTGTTGAAATCCTCTTCATCGTCAGATGAGGAGGACATGCATCCATTATTATTAGAACGAAACTACTTGCCGCGAGTTAAAAATTTTGTTGAAAATGTTATTTATCATTATATTTTTTATTATTTTTTAATATTTGATTTGAATTAGGCCAGGTTCTAGTAACAAATTTATAAACAAAGAACAGCTGACTATAGGTGTTGATAATTTTATTTTTGTAAAAGCAGAATGAGCTTTAAAATCGCTGAAAAAAGAAAGAAAGAAACATATACATACATACATATGTACTATTATCTCAACAAAAAAGGTTTGAGATGAAAATGAAAATTAACATTTTTTAAAATTGTAATAAGAAGATTGTTTATAAATACTTTTAAATGGAATTTGGTTATTAACTTTTGTAATAAAAATATTTCCCAAAAAAAATCAAAAAATTATATTTTTGATTTGGTTTTTAGATATATAGTATAAAGAAATTCGAAAAAATTTAAAATAATTAATAACATATTGTGCCATCTAAAGCAATTTGAAAACATTGGCCCTAAAGTTGAATTTTAAATAAAAATAGTTCTAACTTGTATGACCCCGGAGCCCTTGGTAAAAATATTATTATTTTTTTTTATTTAAAACATTTTTTGTAAAGTTAGCTTTCCGAAAATAAAAGAAAAATTTTATTGGAAATTATTTGGATTAATAAAAAAGACATTTTTTATTTTCTACGCAATGATTAGTTTTAAAATCGTTAATTAAGTAAAAAAAACGTTAAATTGGTATAAAACTAATTGCATAAAGGGCAATGATTTTTGTTCTTTTATAATCGTTTAAAATGCAACACATTATGAGGGTTAGTGTACCCTCCAATAAATGCTACACAATATGTAGGCAACATTTTTCTCCAGAAAAGGAATGGCCATAAGTTTGTTACATTAGTTTCTCTTATTTTTGTTATAAAATTTGGTAAAACAAATGTATCGTATATTTTTATATTAACATTAGAATATGTTTTATCAAAAATGGTAAATTTACAATTTTCAAATTTTATGAGGAATGTTCCTCTTTGTTTTATCTTTGATTTGTTACAATTATGGGTTATATCTCCCAAAAAATTTCTAAATATTATTATTCCTTGTATAACTTCTATAACAGAAGATTCTTCAAAATTTTCTAATTCACATTGAGCTTCTTTAAATTGTAAAATATTTGTTATACATTTATCTTCTAATATTCTTAAATTTTTTTCCAAATTATCCTTTACAGTAACATCATAAATCTTTTCATTATCATCCATTAATATTTCATATTCACTTAAAACTAATGATTTATTTGAGGAATTTAGTAATGGTATAAATTTAATTTTGGATAGGATATCGGGAGAAAGTTATGGTATAAGATTTTATGGTTAGGATATTATTGTCATTCTGGAAAAACACGACATTCTTCTTAGCACTATAGCTGTCAAAGTCAGTGATAAGGTCAAGTTCTTTCTGAGTTAGAATGTCAGTGGGAATTACACCCAATTTGCTAGAAAATATAATTTGCCCAATGTCGTCAATATGGTTGCGTAAAAGCGATATGTCATTATCGATCTTATATGTCTGTTCAATAAACCGGATTTCGTCTTCCAATGTCTTAATTCTGTTCTGTGTCTCTTTCGTAGTGATTTATGTACTTACTGATGCGAATCTGTTGTCTGTTTATGTGTCCCGTTATATTGTCAATTTGATCCGACATAAAATTGTTAATGTGTATCAACTTATCTATCAACTCGTCAGTAGTCCGTTCGTGGTTACTAATCTTATTTATTGATATATATACCTTTACCTAGGGCATCAAACAGTCCTCGCTTTGATTTGGAATGTATGCGCAGATTTGATATTTTTGCCTTAAGCAAAATGAAATTTTTATTTATTGTGTCCAAAAGTTGTTTGTCCTCAAATGTGGTCGCTACCAATGCTTTCACATTGTTGGAAATCAAAGTCAACGTCTCTTCGTACGCAGTTATGTTTATGAAATATAGGACCTTGTCATAGTGGTCAATTGTCTTCAATTCTCCTGTCTTGACGGGTATGTAACCATTGTTGTTGGTTAGGTCCGGTATGTCGAGATGCTGAGCAGTAACTGCCAGTATCCATGTCAAAACTGTGAATATTATCGTCTTCTGTCCTTTAACAAGGGATGTTAAAGAAAATTTTATGGGTTTATATGGATTTCTTCAAGATTGCTTAATGTTATTCTTATGGACAATTTTGTCCGACTTGGTTTTCACTGTTGTGTTATAATTTTGAGCCACTATTTCTTTTCTAAACCTAGCTGTTAGTTTATTCCCTAATCTTCTAATAATTTTGACAAATATTTCTTCTCCCTCTATATAATCTCTTGGAGTGGTTCTATTTTTATTGTGGTATGCAAGGTCATTCATTTGTTTTTTTGAGGGCTTTTCTATAGTTTCCTTCCTATCCTTTTCAAGTAACCTTGGGTCACTACTCACTTTTCTGCCAAAAAATACTTCCATAGGTCTTCTGCCTGTAACTGTGTGAATTGAAAAATTATATTCTTTTATTGACCTATCCAGTAGTTCGTGAAAAGTTCGATGTACCCTTTCCTCTTTAAGACAACGCATAATTTCTTGTAGAGTTGAATGGAATCGTTCAACTTGTCCGTTGGAACAGCTTGTATCCGGGGCTGTTCGGAAAATCTTTATTCCAAACTCATTTTCAATCATGAATTTTATGTATTCTGAGTTGAACGATTTCTCATTATCCATGACTACTGTTTCAGGAAGTAGTGAAGAAATATGGTCTCTCAATGGTTGCCGTATGTCTTCTATAGCTCTGGATTTGATGGGTTTTGCTAGAGCATATTTCGAAAATTTATCGATCGCCGTCAACACTAATTCTTTTCCGACAACAAATATATCCAAATGAACCAACTGACCAGGATACTGTGGTATGGGCGTAGGTTGAATTTGAGGCTTCATTGGGTGACGATCATACTTATTTTCTTTACAAACGACGCATTTTTTTATTATGTTTTTTATTTTATTTGCCATAGATGGAAAATAATATTTTTCAAGAGTTTGAGTCCGATTCTCCTTGCAATTTCTATGTGCTCTGGGTCCTTACTATTATATTTTCCTGCTCTTCTTCACTAGTTATATCGTCCACCATTATTTGCGTAAATCTTATTTTATATCTTCCGAAATGCAATGGGTAGAGTTCTTGTATTTTTCCCATAATCTGTTCCTCCTTTTTAATACAATTTATCACCGATGGGTTTAAGTATCTTTTCAAAATAGAAATTAATTTTTCTTTGGAATAATCTTACTCTGTTATAATATGTCGGTAATATGTGGGGAAAACTATTTTAAATTGGTAAGATGCCATCACGTCTCTCTTCAAAAGTATTTGATTTATAAAAGCATTAATAGGTGCCTCTACGCTATATATTAAGTTATGTGACGAACTTTTGTCTGAATTCGTTGCTATTGACAATGTATATAGTTCTGGTTCCGTTATCCTGGACAGAGCATCAGCTACTACGTTTGTCCTTCCCGGTTTGTAGAGCATTTCATAGTTATATTCTTCGAGTATGGCCTTCCATATCTTCATTTTGCTGTTATTATTTTTGTTGCTCAACGCGTAGGTTGAAGGCTGGTGGTCCGTATATATTTTAACCCTAACCGATCCATATAAATAGTTCCGTAAGGAGTTCAAAGCCCATATTATAGCCAGCATCTCCTTTTCATTAGCGGCGTAGTGTTCCTCCGCTTTGCTTAAAGTTCTGGAGATGAAAGAAATTGGTCTTCGGCCTTGGGATAAGACTGCGCCTATTGCAAAGTTCGAGGCATCTGTTACTAACTCGAAATCTTTGCTAAAGTCTGGGTAGGCAAAGATAATATCCTCGGAAATAAGAGCGTTCTTAATTTTGCTAAAGGATTTTTTAGCTTCATTATTTAAGCATATCCTTAATTTTGCGGATTTATTTTTGGACGTTCGTCGTCCTTCCCCCTTAAAAGGGGTGTCAGGGGTTTGGCCAGTTTGGAGTAGTCTTTAATAAATCGTCGGTAATACCCTGACATACTAAGGAAACTACGAAGTTCTTTTAAGCTCTGTGGTTCCGGAAAATTTTGTATTGCCTTTACTTTTTGCGGATTAGTCTTTATACCCTGGGGCGTAATAATGTACCCCAAAAACTCAACTTCAACCTTAAAGAAGTTGCATTTATCTAATTGCACTTTCATATTGGATCTTTCTAATGCTTCAAAAATATATTTGATATGTTCAAAATGTTCGTGCTCTGACTTGCTAAAAATGATTATGTCATCTATGTAAACATAGCAGAATCTCCCTATGTATTCTCTTCAAATGTCGTCAAGTGTCCTTTGAAAAATTGATGGCGCGTTCTTGAGACCAAAAGGTAACCGTGTAAACTCATACTTCCCGTTATTTATGCTAAACGCAGTTTTCTCAGTATCGGATTTTTTTTAGTGGAATCTGATGAAAACCACTTTTTAGGTCCAGAACGGAAAAGAATCGACTATTGCCCAGTCGAGTTATAACCTCTGAAATTTCTGGAATGGGGTATCGGTCTGCTATTGTTATCGTATTTAACTTCGTATAGTCTATGACCATTCTATATTGTTTATTTCCAGCTGAGTCCGGTTTCTTCGGAACTATCCAAACTGGAGAATTAGAAGGTGATCTAGATGGTTTTATAATACCATCTTTTAGTAGTTTTTCCACTTGAGCCTCCACTTCTGATTTCAGAGAAGCGGGGTAATGGTAAAATTTTGTATAAACAGGCGAATTAGCCGTAGTCCTAATCTCACCAACAACCTTTGTTGTATACGTAAGTTTTTCATCAGGTTCCGAAAAAAGCTTACGATACGTGCTTACAATTTCCTCCATTCCACTTTTTTGTGTTGCTAATAAATTTTCCACCTTAATATTTATAGCATTTACGCATTGTGTCGGAAGTTGCTTAAGAATTGCTTTGAGATTGTTTTTCAATATCATAACATTTTCATTTGTGTAAATGACTGCTCCCCTAAGAGTGTCATTTCCTAAAATACCGTCAAATGTTTCCAAAGAGGCCATTAGGTAGAATTTTATTTTATTATCTAATTTAAACAATTTTACGAATGTGTGTTCAAAGAACGGGTTTTCGTTGGGTATACGTTTCTTTACTAATTCAGGCCTAACGTAATTTTTACTTGAGCCCGAATCTAATAAAAATTTCAAAATATTTCCGCTCTCCGTTCTGACTTCGAAATATGGTAACAAGGAGATACTCATCCTAAAAATGGATGTCAGTCGGTTCGCCGAACTGCTTATTCTTTTCCCTATTCTGTATAGATGTAATAATATGGAACGTCCTTTGACTTTTGTTCCGCTGCTAATAGGCGGACTGCTGTGGTCTCTTACCAACAAATTGATTTTGTTGCGGCCTGTTAATGTAAGTTATGCGACGGGAATGCGTACGTGTCGTGTTTGTGGCTTATGTGGTCAGGGTGGATTTGTATTATGTTGTTCCTGGGGATTAAAAAATTTTCTCGGTTGGTTTGCTTGCGGAAAATGCGCAATTTCAGGATAAAAAGGTTGAAATGCGCGTACATTTTGATTTTCCAATTTTAAGCAAAGATGTAATGCTTGTGGAAGATCTGCTGGCTTCTTCAGTCCCAACAGTTTAGGTAAATCTCCATTGAGCCCTCTGATAAATGTATCTAAGACTTTATTTCTGTACGACTGTGTAAACATATGTAGAGATTCGTTACTCATATCCATACTTCCTAATTTGTTCAACATAAGTGACAAATGCGTGTACACCTGTTGATAGTATTCTTGAATTGACCTATTCCCCTGCACAATAGTTGTCATTTGATACTCTAATGTTGCTAAATCCCGTTTATCAGCGTAGTGAAGTGTGAGGCATTTTGCCATCGATGGCCAGTAGAGTGGTGTGTTGTATGACTCTAGTGCTATGTCCGCGTTCCTTACTACCTTATTCCGTATTACACTAAGAATGCCGTAATATTTAGGAGTTCTCTTCAGTGGCTCATAAATAGCTAATATTCTATCAACGCTCTTTTTCCACGAACTAAACTCACCAGGTTGCCCCGAGAAATCCTTGAGGCACTTAACTACATCTGGTATTTTATCCAAATCACCTAGATTTCCTTTATGTCTGTCTTCTATTATTTGGTCCGATACATTATTTAGGTTAGCATTGGGGTTTAAGTTTGCCTGTACAATCTGTGGTCATTGATTATTAAATATGTCTAACGCTACCCTTGATATAGGAGAGGTTAAGTCCTCTATGGTCAATTGGGCATTTGCTGCACCTCTAGGTATATTGTCTGTGCTAATAACAGGGCGTCTAATCAAATTGTTTGGATTTGCCATTTTAAAAAAAAATTCAATCGAAAATACTTGTTTTACAAAAAATTGAAAATTTTTCACTTAATTTATGTAGAACTGGAGGGTCCCGTAGGAATCGCAGCTCTAATCTATTATTTATTTTATTTACAATTTGTTTATTTATTGTTTTCACTCTTATACTAGGCTTCACAATTTTATATTCCCTTTTTTATAATACAATTTACAGAATTTAATAATCTTATAAATAAATAATTTAATAATCTACCTTAATTCCTTCTTGGTGGTGGCTGTAGTTGACCGTAGTTGACTGTAGTTGACTGTAGTTGACCGTAGTTGACTTTAGTTGACCGTAGTTGAATGTAGTTGACCGTAGTTCACTGTAGTTGACCGTAGTTCACTGTTGGTATTAATTTTTTGTTCTTATTTTTTATTTGTAATGTTCTTTAATTTTTTATTTTCACAGTTTTTTTTTATTTATTATACTTTTACTCACTTGTGCTGTTCTATATTCATTTTTTACACAATACTTTTGTTTTCCAACTGATGTTGTTTAAATATTTTTAAATCTTTGTTTCTAATATTACACAGTTTGTTTTAAATTAAGGGATCTTTTTTCCCTCTTCTTTTTTTAATTTCTTTTAATAATTCAGATTTTCTGATTAATTTATCAATTTTCCTCCGCACTCAAGCACTTCTTCAATTTTTATTTCATGTATAGTTCCTTATTTTGTTTAATTTTATAATTCTTATTTTATTTGAAAATTGTCTTTTCCTGCACTTTTCATTAACTGAGATTGTTTATACTAAATAAATTTATTTATATTAATATTATTTATTTAATTATTTATTAATTTATTTTTTCCCTTTTGTTTTTCGATTGTCCTTTTACACTTTTACTTTAAAAAATTTCTTTTCTTTTAATTTGTTAGTTGTCCTTTTTCACTTTTCTTTTAATTTGTTATTTGTCCTTTTTCACTTTCACAGGATAGGCTGGCACGTAATGCCACCGGTTTGCCCTTTTTGGCTACTAAGGAGCCTTTTTCCTGATTTTTTTCTAGTTATTTCACTTCGGGCGCCAGTTTCCCGGACCGACCGAACTGCTCGGGCGCCAGTTAATTTTACACACAGTTAAAATAATTTTTTAAAAAGTGCTTCAGACACGGGTCTGAAGCGTTCTTTATTAATTTGGGTTCAAACTAGAACTAACTTAAACAATAATTTTATAAATTATAAACTTCGTATCACGCCACCTTTCTGCTTATGTTGCTTTCCATCTTCAGACGCATCGTCAGCATTTCGCATTATTCCAAAATATTGTGCAATCAATACCTGTTACCAACAATTAATATTGGGATTGCGACACGTGTTGATTGTTCTGGAGTAAACAGTTTTTGTAATTAGGTTTAAACATTGTTGACGTTAACTTATACAAATAAAACAACACTAATATTTATTATTAACATACACACACATGTATATGTAAATACTAAAAGGTTTGTTGCATACATTTATATACCCTACCCTCTTTTACCCTCATACTAACCCTACCCAATAACCCGTTTGTTCAGTATATTTTATTAAATAATTGCTGCTACCTTTCAATATTTGCCTTTATTCATCATACAATACATTTTTTCTATTTTGAATAGCTTTGATGTAGAAAAGTATAGCAATTGATATACATATGTGTATTTAAATTTCAGACTCTGAATGTATGTATATGCAGGCACCCAAATATTTATGCTTATATAATGATTACATCTAATCGCTTACGATTTGAAAAACGTAAAACGCATTTCAGCATGTTCTGAAAACGAAACGATTTGCTGGCGTTTTGCATTTTTCGAAGTTGCATTCGTACAATAAAAACATGTTTTATCATAACAAAACATAAACAGATAAAAACAAATTAAAATGCCTACAGCGTATTTGTTTGCTATATTGGCTTTAAAAAGCATCCATACACCGCAGAAGATTTCTGGCAATCGGGTACTTCCAAGGCGTGATCGCCAATGACATTAATATAAGTATGTGCCATAGCACTTTTTTGTAAAGTTTTAAGCAACGTGCTTAATATTCTTGAAGAGAGGCTGTGTCCACATTGGAATCAGTTGAAGATGTCCGAATCAGAAGAAAGAGAATCCAAAGGACTCTTTTATGAAATATTTAAATACCCGGCGTCATTGGATCTGTAGATGGCACACATGTGAGACTTATAAAGCCTTCGCATGATTCTGAACTCTGTTATTGCCGAAAAGGATACTACAGCTTAAATGTGTTGATTGTAAGTATGTAGTTTAGAATCTCAAAATTTAATGCAAAAGCATACATCCATATCTATGATAATAATTAATACCATGTAGATTTGTGATTACCAAATGAAAGTTCGCGCTGTGGATGCAACTAGGCCTGATTCATGACACGTTGTTTTCGTCTGGAATTTAAGTAATGCAAACACATACTATGAAGAAATGTATTCCCGTGGAAACCGTAATTCTTGGCTGTTAACCGACACTGCATATGCATTAAAACCCTATGTTTTAGTGCCATACAAGTCTGCGGTGTATGGTTCAATGCAACACAAATTTAATTTAATGCATTCAGCAGTAATAAATATAGTAGAGAGGACTATAGGGAACTTAAAAAGCCGTTTTAGAAGCCTTCAAGTAGTACAAATGCTCTGCATAAGATTTGCAAACATTATAATGTTTTGTAGTGTTAGATTTTGCAAAAATATTGTAACATTTTATTTCAAATAACGGTCGACATGATGCTGTGTTTAGTTAGCGTAATCATAATCTCATAGTCAGTGTCATGTAAACGCATCCTGACCCCTCTACTGGACCGAACATTTTCCAGTCACTACTAAGACAATTAGATCATGCGAAGTGTAATAGGCTGAACTATTAACATGATTATTTCTTTTCAATTTGAGCTGTTATTATATTGTTATTTTTTAGTACACGTGTGAAGCGTTTTTAATAATAAAGTGAAGTAAATACCTAGCGGTACTAACGGTATTATCCCGTTAATTCATCACCCCAAATTTATCTCGTGATTTTCTTCTGAAGTCAGAATTACACACATTTTTTCGTCTTGAAAATTTCTGAGGAAAAAGGTAACGAGGTATTCTGTTGTGATCTAGAAATATTTTGTTTTATTTAAGGAAATTTATCTTCATCTTTCAAATATAAAGTGGGGTTCTGTTGCACTGTGTACAGTACACTCTACTGGAGATTATACCGGCAACGAAAGGAGGAGGCAAAGAATTGGAAAATTGGATGTAGCCAGTCGCCAGTCTGATTAACTGACAGCCTCCAAATATCACTGAACGATCAATCCCCAAGAAACCAGCGAAATACCCTAAAATGTGGTAATTCATTTAATTAATTTATTATATTATTTTAGTTTTAAGTTTTAATATTAGAAATAGTTCAAAAATGTATTCCTTTTTTATTATAGAATTAGATTAAATATGCATGGAAATGCCCACATGTCTAGACTTCTGCTAGCCATATTATTTTAATCAAACATTTTAAAACCCTCAGCAACAACATCACCTACAGCTTTTGAAGAGGCCTCATCAACATGCTGCAGAAACATTAATATTGGTGAGTGTTTGTTTCCTTTACTTTACTCCTTACTTTCTTTTCGATCTTATTTCGGATATTTTTTTGTTATATAAATTAATAAATTTTTTGTTTATTTATTTTATAAAAATATTTTTTTGGCCGAAGGCCGTCCTTTATTTGTTCACTATTAGTTAAGAACTAACTTTACAATTTTAATTTTCTTATAACTAAACCTCAATAAGCTGATCAAGTCACGTTGCAACATTATTTTTTGGGTGTCAGCAAGTTGATAAAAGCGCGTGTAATTGGTGCACCGGTATTGTAGACATGTTGTCAGCATTTTTGTAATTGCGCGTGTAATGTTGTTGGTATGATTCCTATACTGTGGGAAACATATTTTTTTGGAGTTTTAAATGTTTACGGCGTTAACTCCTCCCCTCTTAAAAACGCTTGCCCTCGAGCGTCTGGAAAAATTGGCTGCTTACTGTTGGTGCCGGGGATTCAATAGGAGTTTCCTGGTGATGGCCAGCTTCCACAGTATCTTCGGTAGGTCGTTCTGCTGGATGATTTAGCTTCTTCTTTAAGACCCATTTTTCATTTTTATTAGTACAATGATGAGCACAACGAGCATCATTCCCGCAGAAAATTTCCATTGTATTATTGATATGTAGCTCGCTGAGTGCCTCTAGGGATAGGAGTCTAGTTCGGCTCTCTTCTATGGATGTTGCTTGAGCTATTGCTGGCATTACCTTTAATGGTGGCGCTTCAAAATTTTTGTAAGTTTTCCCGTTTACCGTTATCGTTGAGTTTTTGAAGTTCACGATGTAGGTGCCGTTCATGGTGCGCACATTGTTGTCTACGGTTATGTTATCCCGTTTATCAGCGTAGTGAAGTGTGAGGCATTTTGCCATCGATGGCCAGTAGAGTGGTGTGTTGTATGACTCTAGTGCTATGTCCGCGTTCCTTACTACCTTATTCCGTATTACACTAAGAATGCCGTAATATTTAGGAGTTCTCTTCAGTGGCTCATAAATAGCTAATATTCTATCAACGCTCTTTTTCCACGAACTAAACTCACCAGGTTGCCCCGAGAAATCCTTGAGGCACTTAACTACATCTGGTATTTTATCCAAATCACCTAGATTTCCTTTATGTCTGTCTTCTATTATTTGGTCCGATACATTATTTAGGTTAGCATTGGGGTTTAAGTTTGCCTGTACAATCTGTGGTCATTGATTATTAAATATGTCTAACGCTACCCTTGATATAGGAGAGGTTAAGTCCTCTATGGTCAATTGGGCATTTGCTGCACCTCTAGGTATATTGTCTGTGCTAATAACAGGGCGTCTAATCAAATTGTTTGGATTTGCCATTTTAAAAAAAAATTCAATCGAAAATACTTGTTTTACAAAAAATTGAAAATTTTTCACTTAATTTATGTAGAACTGGAGGGTCCCGTAGGAATCGCAGCTCTAATCTATTATTTATTTTATTTACAATTTGTTTATTTATTGTTTTCACTCTTATACTAGGCTTCACAATTTTATATTCCCTTTTTTATAATACAATTTACAGAATTTAATAATCTTATAAATAAATAATTTAATAATCTACCTTAATTCCTTCTTGGTGGTGGCTGTAGTTGACCGTAGTTGACTGTAGTTGACTGTAGTTGACCGTAGTTGACTTTAGTTGACCGTAGTTGAATGTAGTTGACCGTAGTTCACTGTAGTTGACCGTAGTTCACTGTTGGTATTAATTTTTTGTTCTTATTTTTTATTTGTAATGTTCTTTAATTTTTTATTTTCACAGTTTTTTTTTATTTATTATACTTTTACTCACTTGTGCTGTTCTATATTCATTTTTTACACAATACTTTTGTTTTCCAACTGATGTTGTTTAAATATTTTTAAATCTTTGTTTCTAATATTACACAGTTTGTTTTAAATTAAGGGATCTTTTTTCCCTCTTCTTTTTTTAATTTCTTTTAATAATTCAGATTTTCTGATTAATTTATCAATTTTCCTCCGCACTCAAGCACTTCTTCAATTTTTATTTCATGTATAGTTCCTTATTTTGTTTAATTTTATAATTCTTATTTTATTTGAAAATTGTCTTTTCCTGCACTTTTCATTAACTGAGATTGTTTATACTAAATAAATTTATTTATATTAATATTATTTATTTAATTATTTATTAATTTATTTTTTCCCTTTTGTTTTTCGATTGTCCTTTTACACTTTTACTTTAAAAAATTTCTTTTCTTTTAATTTGTTAGTTGTCCTTTTTCACTTTTCTTTTAATTTGTTATTTGTCCTTTTTCACTTTCACAGGATAGGCTGGCACGTAATGCCACCGGTTTGCCCTTTTTGGCTACTAAGGAGCCTTTTTCCTGATTTTTTTCTAGTTATTTCACTTCGGGCGCCAGTTTCCCGGACCGACCGAACTGCTCGGGCGCCAGTTAATTTTACACACAGTTAAAATAATTTTTTAAAAAGTGCTTCAGACACGGGTCTGAAGCGTTCTTTATTAATTTGGGTTCAAACTAGAACTAACTTAAACAATAATTTTATAAATTATAAACTTCGTATCACGCCACCTTTCTGCTTATGTTGCTTTCCATCTTCAGACGCATCGTCAGCATTTCGCATTATTCCAAAATATTGTGCAATCAATACCTGTTACCAACAATTAATATTGGGATTGCGACACGTGTTGATTGTTCTGGAGTAAACAGTTTTTGTAATTAGGTTTAAACATTGTTGACGTTAACTTATACAAATAAAACAACACTAATATTTATTATTAACATACACACACATGTATATGTAAATACTAAAAGGTTTGTTGCATACATTTATATACCCTACCCTCTTTTACCCTCATACTAACCCTACCCAATAACCCGTTTGTTCAGTATATTTTATTAAATAATTGCTGCTACCTTTCAATATTTGCCTTTATTCATCATACAATACATTTTTTCTATTTTGAATAGCTTTGATGTAGAAAAGTATAGCAATTGATATACATATGTGTATTTAAATTTCAGACTCTGAATGTATGTATATGCAGGCACCCAAATATTTATGCTTATATAATGATTACATCTAATCGCTTACGATTTGAAAAACGTAAAACGCATTTCAGCATGTTCTGAAAACGAAACGATTTGCTGGCGTTTTGCATTTTTCGAAGTTGCATTCGTACAATAAAAACATGTTTTATCATAACAAAACATAAACAGATAAAAACAAATTAAAATGCCTACAGCGTATTTGTTTGCTATATTGGCTTTAAAAAGCATCCATACACCGCAGAAGATTTCTGGCAATCGGGTACTTCCAAGGCGTGATCGCCAATGACATTAATATAAGTATGTGCCATAGCACTTTTTTGTAAAGTTTTAAGCAACGTGCTTAATATTCTTGAAGAGAGGCTGTGTCCACATTGGAATCAGTTGAAGATGTCCGAATCAGAAGAAAGAGAATCCAAAGGACTCTTTTATGAAATATTTAAATACCCGGCGTCATTGGATCTGTAGATGGCACACATGTGAGACTTATAAAGCCTTCGCATGATTCTGAACTCTGTTATTGCCGAAAAGGATACTACAGCTTAAATGTGTTGATTGTAAGTATGTAGTTTAGAATCTCAAAATTTAATGCAAAAGCATACATCCATATCTATGATAATAATTAATACCATGTAGATTTGTGATTACCAAATGAAAGTTCGCGCTGTGGATGCAACTAGGCCTGATTCATGACACGTTGTTTTCGTCTGGAATTTAAGTAATGCAAACACATACTATGAAGAAATGTATTCCCGTGGAAACCGTAATTCTTGGCTGTTAACCGACACTGCATATGCATTAAAACCCTATGTTTTAGTGCCATACAAGTCTGCGGTGTATGGTTCAATGCAACACAAATTTAATTTAATGCATTCAGCAGTAATAAATATAGTAGAGAGGACTATAGGGAACTTAAAAAGCCGTTTTAGAAGCCTTCAAGTAGTACAAATGCTCTGCATAAGATTTGCAAACATTATAATGTTTTGTAGTGTTAGATTTTGCAAAAATATTGTAACATTTTATTTCAAATAACGGTCGACATGATGCTGTGTTTAGTTAGCGTAATCATAATCTCATAGTCAGTGTCATGTAAACGCATCCTGACCCCTCTACTGGACCGAACATTTTCCAGTCACTACTAAGACAATTAGATCATGCGAAGTGTAATAGGCTGAACTATTAACATGATTATTTCTTTTCAATTTGAGCTGTTATTATATTGTTATTTTTTAGTACACGTGTGAAGCGTTTTTAATAATAAAGTGAAGTAAATACCTAGCGGTACTAACGGTATTATCCCGTTAATTCATCACCCCAAATTTATCTCGTGATTTTCTTCTGAAGTCAGAATTACACACATTTTTTCGTCTTGAAAATTTCTGAGGAAAAAGGTAACGAGGTATTCTGTTGTGATCTAGAAATATTTTGTTTTATTTAAGGAAATTTATCTTCATCTTTCAAATATAAAGTGGGGTTCTGTTGCACTGTGTACAGTACACTCTACTGGAGATTATACCGGCAACGAAAGGAGGAGGCAAAGAATTGGAAAATTGGATGTAGCCAGTCGCCAGTCTGATTAACTGACAGCCTCCAAATATCACTGAACGATCAATCCCCAAGAAACCAGCGAAATACCCTAAAATGTGGTAATTCATTTAATTAATTTATTATATTATTTTAGTTTTAAGTTTTAATATTAGAAATAGTTCAAAAATGTATTCCTTTTTTATTATAGAATTAGATTAAATATGCATGGAAATGCCCACATGTCTAGACTTCTGCTAGCCATATTATTTTAATCAAACATTTTAAAACCCTCAGCAACAACATCACCTACAGCTTTTGAAGAGGCCTCATCAACATGCTGCAGAAACATTAATATTGGTGAGTGTTTGTTTCCTTTACTTTACTCCTTACTTTCTTTTCGATCTTATTTCGGATATTTTTTTGTTATATAAATTAATAAATTTTTTGTTTATTTATTTTATAAAAATATTTTTTTGGCCGAAGGCCGTCCTTTATTTGTTCACTATTAGTTAAGAACTAACTTTACAATTTTAATTTTCTTATAACTAAACCTCAATAAGCTGATCAAGTCACGTTGCAACATTATTTTTTGGGTGTCAGCAAGTTGATAAAAGCGCGTGTAATTGGTGCACCGGTATTGTAGACATGTTGTCAGCATTTTTGTAATTGCGCGTGTAATGTTGTTGGTATGATTCCTATACTGTGGGAAACATATTTTTTTGGAGTTTTAAATGTTTACGGCGTTAACTCCTCCCCTCTTAAAAACGCTTGCCCTCGAGCGTCTGGAAAAATTGGCTGCTTACTGTTGGTGCCGGGGATTCAATAGGAGTTTCCTGGTGATGGCCAGCTTCCACAGTATCTTCGGTAGGTCGTTCTGCTGGATGATTTAGCTTCTTCTTTAAGACCCATTTTTCATTTTTATTAGTACAATGATGAGCACAACGAGCATCATTCCCGCAGAAAATTTCCATTGTATTATTGATATGTAGCTCGCTGAGTGCCTCTAGGGATAGGAGTCTAGTTCGGCTCTCTTCTATGGATGTTGCTTGAGCTATTGCTGGCATTACCTTTAATGGTGGCGCTTCAAAATTTTTGTAAGTTTTCCCGTTTACCGTTATCGTTGAGTTTTTGAAGTTCACGATGTAGGTGCCGTTCATGGTGCGCACATTGTTGTCTACGGTTATGTTACCTTGGAATTCATTTAGGAAAAGCATTCCTTTAGCGATGAGTTCCTCTCTTGGGACATGGTGACCGTTGATCATGTGACATGAAGAGTTGAGGCTTTTAACTAACTTAGGTATAAAGAAATCATTTCTTAAATCTAACAATTCATCCTGGTTACAAATGCTTATAAAATAAAATCTTTATTTTTCAGTACATTATTATACTTTAAATTAATCATTACATTGTTTTTCATTACAGCTTTAATTATATAATTATTATAAATATCCTTGGTAGTCAAGGGTATTTTTACAATATACAATATTATTGAAGAGTTGCTTAGCACACTAACATCTGCTAATTCAAGTGCCTCTTCGACCGTGTCAAATGGCACATTTTCTTTTTTTAACTCTTTTACCGTTGCTTCTATCTCTTTCTTATCTAGTATAACTGAATTTACAATGCCTAACCTGGCCCATTGTATGGCATACTTAATATTTATTATTTCCTCCTTTAACATTCTTATCTTACTTTGCAAGCTAAGAGCAATTCCATTATCAATGTTATTATCCTTTTTTATTATATTTAATATGTCATTAGTAATTTTTGTCAATTTATTCATTCGCTTATTTAAGGCGTTATTTATAAAAATTTGTTTATTGCTATTGGTTGTCAATTGGTCCAAATTTGTGTTAATAATATTGAGGTCGTCATGGTCAGGGATACCTGCTAGATGCTTCCGGGCAGTTCCCAGTATATCTAGGGATCTTTTGGATTTAGGATGTTGGATGGGTTCGACGATTTCCAACAATTCAATAGTTTGTTAGGCTTCGTGCTGTAGGATAGGATACATGGGATTTCCGGGTGGCAGTGTACTGTTCGTTACATCAGTTATGTCCTCCAAAAGTTTTCTGTACGTTAAGGTGTCTATGATATGGATAAAATTAAGAGTGCCGTCCTTTATTTTGGAGTAGCCATTGTCGATAGTTATTAAATGGGTCAAGGAGTAGTCATGTATATCAACTTCTGCATGAACCATGCAGGCTAGGAGACTGAAAATGTATTTGTAAAAATTCAAATGGTTGTATTCTAATAAGTAAGTATAGTACTTTTAGCAATTAAAACTAAACTTTTCTTCTATTTTTATTTAATCAGAATTTCCTTTCATTCAGCTTTAATTATTATTCCTTTAACTAATTTTCTTTAGTTTATTCTTCATATTTTTAGTAGTCGTACACCTATGGCATATTGATCGACTCTTTTATTATATTAATTATTCCTTTATTTAGTTAATCATTAATTTATTATTTATATTTTTAATAGTCGTACGCCTATGGCATATTAGTCGACATTTTTTCCTTAAATTAACTACATTTTCTATATTCTAATACGAATTCTGTTATTCTTCCGGGACATTTTCCCGATCTTTAAATTTCTTTCAAGATTTATTGATTCTTCTTATTTTCCCTAACAAAAATTAAAAGAAAAAGATTATTTAAAAATAGTTCATGTTATGTCTTAATATGTCGTTTATGTACTGTCCGTCCGGATTGAGTGATAACAGTATTTCCGTTATCCTGAGAGACAATTTCCTTTTTATAGCGAGGTGTAAGTTTGTTTCCTAATCGTTTATTTATTTTTACGTAAATTACGTCGTTGATCCGATATGCTTTTAGATCTGTCCTGTTTTTATTATGGAACGCGAGGTCTTTTTCCTGTTTTTCAGTTAATTTTTTAATATTATAAAGTCTGTCCTTTTCAATAAGTGAGGGATCGGTATAAACCTTTCTGCCAAAAAATGCTTCAATGGGTTTTCTATTAGTGGTTGAGTGGATTGAATAGTTGTATTTGCATATTGCCCTGTTTAATAATTCTTCAAAACTATTGTGAGTATTTTCTGCTTTTGTACAGCGCAGTAATTCGGTAAGAGTGGAGTGAAAACGCTCCACTTGGCCATTAACTAAACTGGAATATGGGGGTGTCTTAAATATTTCTATTCCATATTGATTCTCTAGCATAAATATGATGGAGGCTGAATTTAGAGACTTCTCATTATCAATTACTATTTTTTCAGGTATACCAAAGGCTGTAAGAAGTTCCTGTAAAGGTTGCTTTATGTCTTCAGTAGCCCTAGGTTTTATTAATTTGACCTGAGCGTACTTTGAAAACTTATCTATGGCAGTGAGGCATATCTTATTATTTGTGTGGTAAATATCGATGTGGACAATATGGCCTGGGTAAGTTGGGATAGGAGTTGCTTTTAAGATTGGATTTGGTGGGTGCCTTTCATATTTATTTTCCTGACAAATTTTACATTGTTTAGTAATTTTCTTGATTTTTGCGTTCATCTGAGGAAAGTAGCATTTCTCTAAGAGCTGGGCCTTGTTTTCTGCTGCACTCCTGTGGGCTCTATTGTGTTCTATTATGATTGCGGACTCTTGTACTGCTGGTTCTGTCAAGTCGTTTACTATCTTCCGAGTGTAGCGTATTTTGTAATGGTTAAAATGTAAGGGATATATAGTCTGAATTTTGCCAAGGATGTGATCTTCCGTGATTATCGCGTTTGTGACTGAAGGATTCAAATAACGTTTTAATAGATTAGTTAGCAAATCTTCCGTATATTCCGGTTCGGCAATAAGGTGTCTGTGGTATGTTGGGAAAACTATTTTGAACTGATATGATGAAGTTTCTGCAGTGGTTATAAAGAGTTGATTTTTAAAGGCATTAACTGGTGCGTCGGTATATGGAATCAAATTTTGGGATAAGCTTTCGTCACTATGTTGGGTAGGTGTAAGAGAATTAATTTGTACGCTTAGCAGCGCCCTAGATAATCCGTCCGCCACAACATTTGTTTTTCCTGGCTTATATCTCAAGTCATAGTTGTGTTCCTCAAGGATTGCTCTCCAGCGTTTCATCTTGCCATTATTATTTTTACTGCTTAATGCATATGTCAATGGTTGGTGGTCTGTAAAGATCTTAACTTTGGCTGAGCCATAAAGATAATTACGAAGAGATTTCAGTGCCCAGATAATGGCGAGCATTTCCTTTTCGTTCGCCGCATAGTTTTCCTCTGATTTCGAAAGGGTTCTAGAAATGATCGTAATCGGTCTATCATCTTGTGATAGGACTGCACCTATCGCATAATTAGACGCATCCGTTGGGATAGGTCAGCATGACATCATCAGAAATAAGGACGTTTTTGATTTTCTGAAATGCGTTGGTAGCTTCTTCGTCAAGACTGATTTGTTTTTTAGCTGATTAGTTCTTGGACGCACGTCCATCCTCCCTCTTAAAAGGGCCGTTAGGGGTTAGGCAAGCTTCGCGTAATCTTTAACGAAGCGACGGTAATAGCCCGATAGGCCTAAGAATGATCGTAGTTCTTTGAGATTTTGTGGAGTGGGGAAATTTTGAATGGCCTTAATTTTTGAAGGATTTGTTTTTATTCCTTCAGGAGTCACTATGAATCCCAGAAATTCTACTTCTTTTTCGAAGAACCTACATTTATCCAACTGTACCTTCATATTTGCCTGCTCGAGAGTCCTAAAAATGTTACCTAAATATTTTCATGATCTGCTTCGGATTTGCTGAATATAATTATATCATCTATGTACACATAGCAGCAGCGTCCTATGTAGTCTCGCAGAATATCATCTAATGTCCTTTGGAAAATAGAAGGAGCGTTCTTAAGACCGAGGGGAAGTCTGGTGAACTCATACTTCCCGTTGTTAATAGAGAAGGCTGTTTTTTCTATATCCGAATTCCTTAATGGAATGTGGTGGAAGCCACTCTTTAGATCGACAACAGAGAAAAACTTATTGTGTCCTAATTGGGAAAGAACTTCGTTTATTTCGGGTATCGGGTATCGATCCGCTACCGTTACTGAGTTCAATTTTCGATAATCTATCACCAACCTGTATTGTTTGTTTCCCAAGGAGTCCGGTTTCTTGTTCACTATCCATACAGGTGAATTATAGGGTGAACGAGATGGTCTTATTATTCCATCTTCAAGGAGTTTGTTGATTTGTCTTTCGGCCTCTGATTTCAAAGACATAGGATATGGGTATGATCTAGAATATATTGGGCTATTATTAGTCGTCCTAATTTCTGCTTTTACTGTTGTAGTATAGGTAAGTTTTTCGTTGGGTTCCGCAAAAAGTGTTGAATATTGTTTGCACAATGTCTGAAGTTTCTCCTTTTGGTCTTTTGTTAGATGTTCGGTTTTCGCTTCTAAGCTATTGACAGATTTAGATATTTGCTGTTTAATATGGACTTTTTTACCGTTTTTTATCAACATATAGTCTTCTGAAGTGTAAATAATTGCATTTAGCTGTTTAAGGCTATCGTTACCAAGAATACCATGAAACGATTTGAGGGAGGGTAAAACGAAGAATTTGAGTTCCTCGTTTACACCGAAAAGATTTAAAAAAATGTGATGAGATATTTTGGTTTTGCCGCCGACCGAATTGGCGTAAAATATGGAATTGTTTGGTAGAGGGTTCTTGGCTAATTAAGGTTGGATATAGTTTTTGTTAGATCTGGTATCTATCAAGAATTTAAGCACTTCCCCGTCACCAGTTTTACATTGAAAATAAGGTAACGTGGAGTACGTTAGCCTAAAAAATTAATATCGCAAAATTCGTCATTGTCGTATTCCCCTTCGTCCTGGGCTTGTCGCGTATACTCTTGGTAGTAATTGTCCCATGACTGCTTTTCTTGGGTGTTACATTCACTAGCTCCTGTTTCTTGCGAGATATCAACTTCAGGTTTTTGCGTTATGTAATTAATTCTTTGGATTTTATTAGGAATGTTTCTGTTGAACTGATTGGATTGTGTTGGCGGTGGGCGCTTTCCTGCGAAATTAAAATTCGGTCTGTTCATATAATTGACATTCCTTGTTTGTTGCGATTGATCGATATCCATTGGTGTGGGTGGTTTTGGTTGTACCGGTCTTGGTGGAGGGTTTCTAAAAGGATGGTTATCGATTTGTCTGTTTGGCCAAATTTGGGGGCTAAAATATTGGGGTTGTTGAGGGACTTGTGGATTAACCTGTTTCATTCGTGGAATCGTTTGAGGCAAATAAGCAAGTTGTGGATAAAATGTTTGATTCCTATAATGAAAATTCCTTGGAGGTAAAGGAGGTTTATGTTGGAAATGTTGAAATGTTGCTGGGGATGGATTTGGTTTATTAGACGAAATGTACTGATTGTTAGCATGTGTTGTTCTGTAATTTTGATTTTCAAGTTTAATACACAAATGTAACGCTTCTGGTAGATCAGCAGGCTCCTTCATGCCAAGGAGTCTTGAAAGGTCACCTGATAGACCTCTGATAAAGGTATCAAGCGCTTTGTCGCGATACGTATTTGTGAGAACTTGCATGGCTTCTGCATTTATTTCCATGCACGCGATCTTGTTAAGAATGAGTGTTAGGTGGGAATATACTTCACCGTAAAATTCTTGTACTGATTTTCTACCCTGTATTAGACAAGTCATTTGGTACTCAAGTGTACTAAGGTCGCGCTTATCAGCATAATGCGTGGTAAGGCATCGGGATATTGCTTTCCAGTTAAGAGGTGTATTGTAGGATTCTAGTGCGGCATACGCACTGCCTACAATTTTATTCCGAATAACATTAAGAATACCGAAGTATTTGGGGGTACCAATACTAGGTTCATAAATTTTTAGAATTCTCTCAACACTTTTCTTCCAGCTGCTGAATTCCGCTGGGTTTCCGTTAAATTCGCGCAAATAACGAACCACATATGGCACTTTGTCCATATCTGTTAAACTGCCACGGTAACGTTCGTCAATTGTTTGGTCTGTCATCACCTGTGGTCTTGGGTGAAGAACATCCTTGAATAAATCTTGTCCATCTACTTCTAAAATACTAGTCATTAGTTCAGTAATTAGTGTCCTAAATTCTGCGGTCGCGTTCCGGGCATTGGAGGGTGCGGATAATAAAGCAGGTTCTGGTGGTACAGGAGATCCTGATCGTGTCTGTGCACCAGCATTCCCTAACACCGATGGTCTTATTACGTTATTTGGGTTCATTTTAGATTTTTTAATTTTAGGTTTAAATAGGAATTTTAATTTACTTTAAATATTTTCAAATAACTATTCTCTTTTTTTGTACAATTCAAATTTTACACAATAATAACTTCTCTTTCAATATCTTTTATATATTTTTCAATTCCTAAAAATTTAGTTTTCTTTATCCTTATGCAATGCTAAGAATATACGACTTCACGACTCGCAAAAAAAATAAAAATAGTTAAAATATTTAGTTTATCTAAAATTTATTCACTCAGATTTTCAAAAGGATTAAATGAAAATTTTCTTCTTTTTTTTAAAAAATTTTCTCTTTCCTTTCAGTTTTTTGTTTGTTTTCTTTATATTAATTAAAGGATTCAAATTTTCTAACTTTGTTTTGTTCACTAGTATGATAATAATATTGATTTAGATAGCTCAGTAATTAAGAATAAAAAATGATGAAATTTTCGATTTTACGTTATTCTTACTATTATTTAATATATTTTTTTATTTTATTATTATGAGACTGGAGGGTCCCGTAGGAATCGCAGCCTCGAATTTTATTTTTTATTATATCCCGTGGGATTTCTATTGGATTATTGCTTAATATCTAATGTTAGTTTACTTAAATCTTCAAAAGGATTAAAATTTTCTTTTGTTTATGTTTTTATTTTCACACTTTCACTTTCTTTAATAATATTAATTTAAATAGCTCAATTAAGGGTAAAATATTTTCAATATAATTATTTTCACTTTCTTTAATAATATTAATTTAAATAGCTCAATTAAGGGTAAAATATTTTCAATATAATTATTTTCACTTTCTTTAATATTAAGTAAAATATTTTTAATAATAATAACTTATAATAATAGACTTATCCTACACTAAGGGCAGGAACATCCCACGGCGACTTGCAGTTATCCTTTTCGACTCGTACTTGGGGTTCAGTGATCGCACTCCTGGTGGATTTGTGGCTTTCTTCTACAGAAGCTATCCACTGTTGGGCGCCAATTAATAAATTTTTTGCTTATTTATTTAAAAAAATATTTTTTTGGCCGAAGGCCGTCCTTTATTTGTTCACTATTAATTAAGAACTAACTTTACAATTTTAATTTTCTTATAACTAAACCTCAATAAGCTGATCAAGTCACGTTGCAACATTATTTTTTGGGTGTCAGCAAGTTGATAAAAGCGCGTGTAATTGGTGCACCGGTATTGTAGACATGTTGTCAGCATTTTTGTAATTGCGCGTGTAATGTTGTTGGTATGATTCCTATACTGTGGGAAACATATTTTTTTGGAGTTTTAAATGTTTACGGCGTTAACTTACACTGCGTTTCACTTGAATAGCACACCGTACAAATTGAAATTCTCCCCCCTATATCTTTGTAAAAAATAAAGATAGGGGATTGATTTTGGATTGCAATTGTAGTGTTATTTATAGCTTTTATTATAAAATAAAAAATATTTCGATATATCAAGTTGTTTTCAAAATATAACATAAAAAAGAAAAATACTCAAAAAATAACAATCAAATTCCGTTTCACTAGAATAGCACATATTTTAAGAAATGTAGGAAAATTACTTTTTATAAAGGTTTTTAATTTTTTTTCTTATTTTTAATTTATTTTTATATAAAAACTAAGGTTTAACTATCGATTTCTAGTAGTGTGTTGGGCCTCCCTTGTTCAGAATAACCTCGTATATCCTATTAGGCATTGACTCGTACAAATTTTTCAAATAGTCGACAGAAATTGAAGTCCATGCCCGTTGAATGGCCTCAATCAGTTCTGCTTTGGTTGAAAATTGTTTTTTAGACCCGTAAACTTTTCTGGCCAGCCATCCCCAAACAGATAAGAGGGCTTTTTTTAAGAGAAGCTTCAAATTCGCACGATTCTGTTGACAAAATTAAGGCTAAAATAGGTGTCCATGCTAGCAAGACCACTGTGTGGCGTATTATTTCAGGAGCAAATCAACTCAAACGACTGAAATGAAAGAAAAAACTAACACTTAACTCTGCACGAAAAGAAATGCGGTTGAAATTTTGTCGAGATAATATGGTATAGAGCAAGTTGGAAGCGCGTTGTTTTTTCTGCCGAGAAGAAGTTTAATTTGGAGGGCCCTGATGGCTACAATTATTATTTTCACGATTTGAGGAAGGTGACTCACCAGTTGGATCGATTACACAGTCAAGTCGGCGGAGTTATGGTGTGGGGTGAGATTTCCTATTATGGCACCTGTGAGCTCCAGCTTCTAAGTTCAAATATGAACGCTAAAACATATCAGTGTGTTTTAGAAAAAGCCTTTCCACAGTTTAAAAATTTTTTTTGGCCCATTGCCGTCGACTTTTCAGCAAGACTACGCCCTAATACATAATGCCCGTGTGGTCAAATCGCGCATAGAGTCCAAAAATTTCAACTTTTTGAATTGGCCACCATACTCGCCGGATCTAAACATAATAGAGAATGTTTGGGGATGGCTGGCCAGAAAAGTTTACGGGTCTAAAAAACAATTTTCAACCAAAGCAGAACTGATTGAGGCCATTCAACGGGCATGGACTTCAATTTCTGTCGACTATTTGAAAAATTTGTACGAGTCAATGCCTAATAGGATATACGAGGTTATTCTGAACAAGGGAGGCCCAACACACTACTAGAAATCGATAGTTAAACCTTAGTTTTTATATAAAAATAAATAAAAAATAAGAAAAAAAATTAAAAACCTTTATAAAAAGTAATTTTCCTACATTTCTTAAAATATGTGCTATTCTAGTGAAACGGAATTTGATTGTTATTTTTTGAGTATTTTTCTTTTTTATGTTATATTTTGAAAACAACTTGATATATCGAAATATTTTTTATTTTATAATAAAAGCTATAAATAACACTACAATTGCAATCCAAAATCAATCCGCTATCTTTATTTTTTACAAAGATATAGGGGGGAGAATTTCAAATTGTACGGTGTGCTATTCAAGTGAAACGCAGTGTATATAAGTAGGTCATGCATATTTAATTTAAACAAACCTAGAAACATTATGATCCCTAGCAACATGTTTAGTAACATGTTTGTTTATTAAGAAAATGCTTTTTGTTATTTTTTCAGTAATAGGTCATATTATTTTTTTTATTACATTTATCTTCCATTTAAATTGTTTTTCTTTATATTATATAATTTATAACGTAAATTAAAATTTCAATTTTTAAATTTGTAATCTTTTAGTTTAACAGTTTTAGTTTTAAGTTAATTTCTTATTATTTTTGATAATATGAATTATGAATTATTACTTACAAATGCATATATATGAAAACAGTGTAAATAAAACTATGAGGAAATAGAACATTTAGGAAAGTTTTCTTACTGATGTGAGTAGATTGGGTAGGTCATGCATTTTGGATCTTAACAAAGAACTGGCGCGAGTTAAGATCATAGGAAGGGCGGGTGAAGATGCGCTTTATTCTCCAATACCATCGTGGAGAGAAATATAGACTATTGATTAGTTTGGTTGACCTCTTTTTTTTCCGTTTAGTTAATCCTTAAATGGGGTTTGGTATTTCCATCATGACGCACTATGTGGCATTTTGGCTGAAAACCTGGCCAAAATTAATAGAAGTGTTTTATGAGTTAATGGCTGGAATTTTTTGATAGTGTTAGTGATAATTATGCCCAAGGATGAACCCAACTGATTTTGGTTCAAATCGGTCCGTGATTTCGCCTAGCCCCCATACAAATTCCCCTCGAAATTGCACTTATTTACACATAATTATGGTAGTTATGCAACAATCATGATAAAATTTAGCATGGATCCGTTCTGTGTACTAAAAAATCATGGTGTAAAGTTTGGTGAAAATCGGATCACATTTGACCCTAGTCCCCATATAAAGTCCCCTTTAGAAATTCACGTTTGCACTTATAAATGGCTTAAAAACATCGGTATCGTGATGAAATTCGGTACAAACGTGTATTTTGTAAATCTAAATCATCTTACCAAATTTTGTTATGTTTGTTATGTTGTAAGGTTTGTTTGTTTGTATATGTTATAATTGCCCCTTGGTCCAAAATAGGGCCCTTAAGAAAATATGTTTAGCAATTATAATTGGCTTAAAAATTTTATTACCTCGATGAAATTAGACATGAACATGTTTAATATGAATGTGAATCATTTATGATCACATTTTATAATGATCGGATCATAAGTGCCCCTAGGTACCACATACGGTCCATTAAGAAAATCTAACATACATCTCATATTGTTATAATAGTCGATATACATACATATGTAATTAAGTTTTTAAACTTCTATGATAATTAATATTTATTCATAATATTTATTTTACATTATTATATATACTTAACTTAAAAATACTTAAAAAGTGAAACTAACTACAATCGTTAAAATCGTTATCATTTTCATCATCAATGTCAGGAAGGAATAATTTAATAGTATCTGATGAAAATGCTTTTCTATTCCTTCGCGATTTTTGTGTACTGCAGCTTATAAAAGCGTCACTGATTAAAAGTAACCTATTCAGGACATCTCGATTGGTATCGCTTCTACTGAATCCATATAGTTTTATTTCTCATTCTATTGAGAAATAAGGCCATATGGCTTTATTGCTTATGGCTTTATTACACTGAGTCTAATTTTTTTAATTTTTCAAAAAAAAAAATTAAAATTTCCAAAAAATACCCAAAAATAATTGCGCAAATTTGCGCAAACTTTTTTTTTTGTTCCTGAATGTAGAGGGTTCATATTTTTTTGTGGTATATAACATTAAACTACTAAAAACTACTTTCACCTTTAAAATCCTTATCTTTTTTTTGGGTTGGGTAAAAAATGGGAAATTTTTATTATTTTTAAATTTTGAACGAATAATTTTAACATTAATATATGAGATATGTATATAAAAAAAACTGAAAGTAGCAGTTGCTCATACCTTTCAAATAAAAAAAAATCAATATAAAACCTCTATTCGTTTAGTCACAAAAAAATATCATATAAACCTATTAAAATTTCAAAAAAACACCAAAAACGCATTTAATTTTCTTCACTTTCCTGAGTTTG
Source organism: Sarcophaga subvicina (assembly GCA_936449025.2). Classification (NCBI taxonomy): domain Eukaryota; kingdom Metazoa; phylum Arthropoda; class Insecta; order Diptera; family Sarcophagidae; genus Sarcophaga; species Sarcophaga subvicina. The sequence goes on along the minus strand of OW388085.2, from coordinate 13,672,482 downwards.
ACATCGTCTCAAATCTACAAATCTCAACTTAAAGTCATGAAAATTCACTATATAATGCAGAATTTTGTTGTCTATCGAACTGCATACTCAGTTTCTTAAATTTCTTTAAATTAATTTTTGCCTTTTTGGCCAGCTTTTCAGGTTAAATGCCACATAGTGTGACGTCAAGGATTAACCCCCGGTCCATTGTATTATAGTTTTCAGGGAGTCTATAATAATTATTTATGCTTAATGACGAACATTATTTATAGAGGAGATTGATGAGAATAAGAATCCCCCACCGACTGCTTGCTAGCTTTTTATTCAATGGCTCCCGTTCGTTTTCTCCTTCTCACCAGAGCACCTAAATACCAATAAGTCATCAGCTTTTTCATGTAGGCTGCGACAGTATCTTAATTTGTTCATAACATAAATTGTCGTCCAACGTGGGGCAAGATAAAGTATTGGTTACTAAACTACACTTTATTGGTTCTACTCACATAATTCATAATTAGTTTATTTTTAGATTATTTTAACGTACGAAGTTAGTAATGGTGTAACAATAGAAACCTAGTGTTCAAATAATTATTAGTCTTATTTGGATTTTTATGTTTTTGAGATTGAAAGTATCGAAAACATTGACCAATAATACGCTAGTAATTCTTTTGGACATAGATGTAAATTCTTTATGTTGTTATTAATTTTGTAGAAGTTTTAGAAATATATGTTCTCGATTTGTTTATCCGTAACAGGGTTAATTTTTTCTAGGATCTACAGTAAAATTGCTCGGCGATTTACTGTCCGCTAAAATCAGGTATATGAAATAAAAAAAATTTTGTGTATCGGTTTGTTGGTTTAAACAATCGGAATTAATATTTTTTGAACTCCATAGTCTTGTTTTGTAATCCAGTCAACCATAATCAAGTGTCAAGCTAACCTACCCATCAAATCACATCAAGGAAGTAAGAAAACAAGTTACAGATCAAACGTTTTTGAGAACAAATTTTTAATTTTATTATTATAATTATTTTTATAAATATTATGAATTTTGATTTACATTATTGATATTTACATTTATTATTTAATTTTTCGAATTCCTTTATTTATGTTGTAACTGAGTATTTTGACCATGATGGAGAGATCACCTCCTAATGTTCAAGCTTCGGCTTCAACGTCTGTTACTGGTAATAATGGCCTTTCTTGTGTTTTATGTTCTGAGCGAATGACAGATAGTCAGGAAGGTCTGATTATTTCGGAATGTCAACATTCATTTCATAGACAGTGTATTGAAAATCATCTCTCAGTCGTCAGAATGTCCTTCTTGTAAGCGACCTTGCTTATTAGCCGAACTTAAAACAATTAATATTCAAAATATGCCTCAACCTTATGAAAAATCGAGGAATGTTAAAAGTAATAGAGCATGTGGTGCTATGGCAAAGCAGCATAATACTCGAAGTCATACACGAAACTTGTTTAATGAATCTCAGATGCCTTTATTTATTATTAGTGTTCATACCATTAATCAAAATACATTACATAGAGAATCTTTTACTCTTCAGAGAAATCCTCCGATTTCTACCCAACAGAATATGTCTCCAGTTAATCGAACTAATGCTTATTCTCGTGAAAATTAATTACAAAATTATATCAGTTTGAATTCTATGCAATTGAATAGTATGATTGAGAATACAGTAGGACGTTTGCTACAGAATTTAAATTTAGTTCCAACACCTCAAATATGTTTAAATAGTCAGCAAATACAATCCCCTATTAGGTCTAGAAATAGTTTTCAAAATTTACCAGGAGCATCTCAGAATCATCACTCTTCTCATAGTCCATCATTTGATGAGAATATTGCAATAAGGTCTGATAAAATAACTTCAATTATTCAAAATTGGAATATTAAATATGATGGTTCAAGTCAAGGAATCAGAGTCGATGAATTTCTTTATAGAGTTAGAAGTTTGACAAAAGGAACATTTAATAATGATTTCTCATTGATTTGTAAAAACCTACACATACTGCCATCTGGAAGAGCTCGTGATTGGTGCTGGCGATACTATAAACAAGTTGAAGTGATAGTATGGAAAGGTTGTGAAGCACTTAAATATCAATTTAAAGAATTTAAAGAATTTAAACCCAATGAGAATTTTGATACGTTTTATGAATCGGTTTGTACGATGTTAGATAAACTTTCTACCCCCATTCCTGAAAGTGATTTAATAGAAATATTAACGCGTAATTTACGTCCGGAAATTCGACATGAATTATTGTACGTTCCCATTTATTGCCCATCTTCGCAAATTGGTACATATGCGAGAATATGGATAACGATTATTTCCGAAAAAGTTATTCACATCGACTTTCTAACAATTTTGGAACTAGAAGACAAATTGGAGAAGTTGATATAACTCCAGAGTATAGTGATGCTGATCAAAATATAGATCAGGAAATGTCTATTGATGCCGTTCAACAGACTCTCAAAACGTCCAAGTGCTGGAATTGTGATCAACCAGGTCATAATTGGGAGGATTGTTTGGAAAAACGAAATATATTTTGTTATGGGTGCGGATTGAAAAATACTTATAAACCTCAGTGTATGAAGTGTGCATCGCGCAAAATATCATTATCAAAAAACCAGTTGCCTCAAAACAATATTCGTAAAATGCCTTAGCAACTAATACCATTTCTCAAACCTCCAATTGTAATTCAAAGAGTAACCTCAACAATTTTAAGAATGAAAATATAAAAGTTAGAATAGATAATGAAGAAAATCTATCTAAATTAGTTTACCCTATATTATCTTATCATATTAGATTGTAACAATATCTACAGAAACGGAATAAAATTTTTAATGCCAATGCGATACAGATTGCTCTTCCAAAGAAAACAAAACGGTCCACCATTCGATTACGTAAATATTATAAGAATAGAAAAATTGGTTCTAAATATATATTATCCTCAATTATAAACAATCAGTATGATAAACGATATTACGCTTCGGTAAAATTTTTAACATTTAAAGAACTTGGTCTATTAGATACAGGAGCAAATGTTTCCTGTATAGGCTCCGACTTAGCCACCTTTAACTTTAGACAGCTTAAAGAATTCCACGAGATGAAAACCTCAGTTAAAACGGCGGATGGAGGCCTACAAAAAGTTATACGTTTCATTCATGTAGATGTTAAATTCAAGAATGTGACACAAAAGTTGAAATTTTTAATTGTTCCATCAATTACTCAAAGATTAATTTTAGGGTTAGACTTTTGGAAAACTTTTGATTTAGCGTCCTGAATTTTTGGTAAAATTTTTTGCTCCACTGGTTTGGAAAGTGCTACTAATATCCTTTCAGAGATATCCACTGATGTAAAACTTAAACCTAATGAGAGTATTATTGACTATCCTCTATCTTATAGTGCCATCACTTATTTAGTCTCGTCACTGATAGTCTAAGTAGTTTATTCGTTAAGTTAGATAAGTTTATTTGTTAAGTTTTAGTTATAAAAGCAGAAATAAAATATTTATGAATTCAAACGATTTTGTTTCTTTTAAATGGCGACCGTGACGGAAAAAAAATTTAAAAAAAAAATTAAAAAAAATGATATTTAAAAAAGGGGATATAAAAAAGGATATTAAAAAAGGATATTTAAAAAATGATATTAAAAAAGAGGATATTTAAAAAAAAAGATATTTAAAAAAAAGATATAAAAAAATTGTTCATATTTAAGTGAATTTGAATAATTGTGAATTTTAAATAAACGGATTAAAATCTGTAAAAGAATAACAATTAGTTTGTTTTTGTATAAGAAAAAACAAACAAAAATTTTATAAAATGACACAAGCTTTGAAAAATATAATATCGAAAAGAACAATGTGGAACTGGAAGTGTGTGTGAGTGAAATTAAAATATTCTAATATAGTATTATATTCTATTATATGAACTATAAAAAAAAAACAAATGTAATAAAAAATATATTCGAAATTTCGAAAATAAATATAAAAAAGTATAACAGAACTCAATTAAAACACAAGAACTTTAAAAAAAGAGACAAATGTATACATTTTTTTTTAATAAGACCTATGTTAAAAAAAGACAACTATATAAAAGAAATAAAAAATAAAGAGATTTTTACAGAAAAAAGTGAAAAAAACAGATATATAAATAAAAATAAGGGATGAAAAAAAATTTTTGAAAAAACTTTGTATTGAAAAAATATATACTACCCTAACCGCTAAAGGTTCGTACCACTTATTGAAATATAAAAATTTGAGTTTTAAATCGCTTCAACTCCCACAAATATTGTCCAAATTGAATCAAACAACATTTATTTTAAAGATAATTTTATTATGTTTCAAAACTAACAAAATCTTTTATTTTCAAATTCATTAGTATTAAAAAAAATAAAAAAGAATTCAGGTACTTAAAAGTAAATATTTTAAATATTGACCATAATAGTTTCGTACGGCATTAATAGCATAATTTAGTACTGGGTGACATCACCTTTTGCATTAATGACTGTCTTTATTCCTTGATTAATTGAATTTATTAATGTTTTACATTCAAACAACAAACATTGAAGTAGTGAATGACTAAAAAATAACAAATAAATGAAAAAGAAAAAGAGAAATAAAAAAACATTTTTATAAAAAAAAAACAATATTGGAATGAAATCAAATCCAAAATCCAATTAAGTTCAATATTTCAATGGAATGAAATCAAATTCAAAATCCAATCAGGTTCAATATTTCAATGGAATGAAATTAAAATAAAGTTTAATATTTCAATCAACATTCAACACTTGTAAAAAATATTGTCAAGCAAGTTAAATTTTTTTTATTATATTATTATTATTTTTATTATTTAATTAATTATATTATTATTAAATTAAATTATTATTAAATTGTTATTAGTTATATCATATAAATCTTCTTTTGTATTTAAAAAAAACATTATGGGGACATCATAAAGTTTTTAATTTCTATTCTTCTCTTTGTTAATTGTTGTCGGGTGCAGCAACCTGAGCTCCTATCTCCAAATAGATTGTGATCACCACTTTGAAAAATAATTCTTTATTTCAAATTCGGTTTACAATTTACAGTGTTAAAATTCCTATAAAATTTACATAAATTCATAAAATAATATAATTTTTACTAACTTATTTAATATGAATAGGGAGAAAACTTCTTATTACAAAATATAAGTACTCTCTTTACAGACAGTATTGTGCAAGTGATTAATTAAAATTTCTTTTTTCCAAAGCATTAGTTTGACAGGTGTCAGTTTAATACATACTTTAGTACAAGTCTACACTTAGAAAATTATTGTATATACATATATTACGATTGACAGTGGTGGTAACGATAATTCTAATAATTTTTAATTTTTAGCAAATGTCAAATTTTGACATTGATATTTTCGGAAAATTAATAAACGCATTTTGTGCTGTAAAAAAACGGGTTTTACAGAGTAGAGCTTTATCGAAAAATTCAGAAAAAATTACTGAATACATAACACTTCTAATTGAAAAATATAATGCCATTTTAGAAAAACAAAACAAAAACAAATAGAGGTAGTTTATCAGAAAATCATAAGGATATAATTTTTTCTAAAATCGAAAGTTGTAGAATAATTTTATTAAAGTGTTTTGAAAAACTTAATTGCGATATAGAAATTCCAGAAAATTTAGATTTGGTAGTTCATTTAAATAGTAACTTTGTAATAGGTGAAGTTGAAATCAATATGGCAACCGTTGATCAGAAAAGGTCATACATTACTATGTGTGCTTCAATGATTCGGGAAAACTATGGTGGTAATCTTTACAATCATTTTTGGATAAAATCGATCTTATTGAAGATCTCACTGAACCAAATTTACAAATTGCTTTTATAAACTTTGTTAACTCAAGACTTGAGGGAAAAGCGCGTGAGACACTACCCGAAAGAATTGAAAGAATAGGTGACATCAAAACAGCTTTGAAAAACGGAATAACACCAGAAAACTCGAAGGTAATTGCGGGCAAGATTGCTGCTCTTAATGTTAGAAATATTGATTTTACGGAGTTTGCTAAACAAGCTGAAGAACTGGCTGATTCTTTAAAACGTTCTTTAGTTGTGGAAGGTATTACACAGAACAAAGCTCATGAAATGGCAGTTCAACAAACAAATGAAGTAAAAGAGCAACAGGTTTTATCAATTCAAGGTCAATCTAGAAATAGAAGTAATAATGTTCGTTTTCATAATCATGATTTTCAAGCAAACCAATGCGTATCAGGGCAATAATTGTAACCAATTCCATAATAATTCACAACGAAGGAACTATCGTGGAGATTATAATACCCATAATTATCCCACAATAAACTATAGATATAATAATAATAATAATCAATTTCAAAATAGTCCAGGGAATTACGCAAATCGATTTTCTGTTAGGACTTTAAACTCAGAAGTGCCTCAGCAACAGCTTTTGTTGAGGGAACAGCAAGAAATGGAACAACATTAAAGCAAAACACAATTACTTTCTCTCCCGATATTTCTAACAAAAAATCTGTTCAAAAATCTGTTTACAGTTTAAATTTAAATAATGCTGATTTCATTAAATTAAATTGTGAAGATACAATTAAATCAGCTACTTTTCTTGTAGATACTCAAGCAGATATCTCGGTAATAAAAATTTAAAGTATACAACCCAATATTATTTTAAATCACAATGAAATTTTATGTATTACCGGGATTACATCTGATGCAAAATCAACACTAGGAACTATTTGTACAAATTTAATTATTTCGAATAATATAATACAACAGGTTTTTCTTGTTGTTAATGATGATTTCAATATACCAGCTGATGGTATTTTAGGTAAATATTTTCTTAAAAACAATAAGTGTTACATTGACTACGAAAACATGATTCTATCTGTTACTACTCATATTAAAAGATTACAAATACCTATATTTCAAGGAACGAATAACTTTAATTATATTATACCACCAAGATGTGAGGTATTTAGAATTTTTAAATTAAATGATATTAAGGAACCTATGTTTGTTGATTCGCAGGAAAATGAAAAGGTAGTTTTTATAGCGAAGGGAATTATCGATTCTGAGTATTCAATTTTACGAATAGTTAATATTACCGATGAAGTTAAATATGTTAGAAATGATAAAGTAAAGATGGAAAAATTACAAAATTATTACATATATTCAATTAACAAGCAGGACATAAATAACCAACGTGTTCATGAATTAAAGGACATTCCAAAGGATCAAATGCCAAAAGACATCCAAAATGACTTAATGCCACTATGTGAATCTTATTCGGACATTTTTGCACTTAAAGAGGACAAAATGACAATAAACAATTTTTATGAGCAGAAACTCAGATTAGTTGATTCATCACTAGTCTATATTAAGAATTACAGGCTTGCCATGTCTCAAAGAGAGGAAATAAATAGACAGGTTAAGCATTTATTAGATAATGATTTAATCGAACCAAGTAGCTCGAATTTCAATAGTCCATTAATTCTTGTTCCTAAGAAGAGCACAAATAATCAGAAATCTTATAGAATGTGTGTAGATTATCGTGCAGTGAATAAAAAACTTATTGCGGATAAGTTCCCCTTGCCTCGTATTGACGATATTTTAGACAATTTAGGACGTGCGAAACATTTTTCAATAATTGATCTGTTCTCTGGATTTCATCAAATTCCATTACACTCAGATTCAAGGGACGTTACAGCATTTAGCACTGATAAAGGATCTTTTAGATGGAAAGTTTTACCTTTTGGTCTTAATATAGCACTTAATTCTTTTTCACGAATGATGTCTATTGCATTTTCTGCCTTACGGCCAATAAAGCATTTTTATACATTGATGATATTATTATTATTGGTTGTAGTAAACAACATCACTTAAAAGACGTTTTTGATATTTTAAGGCATTATAATTTAAAAGTAAATCCTTCTAAATGCAATTTTTTCCGATCTGAAGTTACCTTTTTAGGACATAAAAGTACCGCTAATGGTCTTTTGCCAGATGATTCAAAAATAAAAGCAGTAGAAAATTATTCAACACCTTCTGATAAAGACGCAGTTAGACGTTTTGTAGCATTTGTTAATTGTTATCGACGTTTTATTCCAAATTTTGCTACAATAGCAGCACCATTAAATTACCTGACCAGAAAAAACGTTCAGTTTAATTGGAATGATCAATGTCAAACTTCTTTTGAAAAATTGAAAGCTGCACTACTTTCTCCTCAAATTTTACAATATCCTGACTTTACCAAACAATTTATAGTAACTGTAGATACATCAAAACTAGGTTGTGGTGCCATATTAAGCCAAAATTTTAATGGTAATGATTTACCTATATACTTTGCTTCAAAATCTTTTTCACATTCTGAACAGAAAAAACCTATAATTGAACTTGAACTTCTTGCTATTCATTTTGCTATAACTCAGTTTAGACCCTATGTCTATGGAACTTCATTTATTGTCAGATCAGATCACAAACCTTTAGTTTATCTCTTCAATATTAAAGACCCTTCTTCTAAATTAAAACATATTAGACTTTAAATTTCAGAATATAACTTTACTGTCGAATACATTAAAGGAAAATCGAATGTGGGAGCAGATGCACTATCTAGAATCTATAGACGAGTTGAAGAATAATGATAATAATCAAGTATTAGTTACGACCCGAGCTATGTCAAAAGGACAAAATAATGATGAAATTAAATTTAACCAATCTTCCAATAATGAGAACATTCAACTAAAGACTTATGACAAATTTTCTCAGGAATTCAGTAAGAATGTACCAAAATTAGAACTGAAATAATTGAATGGAATAATTATAAAAAACTACGTATAAATATTTATAGAAAATTTAAGAAACTGCTATCTGTTGAATTCGAAATTGTGAACGAAACACTTAGTTTAGACTATATGCTTTCGAGGTTACAAACTGAAGCCAACAATGGAAAAATTTACAGAGCAGAATGGCCAAAAAATAATGTAATTTTCACAATTTTCTCAATACAGGAATTTAAAAACCATGGTATAAAGATATTGAAAACTTTTGAAATTAATGGAAATCTACCATAATGACCCTATTTTAGGAGGACATTGCGGTCAGAAGAGGTTATATGCGAAGCTTAGGACGAAATATTACTGGAGGAAGATGACTAGAGATATAGCAAAATTTGTTAGAAACTGTGAAAAATGTATGTTGAATAAAGTTACACCTCAAAATATAGAGAAACTTGTATTCACTCCAACACCCGCTAACGTTTTCGATATAGTTGTAATGGATACAATTGGTCCATTACCGGAATCGAACTTTGGTAACAAATACTTTAATGTGTGATCATTCTAAATATTTAGTGACTATAGCTATACCAGACAAATCAGCTCGCACAGTTGCGCGTGCTATATTCGAAAATTTCATTATTGTTTATGGAAAAATGAAAGCCATAAAATCAGATTTAGGTACGGACTTTAAAAACGAAGTTTTGTCGGAACTTTGTAAATTTTTGGAAATTGAAAAAATTGAATTGAAAATTCTCGACTAGTTATCATCATCAAACTTTAGGAACAATAGAACGAAACCATATAGTTTTTAATGAATATATAAGAGCATACATTAGTGAAAACTTATCTGATTGGGATACATATTTAAAGTACTTCACATTTTATCATAATACTACATCAAACACTGTTTTTGATAATAAATTCACTCCTTTTGAGCTAGTTTTTGGAAAAAAAGTATCAATAATGAATGAAACAAATACGAATTTAGAACCAATATATAATATTGATAATTATAAAACAGAAGTTAAACACAGATTGCAAAAGACAAACATATTAGCTAGAACTTTAATAGAAAAACACAAAAAAGAAATAAAAGCTTTTATGACAAACATGCTAAACCTATTGAATTAAAAATTGGTGATAATGTTTTGTTGAAAAAAGAACCTTATGACAAATTTAACAATATTTATGATGGTCCCTATATTGTAAAAAATATAAATGATGTTATTGTTACAATTTATAATAAGAAAAAATGAGAAAAAAAACTGTTCATAAACAGATTGAGAAAAATGTAAAAAAATTTTAATAATATATACTCAATAAATATTTAAATATTATGTAAAAAAAAAATTAAATAAATTAATAAATAATTTATAATTTTTTTTATTTTCTCTAAAAGGGAAGGAAATCCCTATGTAAAAATATAATCTCTATAAATGTAATTATTTTTAAGTATTGTTTTAAATTTAGTGATAAGGTAGTTTTAAAAACATAATTATATTTTTTTTTTTAAAGGGGTATAGTGCCATCACTTATTTAGTCTCGTCACTGATAGTCTAAGTAGTTTATTCGTTAAGTTAGATAAGTTTATTCGTCAAGTTTTAGTTATAAAAACAGAAATAACATACTTATGAATTCAATTCAATTTTGACTACAAACGATTTTGTTTCTTTTAAAATCTTCTTGTCAACGACAATAACTAGCAACTATGATAGAATTATTTCCAACGTTTGAAAGAGAAGGCCTGTGACTTTGTCACTGGGAGGGAACCTATCACCCTAGGCGGGATGACATCTAACCGTTAAATCGCTTCGGCTCCTTTTTTCTTCTGTTTCCGGATACTTTCGCGTTTAACATTATTGTACTTTTTTTACATTCACACAGTCTAGGGTATTTTCTTTGGTGGCATGCAGGCTGTGTTTGTATGCTTGCGCGTCGTAAAATACGGGTTGAGAACCACTTTGTTTTGAGCAGCCGGGGAGATCTTTGCATGCCCTTAACCTTGATATTTTATTCGGTATATTGGAATTTAGTTATTCGGATACAACCAGCGCGTAACACCTGATCTTCGACATTCGGTATTTGGTTATTTAGATGATTTAATAATCGTATCAGAAGATTTTACCTCACACTTAGCTGTACTTGTTCGAAAAGCCAATCTTACACTAAATATTTCAAAATCTAAGTTTTGTGTCATAGAAGTTAATTATCTGGGTTATATCATTGGTAATGGTGGTATAAGGACAGATCCTGATAAAATTATATCCATCCAGAAATGGCCAAGCCCTATGAACTTAAAACAGGTTCAAGGTTTTTCAGGTTTAGCAGGTTGGTACCGTAGATTCATCTCAAACTTTTCTAGAATTTTTTTTTCCTATTACTGAAGTATTGTCCACGAAAAGAAAATTTTGTTGGACGTCGGAAGCTCAAAAAGCATTTGATTTAATTAAGAGTTTATTAACAACAGCGCCTGTTCTGTCTAATCCTGACTTTTCAAAGAAATTTTATTTACATTGCGATGCAAGTGACTTTGGTATCGGTGCAGTACTTGTGCAGTTGGATGATGAAGGCAATGACAAATCTATCGCTTTCATGTCAAGAAAATTAAATTCTGCTCAAAGAAATTATAGTGTCACTGAACGCGAGTGCTTGGCAGCTGTAGAAGCTATCAAAAAATTTAGATGATATCTTGAACTACAAGAATTTGAAGTTATAGCTGACCATTCATCATTAGTTTGGCTTATGAAACATCAGCATGTAACAGGAAGGTTAGCTAGATGGGTGTGGAGACTGCAAGGATACAAATTCACTATAAGCCACAGAAAAGGAAAGGAAAATACCGTTCCAGATGCACTATCCAGGATTCCATCATTTGAAATAACGGAATTAGAAATAACGGAACCGGAAATAGATTTAACTTCTCCACATTGCCAGGACCAGGATTATCTTGAATAACAGAAAAAGGTTAACGAAAATCCGTCAAAATACCCTGACATTAAAATTATTGATCAGTTTGTATACATTAGAACATGCCATTACTCAGGAGATGTAGAACAGGAAAATAATGCGTGGAAACTTTGGATCCCTCTGAACATGAGAAAGTATATTTGGTCATGTTTTCACGACTCCCCTATTGTTTCACATGGAGGTATGTTGAAGACTTTGGAATTAATTAGGAGAAAATTTTATTGTCCAGTTTTTGGAAAAAAAGTATCAATAAGGAATGAAACAAATATGAATTTAGAACCAATATATAATATTGATAATTATAAAACAGAAGTTAAACACATATTGCAAAAGACAAACATATTACCTAGAACTTTAATAGAAAAACACAAAAGAAGAAATAAAAGTTTTTATGACAAACATGCTAAACCTATTGAATTAAAAATTGGTGATAATGTTTTGTAGGAAAAAGAACCTTATGACAAATTTAACAATATTTATGATGGTCCCTATATTGTAAAAAATATAAATGATTTTATTGTTACTATTTATAATAAGAAAAAAAGAAAAATAAAACTGTTCATAAACAGATTGAGAAAAATGTAAAAAAATTTTAATAATATATACTCAATAAATATTTAAATATTATGTAAAAAAAATTAAATAAATTAAAAAATAATTTATAATTTTTTTTATTTTCTCTAAAAGGGAAGGAAATCCCTATGTAAAAATATAATCTCTATAAATGTATTTATTTTTAAGTATACGCCCATGTTCTGAAAAACGCATATCGCTTAATGTTCGCGTTTTCGATTTGAAAACGCCAAATAGCTGTTCTGACAAACGAAATCGCTAGAAATTTGGCGTTTTCAAACCGCTAGTGTATACTGAAACGATCTAGTCTTTTTTATTTAAACTGTACCTTAAATTAACAATAACATTATACACAATTTAAATTTAATATGTTTTCTTTTTATTTGAATGACAACTTTTAGCATTTTTTGACGATTTAAATTAAAAACATAGAATAAAAAATTTGCTTTGAGTTTGTGTATTGTCTGTACCATTTGTTTACTTATCAACTGGCGATTTATGCAAACAGCTGATCAGATTGATCTCCGAAAAAAAAATGTAATGCTAGTGGTGTTAATTTTAAAACTAATTATTTGGTTATTTCTTTTTAAACTTTTGATATTAATATTTGCAATTTATTAAGTTCACATATCTATATTAAATTGTAAAAATAAACCCTTAATAAAAGTTAAAAAATAAGAGAGCAAAAAATCAAACAAAATTTTATTTTAAACTGGCTACCCGTGTTAAAAATTACCAATTATTCCAGAGTGCTTATAAGTAACATCTCTAACTGAAAAGAAGCAATTGCCGCAATTTTTCTGACATCTCACAAATAAAATACATAAATTACAAAAAATCCGCCCGTTATTTACGATCTGGAATGTCCAATGGATTGGAAAAGTCCCTTAGTGTTTTTTAATTAACATTTCTTTTGCTTTTTTAAAGCCAATATAGCAAGCAAATACGCTGTAGGCATTTTAAATTTTTTATTTGTTTATGTTTTGTTATGATAAATCATATGTTTTCATTGTTCGAATGCAACTTCGAAAAAAGAAAAACGCCAGAAAATCGCTTGGTTTTCAGAACATGCTGTTTTCCAGAACATGGGCGATAGTTATAAATTTAGTGATAAGGTAGTTTTAAAAACATAATTATAAATTTATTTTTTTTAAAGAGAGGTATAGTGCCATCACTTATTTAGTCTCGTCACTGATAGTCTAAGTAGTTTATTCGTTAAGTTAGATAAGTTTATTCGTTAAGTTTTAGTTATAAAAACAGAAATAAAATACTTATGAATTCAATTCAATTTTGACTACAAACGATTTTGTTTATTTTAAAATCTTCTTGTCAACGACAATAATTAGCAACTATAATAGAATTATTTCTAAATTTTGAAAGAGAAGGCCTAGGACGCACTAACCTGTAAAACAACGATTCTATCCCGTTTCACCGGCAGTAGAAAAGTTAATGTTTCAATTGATCGTATGTTAGCCTTAGTAGTTATAGAACCTTCATCTTCTCCTTGGAGTTCACCCATGAGACTAGTGGTAAAACCAAAAAAATTAGATTATGTCTGGATGTTAGAAAACTTAATGAAGTAACTGCTTACAGCTTTCACTGTGCCAGGAAGACCGTTATATCAGTTTGTAGTAATGCCTTTTGGGTTATGTAGTGCTCCATCTACTATGTGTCGTGTAATGGATAGTTAATTACCCCCTGTGTTACGGATTGCCTAGAATTATTATTGCAACATTTACTCCCACCCTTTTATTTGCGTATATGGTTGGCAATAATGCACTTTATTGCAACCCTGTTTTTTATCAATGCGATTGCAACTCTTCCATTATCTGTATCCCTTTTGCTATGTATGTACTTCGTTATATTTTTTTAGCGCGTCTTGATCGACCAATTAGATTTTGACACTTGGCGTCTGTTTCGTTAAAATTTTAGCGTTAGACAGTTCGACCAATCAGAATGTGACATTTGTCGGTAAGCGAGGATAGGTAAAGGAAGATAATGGGTTTTGGCGGGAGAAAAAAAGAACATTCCAGGCAGTTCATGTGTGGCATTCGAGTGGTAAAGTTGGAAATAAGAGGAAATGAAAGGGATTGATAAAAAAATAACTTGTGTTTTCACTTAAATTTTTGTTTGTTAAGTGAAAGAAAATTGTTTTCGATATACTAAAATTAATTGATAAGAATAATAATAGATTAATTTAATCCAACTATAAATGGGTTGTGCTAAGGAAATAAATATCAATTTAAAAAGTATTTTCGTGTGGTATAAATTTCGAAAGCCTGAAAAACAAATTTCAAAATATATATTAAAACTTAAAACATTTTTATTTAAATAAACAGAACAAGGCAAAGACAAAAATATTTATATATACATATATGAAATAATTAAAAAATAAGAATAAAATTTTCTAAATAAAAGAGGAATTTAACTGAAATTTAACTAAAGGAAACTAAATAAAACAAGCTAAGGATGCCACCAAAACCAAAAGTAAAGTTTAAAAACAAACAAAAAACTGACATAAAGCATAGAAATTAAAAGAAAAAACCAAAATTATTATATGAATTCTAAAATTATTTTAAATAAAAAAAACTCAAAATTAAAAATTTTTTAAAGACAAAAAAAATATATAAACATGTTTTCTCTTCTTTTGAAAAAAAAAAAAATAAAACAAATAAAAAAAACTAATGAAAATATATTAAAAAAAAAATATTTAGTAAAACCTCTAAGTTACAAGAAAAATTGATTTACTAATACATTTGTATACTTAAACTATAAGTTTGCCTCACGTGAAACACAACTTTCAAAATAAAAAAAAATATACAGTTTGTCAAAAAAATCTTTGCACATAGAGAAAAATAAAAAACTTCGAAAAATTCATTGATTTCTAATATAAATAACCAACTTTTTCATTTTTTTCAAACAGGATTTTATAAACATATGTTTTGTTAATATAATAAATAAAAACTTTTATAACAATGAAAATATTCTAAAGTAAAATATTAAAAAACAAAAACAATCCAATTTTACTACTGTCAAAAAAATGTTTGCACACTTGGCAAAATATTAAGACTTATGCAATTTTTTTAAATTATAGTGCTAATATTTTGTGTGTCCACCTTGAGCATCAATCACCGATTGTAGACACCTTCTCATGGATTGAATAAGCTTCGGAATGGCATATTCTAATGGTATTTTTTTTTCATTATTCTTTGATGAACTTTATCAATTCGTTTTTATCTGTGGGCGATCTTTTTCCTACCTTTTGCTTTAGATGAACCCACAAATTTTCGATAGGGTTAATATCAGGACTTTGGGCAGGAGTATCAATAACTTTGGAGCAGTTGCAAAGTAACCTGGACTTACATAAATAAGATTTATGATTAGAATCATTATATTGATAGTACTTGTAATTAATTTTATTCGGATTAACCGGGTCAATAAAACCAAATTTATTAATGCTGGCGGTCAGTTCATTTTTTAAAATATCAAGATATACTTCCTTAGTTATTATTTCATCCAAAATCCTGATTACACCAACTCCCTTGCTGGATATACAGCCCCATACCATTACAGACAGTTTTCCAAACTTTACTGTAGTAATAAGATTTTAATTTTCTAGTGCTGTCAGAGGCTTACGCCAAACTCTTTATGGTCCGTCATGATAATAAAGCATTATTTTCGTCACATCTGAGAAAATAACAGAGTCCCAGTACTCCGGAGGAAGTGAAATGTATTCGGTGGCAAATCTTAATCTCTTTTCGACATTTTGTGCTGACAGCAGGGGTTTTTTCCTAGCCACTCTTGAAGAATATTTGTGTTTTTGAAGAACATTTCTGATGGTTTCTTGGGAAACACGTAACCCAAAGTCTTTTTGCACTTGAAGAGCTAATCATCTCGTACTGGATTGTGGGCTACCATACACGATTCTAATAATTTTTCTTTCAACTCGCTGCGTCACATTTTTTGGCCTGCCTGTAAATCCTTTTATGTCTACTGCTCCTTCTTTTTCAGCACGGTTTATAATATTATATACAGTCCTGATGTTCAAGGATAACATATCGGCGATTTACTTGGCAGATTTGCCTTTGTAGTAGTTGAAATAGACCAATTGTATAATATTTTTTGAAACTCGTATTCCTGGCATTTTTGTACTCAAATATAAGGACACCTGTTACATAAAAAACGATCACTTCATTAATAAAACGTTGTTTACCCCTTTCACATTCCATCTCATTTGTAAAAAACCCAAAATGCACAACATTCTTGGGAAATAACGGCATTTTTTGTCATTTTTTTATTATCTTCATTCAATATGCAAAGATTTTTTTGACACCCTTTATATTGTGTAAAGTTCTTTTATTGTTGTTATTATCGTAATGTGTGTGACTATTAGAAAACTATTGGCGCCTTATGGTCGTAAACAAGTACAGTTATAGAATGTGTGCAAAAATAAAAAAGTATGTAAAGATTTTGTTGTTGGAATTCTTGAATGAAGATCACATTTTATATTTTTTTGATCTGTGCAAAGATTTTTTTGACAAACTGTATATAAAAAATTTATAAAAAGAAAAAAAAAACACATTCCAAAATTTAAAAAAAATGAAAACAAAACAAGAAGAAATGAAAATTTTAAAAGATATAGCCTCCCCTTAAACAACAACAACGAAAAACAACAACATTAGAACAAAATTTAAATTTAAACATGAAAAAAAAACTATTTAAAATATAAATACAAATAATAAAAACAAAAAAAGAAAATTTAATAAATATTATATGTAAAAAAGAGGGTGCTCTAAGGCGCGTACAATAAAAATAAAATTTTACTTCAAGATCAGTCTTAACAACCATAAAACATCATTATCGAAGATACGCAATTATATATATAAAAAAGGAGGGAAAAAGAAGAAAAGAAAGGGGATCTCATCATGGCGGGAGATCGGTGCACCACAGCGCAGTCAGCTAAGTTAAATTCAGCATCATTTTTTTTTAATAATTCAACACATGTAAAATACATACATATATATTTTATTGTATCATACTTCTTTTGTATTATTCTTTTCTTTAAGTAATATTGTCAACTGTTATTGTATATACTAACCTTTTATTATACATCTATACAGTATTATCTATATTAATTATACATATGTTGTAAAATATATACTAATCTTTATATATAAATCATATTGTTAACATTAATCATATATATATATACATATATTATACTTATCCCTATTTTTTGTCTTCACAAATAAATTTCAATTTTGCCTAATGAAATGAAAATCAACATGACTCTTTAACTGACATATTTGGGAGGAACGCTGGGAACATGGTAGGGTAAGAGGCACATGGTTATTTTAGGGACAGATGTAGTATTTGATTAGGGTGTCCGTCTGTCATGGTGTGTGACTTTGTCACTGGGAGGGAACCTATCACCCTAGGCGGGATAACATCTAACCGTTAAATCGCTTCGGCTCGTTTTTTCTTCTGTTTCCGGATACTTTCGCGTTTAACATTATTGTACTTTTTTACACTCACACAGTCTAGGGTATTTTCTTTGGTGGCATGCAGGCTGTGTTTATATACTTGCCCGTCGTAAAATACTGGTTGAGAACCACTTTGTTTTGAGCAGCCGGGGAGATCTTTGCATGTCCTTAACCTTGATATTTTATTCGGTATATTGGAATTTAGTTTATTCGGATACAACCAGCGCGTAACACCTGATCTTCGACATTCGGTATTTGGTTATTTAGATGATTTAATAATCGTATCGGAAGATTTTACCTCACACTTAGCTGTACTTGTTCGTATTGCAGAACAGTTTCGAAAAGGCAATCTTGCACTAAATATTTCAAAATCTAAGTTTTGTGTCATAGAAGTTAACTATATGGGTTATATCATTGGTAATGGTGGTATAAGGACAGATCCTGATAAAATTATATCCATCCAGAAATGGCCAAGCCCTAAGAACTTAAAACAGGTTCAAGGTTTTTTAGGTTTAGCAGGTTGGTACCGTAGATTCATCTCAAACTTTTCTAGCATTGTTTTTCCTATTACTGAAGTATTGTCCATGAAAAGAAAATTTTGTTGGACGTCGGAAGCTCAAAAAGCATTTGATTTAATTAAGAGTTTATTAACATCAGCGCCTGTTCTGTCTAAACCTGACTTTTCAAAGAAATTTTATTTACATTGCGATGCAAGTGACTTTGGTATCGGTGCAGTACTTGTGCAGTTGGATGATGAAGGCAATGAAAAATCTATCGCTTTCATGTCAAGAAAATTAAATTCTGCTCAAAGAAATTATAGTGTCACTGAACGCGAGTGCTTGGCAGCTGTAGAAGCTATCAAGAAATTTAGATGCTATCTTGAACTACAAGAATTTGAAGTTATAGCTGACCATTCATCATTAGTTTGGCTTATGAAACATCAGCATGTAACAGGAAGGTTAGCTAGATGGGTGTGGAGACTGCAAGGATACAAATTCACTATAAGCCACAGAAAAGGAAAGGAAAATACCGTTCCAGATGCACTATCCAGGATTCCATCATTTGAAATAACGGAATTAGAAATAACGGAACCGGAAATAGATTTAACTTCTCCACATTGCCAGGACCAGGATTATCTTGAATTACAGAAAAAGGTTAACGAAAATCCGTCAAGATACCCTGACATTAAAATTATTGATCAGTTTGTATACATTAGAACATGCCATTACTCAGGAGATGTAGAACAGGAAAATAATGCGTGGAAACTTTGGATCCCTCTGAACATGAGAAAGTATATTTGGTCATGTTTTCACGACTCCCCTATTGTTTCACATGGAGGTATGTTGAAGACTTTGGAATTAATTAGGAGAACATTTTATTGGCCAGGTCTTGTCCGTGATGTAAGAAACTATATACGATCATGTGAAGTTTGTAAGGAATCTAAAGCCCCTAATATGTCCCTGAAACCAAATATAGGTAATCAAATAGTTACTACCAGACCTTTTCAACGGCTCTATGTCGATATTCTAGGACCTTATCCTCGTAGCAAACAGGGTAATATAGGCATATTGATTGTATTACATCATTTGACAAAATTCCATTGGCTATGTCCTCAGAAAATTTACTTCAACTGCAATTAAAGATTTCCTTCTAAAACAGATATTTCATGTACATACATATATGGTGTGCCAGAAGTACTTGTTAGTGATAATGGTTCACAGTTTAAAGCAAACGATTTCAATGCATTTTTAACTGAATTGGGCATACATCATACACATACTGTTATTTATTCACCTCAATCGAATGCGTCAGAAAGAGTCAATCGATCTATTATATCTGGAATTCGAGCTTATTTAAAAAAGGATCAAACTTTATGGGATGAGAAATTAAGTTATATAATCAATACATCAATCACTACAGTGTTCACCTTACCATGCTGTTTTTGGGCAAGAAATGATAACTCATGGAAGCTCGTACAAGTTGCTTAAAAATCTGAACCTTCTGAATGAACCAACTTCAAAACTAAATAAAGACGACCAACTCTATTTAATCCGTAATGATATTCAAAAATATATATCCAAAGCTTACGATCAGTACAAAGCACAATATAATTTACGAACTAGACCGATTTCGTACAGTGTAGGACAAATAGTTTTGCGAAGAAACTTCGGACAAAGTAATTTTGGTAAGTAATTTAATGCAAAATTAGCACCCTCTTTCATTAAGTCCAGAATAAAAGATAAAATTGGAAACCATTATTATATAGTAGAAGATATGGAAGGAAAATTGATGGGTACTTATCACGCCAAAGATCTTAGACCATAGTTTCGTTATTTGATTTCCTCCTAATATTGTTACCTAATAGGTCAATATTACGCGGTTTGTAGTGGTAGATTTTGCAAAAATATTGTAACATTTTATTTCAAATAATAACGGTCGACATGATGCTGTGTTTAGTTAGCACAATCATAATCTCATAGTCAGTGTCATGTAAACGCATCCTGCCCCTCTACTGGACCGAACATTTTCCAGTCACTACTAAGGCAATTAGATCATGCGAAGTGTATTAGGCTGAACTCTTAACATGATTATTTCTTTTAAATTTGAGCTTTTCGACTGAAAACATCTCAGGAAAATCCTATATCACCAAAAGAATAAAGTAAAGAACATTTTTTAATAAATTCTGAGAAAGTTAATTTTTAAAAAAGTAAAATAGTGATTGTATTTTGTAGTGTTTTTTTTTTCTTTTTACAAAAGGAAATTTTCATATTTTTTAGTACACGTGTGAAGCGTTTTTTAATAAGAAAGTGAAGTAAATACCTAGCGGTACTAACGGTATTATCCCGTTAGTCCATCACCCCAAATTTATCTCGTGATTTTCTTCTGAAGTCAGAATTACATAAATTTTTTCGTCTTGAAAGTTTCTGAGGAAAAAGTTAACGAGGTATTCTGTTGTGATCTAGAAATATTTTATTTTATTAAAGGAAATTTATCTTCATCTTTCAAATATAAAGTGGGGTTGAAAGTCCTGTTGCACTGTGTACAGTACACTCTACTGGAGATTATACCGGCAACGAAAGGAGGAGGCAAAGAATTGGAAAATTGGATGTAGCCAGTCGCCAGTCTGATTAACTGACAGCCTCCAAATATCACTGAACGATCAATCGCCAAGAAACCAGCGAAATACCCTAAAATGTCGTAATTCATTTAATTAATTTATTTTATTATTTTAGTTTTAAGTTTTAATATTAGAAATAGTTCAAAAATGTATTCCTTTTTTATTATAGAATTAGATTAAATATGCATGGAAATGCCCACATGTCTAGACTTCTGCTAGCCATATTATTTTAATTAAACATTTTAAAACCCTCAGCAACAACAGCTTTTGAAGAGGCCTCATCAACATGCTGCAGAAACATTAATATTGGTGAGTGTTCTTTAATTTACTCCTTACTTTCTTTTCGATCTTATTTCGTATATTTTTTTTTGTTATATATAATAAGTAGGTCATGCAAATTTAATTTAAACAAACCTAGAAACATTAAGATCCCTAGCAACATGTTTGCTTATGAAGGAAAAGCTTTTTGTTATTTTTTCAGTAGTAGGTCATATTAGTTTTTTTATTACATTTCTCTTCCATTTAAATTGTTTTTCTTTATATTATATAATTTATAATATAAATTAAAATTTCAATTTTTAAATTTGTAATCTTTTAGTTTAACAGTTTTAGTTTTAAGTTAATTTCTTATTATTTTTGGTAATATGAATTATGAATTATTACTTACAAATGCATATATATGAAAACAGTGTAAATAAAACTATGAGGAAATAGAACATTTAGGACAGTTTTCTTACTGATGTGAGGAGATTG
This sequence comes from Sarcophaga subvicina, assembly GCA_936449025.2. Taxonomy (NCBI): domain Eukaryota; kingdom Metazoa; phylum Arthropoda; class Insecta; order Diptera; family Sarcophagidae; genus Sarcophaga; species Sarcophaga subvicina. Next base: position 13,650,805 of record OW388085.2, on the reverse strand, counting down.
GGTAGGTCATGCATTTGGAGTCTTAACAAAGAACTGGCGCGAGTTAAGATCATAGGAAGGGCGGGTGAAGATGCGCTTTATTCTCCAATACCATCGTGGAGAGAAATATAGACTATTGATTTGGTTGACCTCTTTTTTCCGTTTAGTTAATCATTAAATGGGGTTTGGTATTTCCATCATGACGTCAAGGATTAACCCCCGGTCCATTGCATTATAGTTTTCAGGGAGTCTATAATAATTATTTATGCTTAATGACGAACATTATTGGTAAAGGAGATTGATGAGAACACGAATCCCCCCACCGACTGCTTGCTAGCTTTTTATTCAATGGCTCCCGTTCGTACTCTCCTTCTCACCAGAGCACCTAAATACCAATAGGTCATCAGCTTTTTCATGTAGGCTGCGACAGTATCTTAATTTGTTCATTACAATTCCTGTAGAAGACTCAGACCAAGTAGTTTCTAAACACATGAATTGCAAAATAATGCCGCAGGAGCGGAAATTAGAGACAGTATTGCGAGGTCTTTGGTTTAATGAAAAATGTATTTACTTTTTTTAATTTATATGTATGTATTTTAAACAAAAATCAAAACAAAAATATACACTTCATTAAATCGCTCCACAATTGGTCTAGTTTCACCCTATCACCCTTGTAGAGACCTCTAGCAATTTCGGGATGAGTTTCCATAAATTGCAAGAATAGTTTTTGCAATGTTTTCTTTTGAAATCTAGATTTATTATTTAACTAACAAATATTTGTTTATGTACTTACATTTGTGTACGTATTTAAAATTAAAATATTTATTGTCCAACGGCAACGGGCGGTCTTTTTTGTAATTTATGTAATATTTTATTTGTGAGATGTCAAAAAAATTGCGGCAAATGCTTCTTTTCAGTTAGAGATGTTACTTATAAGCACTCACGAATAATTGGTATTTTTTAACTTTTATTAAGGGCTTAGTTTTACGATTTAATATAGATATGTGAACTTAATAAATTGCAAATATTAATATCAAAAGTTTAAAAAGGAATAACCAAATTATTAGTTTTAAAATTAACACCACTAGCATTAATTTTTTTTTTTCAAAGATCAATCTGATCAGCTGTTTGCATAAATCGCAAGTTGATAAGTAAACAAATGATACTGACAATACACAAACTCGAAGCAAATTTTTCTATTCTATACTTTTAATTTAAATCGCCAAAAAATGCTAAGTTTTCGTTTAAATAAAAAGAAAACATATTAAATTTAAATTGTGTATAATTTTATTCTTAATTTAAGGTACAGTTTAAATAAAAAAACCAAATCGCTTCAGTATTATTTCACAAAAACGGATTTTTGGATCTTTTCACACAAAATTATTGATTACCCAAATATTTTTTAACCTAAATTCAAAATCCAAAGTTTTTTTTTTTAAACTTTAAAACGATATACATAAACACAGGGTTCAAACTTACATGTTTTGAGTTTTGATCTGGTAAACTTGAAAATTATAATTTATTCTTCATTTTCTTTTTAAACTTTTGATATTAATATTTGCAATTTATTAAGTTCACATATCTATATTAAATCGTAAAAATAAATCCTTAATAAAAGTTAAAAAATAATTTAAAACCTGTATAAAGTGCTTTAAAACTTTTATGAGAGCAAAAAATCAAACAAAATGTTATTTTAAACTGGCTACCCGTGTAAAAATTACCAATTATTCCAGAGTGCTTATAAATAACATCTCTAACTGAAAAGAAGCAATTGCCGCAATTTTTCTGACATCTCACAAATAAAATACATAAATTACAAAAAATCCGCCCGTTAGTTACGCATGATCTGGAATGTCCAATGGATTGGAAAAGTCCCTTAGTGTTTTTTTTAATTAACATTTCTTTTGCTTTTTTAAAGCCAATATAGCAAGCAAATACGCTGTAGGCATTTTAAATCTTTTATTTGTTTATGTTTTGTTATGATAAATCATATGTTTTCATTGTTGGAATGCAACTTCGAAAAAAGCAAAACGCCAGAAAATCGCTTCGTTTTCAGAACATGCTGAAATGCGTTTTGCGTTTTTCAAATCATAAGCGATTTGAAAACGCTGCGTTTTCCAGAACATGGGCGATAGTTATAAATTTAGTGATAAGGTAGTTTTAAAAACATAATTATAAATTTATTTTTTTTAAAGAGAGGTATAGTGCCATCACTTATTTAGTCTCGTCACTGATAGTCTAAGTAGTTTATTCGTTAAGTTAGATAAGTTTATTCGTTAAGTTTTAGTTATAAAAACAGAAATAAAATACTTATGAATTCAATTCAATTTTGGCTACAAACGATTTTGTTTCTTTTAAAATCTTCTTGTCAACGACAATAATTAGCAACTATAATAGAATTATTTCTAAATTTTGAAATAGAAGGCCTAGGACGCACTAACCTGTAAAACAACGATTCTATCCCGTTTCACCGGCAGTAGAAAAGTTAATGTTTCAATTGATCGTATGTTAGCCTTAGTAGTTATAGAACCTTCATCTTCTCCTTGGAGTTCACCCATGAGACTAGTGGTAAAACCAAAAAAATTAGATTATGTCTGGATGTTAGAAAACTTAATGAAGTAACTGCTTACAGCTTTCACTGTGCCAGGAAGACCGTTATATCAGTTTGTAGTAATGCATTTTGGGTTATGTAGTGCTCCATCTACTATGTGTCGTGTAATGGATAGTTAATTACCCCCTGTGTTACGGATTGCCTAGAATTATTATTGCAACTTTTACAACCACCCTTTTATTTGCGTATATGGTTGGCAATAATGCACTTTATTGCAACCCTGTTTTTTATCAATGCGATTGCAACTCTTCCATTATCTGTATCCCTTTTGCTATGTATGTACTTCGTTATATATTTTTTAGCGCGTCTTGATCGACCAATTAGATTTTGACACTTGGCGTCTGTTTCGTTAAAATTTTAGCGTTAGACAGTTCGACCAATCAGAATGTGACATTTGTCGGTAAGCGAGGATAGGTAAAGGAAGATAATGGGTTTTGGCGGGAGAAAAAAAAGAACATTCCAGGGCTAGAAAACAAAGAGGCATGCGAGATCAAGGCAGTTCATGTGTGGCATTCGAGTGGTAAAGTTGGAAATAAGAGGAAATGAAAGGGATTGATAAAAAAATAACTTGTGTTTTCACTTAAATTTTTGTTTGTTAAGTGAAAGAAAATTGTTTTCGATATACTAAAATTAATTGATAAGAATAATAATAGATTAATTTAATCCAACTATAAATGGGTTGTGCTAAGGAAATAAATATCAATTTAAAAAGTATTTTCGTGTGGTATAAATTTCGAAAGCCAGAAAAACAAATTTCAAAATATATATTAAAACTTAAAACATTTTTATTTAAATAAACAGAACAAGGCAAAGACAAAAATATTTATATATACATATATGAAATAATTAAAAAATAAGAATAAAATTTTCTAAATAAAAAAGGAATTTAACTGAAATTTAACTAAAGGAAACTAAATAAAACAAGCTAAGGATGCCACCAAAACCAAAAGTAAAGTTTAAAAACAAACAAAAAACTGACATAAAGCATAGAAATTAAAAGAAAAAACCAAAATTATTATATGAATTCTAAAATTATTTTAAATAAAAAAAACTCAAAATTAAAAATTTTTTAAAGACAAAAAAAATATATAAACATGTTTTCTCTTCTTTTGAAAAAAAAATAAAACAAATAAAAAAAAAACTAATGAAAATATATTAAAAAAAAATATTTAGTAAAACCTCTAAGTTACAAGAAAAATTGATTTACTAATACATTTGTATACTTAAACTATAAGTTTGCCTCACGTGAAACACAACTTTCAAAATAAAAAAAAATATACAGTATGTCAAAAAAATCTTTGCACATAGAGAAAAATAAAAAACTTCGAAAAATTCATTGATTTCTAATATAAATAACCAACTTTTTCATTTTTTTCAAACAGGATTTTATAAACATATGTTTTGTTAATATAATAAATAAAAACTTTTATAACAATGAAAATATTCTAAAGTAAAATATTAAAAAACAAAAACAATCCAATTTTACTACTGTCAAAAAAATGTTTGCACACTTGGCAAAATATTAAGACTTATGCAATTTTTTTAAATTATAGTGCTAATATTTTGTGTGTCCACCTTGAGCATCAATCACCGATTGTAGACACCTTCTCATGGATTGAATAAGCTTCGGAATGGCATATTCTAATGGTATTTTTTTTTCATTATTCTTTGATGAACTTTATCAATTCGTTTTTATCTGTGGGCGATCTTTTTCCTACCTTTTGCTTTAGATGAACCCACAAATTTTCGATAGGGTTAATATCAGGACTTTGGGCAGGAGTATCAATAACTTTGGAGCAGTTGCAAAGTAACCTGGACTTACATAAATAAGATTTATGATTAGAATCATTATATTGATAGTACTTGTAATTAATTTTATTCGGATTAACCGGGTCAATAAAACCAAATTTATTAATGCTGGCGGTCGGTTCATTTTTTAAAATATCAAGATATACTTCCTTAGTTATTATTTCATTCAAAATCCTGATTACACCAACTCCCTTGATGGATATACAGCCCCATACCATTACAGACAGTTTTCCAAACTTTACTGTAGTAATAAGATTTTAATTTTCTAGTGCTGTCAGAGGCTTAAGCATTATTTTCGTCACATCTGAGAAAATAACAGAGTCCCAGTACTCCGGAGGAAGTGAAATGTATTCGGTGGCAAATCTTAATCTCTTTTCGACATTTTGTGCTGACAGCAGGGGTTTTTTCCTAGCCACTCTTGAAGAATATTTGTGTTTTTGAAGAACATTTCTGATGGTTTCTTGGGAAACACGTAACCCAAAGTCTTTTTGCACTTGAAGAGCTAATCATCTCGTACTGGATTGTGGGCTACCATACACGATTCTAATAATTTTTCTTTCAACTCGCTGCGTCACATTTTTTGGCCTGCCTGTAAATCCTTTTATGTCTAGTGCTCCTTCTTTTTCAGCACGGTTTATAATATTATATACAGTCCTGATGTTCAAGGAGAACATATCGGCGATTTACTTGGCAGATTTGCCTTTGTAGTAGTTGAAATAGACCAATTGTATAATATTTTTTGAAACTCGTATTCCTGGCATTTTTGTACTCAAATATAAGGACACCTGTTACATAAAAAACGATCACTTCATTAATAAAACGTTGTTTACCCCTTTCACATTCCATCTCATTTGTAAAAAACCCAAAATGCACAACATTCTTGGGAAATAACGGCATTTTTTGTCATTTTTTTATTATCTTCATTCAATATGCAAAGATTTTTTTGACACCCTTTATATTGTGTAAAGTTCTTTTATTGTTGTTATTATCGTAATGTGTGTGACTATTAGAAAACTATTGGCGCCTTATGGTCGTAAACAAGTACAGTTATAGAATGTGTGCAAAAATAAAAAAGTATGTAAAGATTTTGTTGTTGGAATTCTTGAATGAAGATCACATTTTATATTTTTTTGATCTGTGCAAAGATTTTTTTGACAAACTGTATATAAAAAATTTATAAAAAGAAAAAAAACACATTCCAAAATTTAAAAAAAATGAAAACAAAACAAGAAGAAATGAAAATTTTAAAAGATATAGCCTCCCCTTAAACAACAACAACGAAAAACAACAACATTAGAACAAAATTTAAATTTAAACATGAAAAAAAACTATTTAAAATATAAATACAAATAATAAAAACAAAAAAAGAAAATTTAATAAATATTATATGTAAAAAAGAGGGTGCTCTAAGGCGCGTACAATAAAAATAAAATTTTACTTCAAGATCAGTCTTAACAACCATAAAACATCATTATCGAAGATACGCAATTATATATATAAAAAAGGAGGGAAAAAGAAGAAAAGAAAGGGGATCTCATCATGGCGGGAGATCGGTGCACCACAGCGCAGTCAGCTAAGTTAAATTCAGCATCATTTTTTTTTTTTAATAATTCAACACATGTAAAATACATACATATATATTTTATTGTATCATACTTCTTTTGTATTATGCTTTTCTTTAAGTAATATTGTCAACTGTTATTGTATATACTAACCTTTTATTATACATCTATACAGTATTATCTATATTAATTATACATATGTTGTAAAATATATACTAATCTTTATATATAAATCATATTGTTAACATTAATCATATATATATATACATATATTATACTTATCCCTATTTTTTGTCTTCACAAATAAATTTCAATTTTGCCTAATGAAATGAAAATCAACATGACTCTTTAACTGACATATTTGGGAGGAACGCTGGGAACATGGTAGGGTAAGAGGCACATGGTTATTTTAGGGACAGATGTAGTATTTGATTAGGGTGTCCGTCTGTCATGGTGTGTGACTTTGTCACTGGGAGGGAACCTATCACCCTAGGCGGGATAACATCTAACCGTTAAATCGCTTCGGCTCGTTTTTTCTTCTGTTTCCGGATACTTTCGCGTTTAACATTATTGTACTTTTTTACATTCACACAGTCTAGGGTATTTTCTTTGGTGGCATGCAGGCTGTGTTTATATCCTTGCGCGTCGTAAAATACGGGTTAATAACCACTTTGTTTTGAGCAGCTGGGGAGATCTTTGCATGTCCTTAACCTTGATATTTTATTCGGTATATTGGAATTTAGTTTATTCGGATACAACCAGCGCGTAACACCTGATCTTCGACATTCGGTATTTGGTTATTTAGATGATTTAATAATCGTATCAGAAGATTTTACCTCACACTTAGCTGTACTTGTTCGTATTGCAGAACAGTTTCGAAAAGGCAATCTTACACTAAATATTTCAAAATCTAAGTTTTGTGTCATAGAAGTTAACTATATGGGTTATATCATTGGTGATGGTAGTATAAGGACAGATCCTGATAAAATTATATCCATCCAGAAATGGCCAAGCCCTAAGAACTTAAAACAGGTTCAAGGTTTTTTAGGTTTAGCAGGTTGGTACCGTAGATTCATCTCAAACTTTTCTACCATTGTTTTTCCTATTACTGAAGTATTGTCCATGAAAAGAAAATTTTGTTGGACGTCGGAAGCTCAAAAAGCATTTGATTTAATTAAGAGTTTATTAACATCAGCGCCTGTTCTGTCTAATCCTGACTTTTCAAAGAAATTTTATTTACATTGCGATGCAAGTGACTTTGGTATCGGTGCAGTACTTGTGCAGTTGGATGATGAAGGCAATGAAAAATCTATCGCTTTCATGTCAAGAAAATTAAATTCTGCTCAAAGAAATTATAGTGTCACTGAACGCGAGTGCTTGGCAGCTGTAGAAGCTATCAAGAAATTTAGATGCTATCTTGAACTACAAGAATTTGAAGTTATAGCTGACCATTCATCATTAGTTTGGCTTATGAAACATCAGCATGTAACAGGAAGGTTAGCTAGATGGGTGTGGAGACTGCAAGGATACAAATTCACTATAAGCCACAGAAAAGGAAAGGAAAATACCGTTCCAGATGCACTATCCAGGATTCCATCATTTGAAATAACGGAATTAGAAATAACGGAACCGGAAATAGATTTAACTTCTCCACATTGCCAGGACCAGGATTATCTTGAATTACAGAAAAAGGTTAACGAAAATCCGTCAAAATACCCTGACATTAAAATTATTGATCAGTTTGTATACATTAGAACATGCCATTACTCAGGAGATGTAGAACAGGAAAATAATGCGTGGAAACTTTGGATCCCTCTGAACATGAGAAAGTATATTTGGTCATGTTTTCACGACTCCCCTATTGTTTCACATGGAGGTATGTTGAAGACTTTGGAATTAATTAGGAGAACATTTTATTGGCCAGGTCTTGTCCGTGATGTAAGAAACTATATACGATCATGTGAAGTTTGTAAGGAATCTAAAGCCCCTAATATGTCCCTGAAACCAAATATAGGTAATCAAATAGTTACTACCAGACCTTTTCAACGTCGATATTCTAGGACCTTATCCTCGTAGCAAACAGGGTAATATAGGCATATTGATTGTATTACATCATTTGACAAAATTCCATTGGCTATGTCCTCAGAAAATTTACTTCAACTGCAATTAAAGATTTCCTTCTAAAACAGATATTTCATGTACATACATATATGGTGTGCCAGAAGTACTTGTTAGTGATAATGGTTCACAGTTTAAAGCAAACGATTTCAATGCATTTTTAACTGAATTGGGCATACATCATACACATACTGTTATTTATTCACCTCAATCGAATGCGTCAGAAAGAGTCAATCGATCTATTATATCTGGAATTCGAGCTTATTTAAAAAAGGATCAAACTTTATGGGATGAGAAATTAAGTTATATAATCAATACATCAATCACTACAGTGTTCACCTTACCATGCTGTTTTTGGGCAAGAAATGATAACTCATGGAAGCTCGTACAAGTTGCTTAAAAATCTGAACCTTCTGAATGAACCAACTTCAAAACTAAATAAAGACGACCAACTCTATTTAATCCGTAATGATATTCAAAAATATATATCCAAAGCTTACGATCAGTACAAAGCACAATATAATTTACGAACTAGACCGATTTCGTACAGTGTAGGACAAATAGTTTTGCGAAGAAACTTCGGACAAAGTAATTTTGGTAAGTAATTTAATGCAAAATTAGCACCCTCTTTCATTAAGTCCAGAATAAAAGATAAAATTGGAAACCATTATTATATAGTAGAAGATATGGAAGGAAAATTGATGGGTACTTATCACGCCAAAGATCTTAGACCATAGTTTCGTTATTTGATTTCCTCCTAATATTGTTACCTAATAGGTCAATATTACGCGGTTTGTAGTGGTAGATTTTGCAAAAATATTGTAACATTTTATTTCAAATAATAACGGTCGACATGATGCTGTGTTTAGTTAGCACAATCATAATCTCATAGTCAGTGTCATGTAAACGCATCCTGCCCCTCTACTGGACCGAACATTTTCCAGTCACTACTAAGGCAATTAGATCATGCGAAGTGTATTAGGCTGAACTCTTAACATGATTATTTCTTTTAAATTTGAGCTTTTCGACTGAAAACATCTCAGGAAAATCCTATATCACCAAAAGAATAAAGTAAAGAACATTTTTTAATAAATTCTGAGAAAGTTAATTTTTAAAAAAGTAAAATAGTGATTGTATTTTGTAGTGTTTTTTTTTTCTTTTTACAAAAGGAAATTTTCATATTTTTTAGTACACGTGTGAAGCGTTTTTTAATAAGAAAGTGAAGTAAATACCTAGCGGTACTAACGGTATTATCCCGTTAGTCCATCACCCCAAATTTATCTCGTGATTTTCTTCTGAAGTCAGAATTACATAAATTTTTTCGTCTTGAAAGTTTCTGAGGAAAAAGTTAACGAGGTATTCTGTTGTGATCTAGAAATATTTTATTTTATTAAAGGAAATTTATCTTCATCTTTCAAATATAAAGTGGGGTTGAAAGTCCTGTTGCACTGTGTACAGTACACTCTACTGGAGATTATACCGGCAACGAAAGGAGGAGGCAAAGAATTGGAAAATTGGATGTAGCCAGTCGCCAGTCTGATTAACTGACAGCCTCCAAATATCACTGAACGATCAATCGCCAAGAAACCAGCGAAATACCCTAAAATGTCGTAATTCATTTAATTAATTTATTTTATTATTTTAGTTTTAAGTTTTAATATTAGAAATAGTTCAAAAATGTATTCCTTTTTTATTATAGAATTAGATTAAATATGCATGGAAATGCCCACATGTCTAGACTTCTGCTAGCCATATTATTTTAATTAAACATTTTAAAACCCTCAGCAACAACAGCTTTTGAAGAGGCCTCATCAACATGCTGCAGAAACATTAATATTGGTGAGTGTTCTTTAATTTACTCCTTACTTTCTTTTCGATCTTATTTCGTATATTTTTTTGTTATATATAATAAGTAGGTCATGCAAATTTAATTTAAACAAACCTAGAAACATTAAGATCCCTAGCAACATGTTTGATTATTAAGAAAAAGCTTTTTGTTATTTTTTCAGTAATAGATCATATTAGTTTTTTTTATTACATTTATCTTCCATTTAAATTGTTTTTCTTTATATTATATAATTTATAATGTAAATTAAAATTTCAATTTTTAAATTTGTAATCTTTTAGTTTAACAGTTTTAATTTTAAGTTAATTTCTTATTATTTTTGGTAATATGAATTATGAATTATTACTTACAAATGCATATATATGAAAACAGTGTAAATAAAACTATGAGGAAATAGAACATTTAGGACAGTTTTCTTACTGATGTGAGGAGATTTGGGTAGTCATGCATCTTAACAAAGAACTGGCGCGAGTTAAGATCATAGGAAGGGCGGGTGAAGATGCGCTTTATTCTCCAATACCATCGTGGAGAGAAATATAGGCTATTGATTTGGTTGACCTCTTTTTTCCGTTTAGTTAATCCTTAAATGGGGTTTGGTATTTCCATCATGACGTCAAGGATTAACCCCCGGTCCATTACATTATAGTTTTCAGGGAGTCTATAATAATTATTTATGCTTAATGACGAACATTATTGGTAGAGGAGATTGATGAGAACACGAATCTCCCCACCGACTGCTTGCTAGCTTTTTATTCAATGGCTCCCGTTCGTACTCTCCTTCTCACCAGAGCACCTAAATACCAATAGGTCATCAGCTTTTTCATGTAGGCTGCGACAGTATCTTAATTTGTTCATTACAATTCCTGTAGAAGACTCAGACCAAGTAGTTTCTAAATACATGAATTGCAAAATAATGCCGCAGGAGCGGAAATTACAGACAGTATTGCGAGGTTTTTGGTTTAATGAAAAATGTATTTACTTTTTTTAATTTATATGTATGTATTTTAAACAAATATCAAAACAAAAATATACACTTCATTAAATCGCTCCACAATTGGTCTAGTTTCACCCTATCACCCTTGTAGAGACCTCTAGCAATGTCGGGATGAGTTTCCATAAATTGCAAGAATAGTTTTTGCAATGTTTGCTTTTGAAATCTAGATTTATTATTTAACTAACAAATATTTGTTTATGTACTTACATTTGTGTACGTATTTAAAACTAAAATATTTATTGTCCAACGGCAACGGGCGGCCTTTTTTGTAATTTATGTAATATTTTATTTGTGAGAGGTCAAAAAAATTGCGGCAAATGCTTCTTTTCAGTTAGAGATGTTACTTATAAGCACTCACGAATAATTGGTATTTTTTAACTTTTATTAAGGGCTTATTTTTACGATTTAATATAGATATGTGAACTTAATAAATTGCAAATATTAATACCAAAAGTTTCAAAAGGAATAACCAAATTATTAGTTTTAAAATTAACACCACTAGCATTAATTTTTTTTTTTTCAAAGATCAATCGGATCAGCTATTTGCATAAATCGCCAGTTGATAAGTAAACAAATGATACAGACAATACACAAACTCGAAGCAAACTTTTCTATTCTATATTTTTAATTTAAATAGTCAAAAAATGCTAAGTTTTCGTTTAAAAATAAAAGAAAACATATTAAATTTAAATTGTGTATAATTTTATTGTTAATTTAAGGTACAGTATAAATAAAAAACCAAATCGCTTCAGTATTATTTCACAAAAACGGATTGTTGGATCTTTTCACACAAAATTATTGATTACCCAAATATTTTTTAACCTATTTTCAAAATCCAAAGTTTTTTTTTGAAAACTTTAAAACGATATACATAAACACAGGGTTCAAACTTACATGTTTTGAGTTTTGATCTGGTAAACTTGAAAATTATAATTTATTCTTCATTTTTCAAGTTTAGCCATTCTAAATTGTAATATTTAATTAAAAAATCTCAAATAAGTTGTGACATACTTAAAGTGCATTCTGTTGTGAAGAGATTAACAGTTCGTTTGATAAAATTGGACAAAAATTATCGTAGTTATTACTTAAAGAATATAACAATCGTGTTATATTTTTTATATATCATCATATCAAATGAAGTTGAAATTTTTGAAGGATTTTAATTGTTTATCGAAATGCCATTTTCACGTTTGAGCTACTACTAGAATTTCAGCTAATTGCGTTTTTTACAAATATTATTATTTCGCTTTGCACAAACATTATCCGAATTAAGCCGACGATTTTGTCAAACGAAATGTCAATGTCTTCAAAAGAGATACACTTTAAGAATGTCACAACTTACTTTATATTTTTTAATTAAAGTTAGTTAGTTACCTCATAGCATATTGATTCGAATAATATTTATATGTATATCATTTTAAAGGTCCATCCCTCCTCTTTGCAACAAAGTTTAAATTTTGAAAATCAGTTCAGATATATTTGAGTAATCAATAAATTTGTGCGCAAAGTCCAAAAAACAGTTCTTGTCAAATTAAACAAGTTTGGAGGGTTCGAGAAATATTAAGAAAATATTTTTGAGTACTACTCAAAAAATATCACAACCTGCATTAGCTGGGTGTATGTCATTTTTTTTGTCGCAGTGTTATCTCTTAATGCTAAACGTACTGAAATGAGCGATAATAATTTTTTTTAGTTTCAAACTTTTGAATGTTGTTATCATATCAAACTTTTCCAAAATGATATCCCAAATATCTACATTAATTTTCTACAATTTACTAAAGAGTTTATTGTCATCAGAAGTTTACGGTTAAAATGCTAACTAACTTTTCGATCTTCAGTTTACATAGCTTTTTAATATGCTATGTTTTTTTTTTTGGTTCATTAACACATTGACCGCCTTGTCAGTCACCAGTGACTGACACTGAGTACCTACTTTAACTTGCCATTCAGTGCTGTCAGTCACGAGTTCTGTGTTAAACGTTACTGAGATTGTAAGCGAGGATAGGTAAAGGAAGATAATGGGTTTTGGCGGGAGAAAAAAAAGAACATTCCAGGGCTAGAAAACAAAGAGGCATGCGAGATCAAGGCAGTTCATGTGTGGCATTCGAGTGGTAAAGTTGGAAATAAGAGGAAATGAAAGGGATTGATAAAAAAATAACTTGTGTTTTCACTTAAATTTTTGTTTGTTAAGTGAAAGAAAATTGTTTTCGATATACTAAAATTAATTGATAAGAATAATAATAGATTAATTTAATCCAACTATAAATGGGTTGTGCTAAGGAAATAAATATCAATTTAAAAAGTATTTTCGTGTGGTATAAATTTCGAAAGCCAGAAAAACAAATTTCAAAATATATATTAAAACTTAAAACATTTTTATTTAAATAAACAGAACAAGGCAAAGACAAAAATATTTATATATACATATATGAAATAATTAAAAAATAAGAATAAAATTTTCTAAATAAAAAAGGAATTTAACTGAAATTTAACTAAAGGAAACTAAATAAAACAAGCTAAGGATGCCACCAATACCAAAAGTAAAGTTTAAAAACAAACAAAAAACTGACATAAAGCATAGAAATTAAAAGAAAAAACCAAAATTATTATATGAATTCTAAAATTATTTTAAATAAAAAAAACTCAAAATTAAAAATTTTTTAAAGACAAAAAAAATATATAAACATGTTTTCTCTTCTTTTGAAAAAAAAAATAAAACAAATAAAAAAAACTAATGAAAATATATTAAAAAAATATATTTAGTAAAACCTCTAAGTTACAAGAAAAATTGATTTACTAATACATTTGTATACTTAAACTATAAGTTTGCCTCACGTGAAACACAACTTTCAAAATAAAAAAAATATATATAAAAAATTTATAAAAAGAAAAAAAACACATTCCAAAATTTAAAAAAAAATGAAAACAAAACAAGAAGAAATGAAAATTTTAAAAGATATAGCCTCCCCTTAAACAACAACAACGAAAAACAACAACATTAGAACAAAATTTAAATTTAAACATGAAAAAAAACTATTTAAAATATAAATACAAATAATAAAAACAAAAAAAGAAAATTTAATAAATATTATATGTAAAAAAGATGGTGCTCTAAGGCGCGTACAATAAAAATAAAATTTTACTTCAAGATCAGTCTTAACAACCATAAAACATCATTATCGAAGATACGCAATTATATGTATAAAAAAGGAGGGAAAAAGAAGAAAAGAAAGGGGATCTCATCATGGCGGGAGTTCGGTGCACCACAGCGCAGTCAGCTAAGTTAAATTCAGCATCATTTTTTTTTAATAATTCAACACATGTAAAATACATACATATATATTTTATTGTATCATACTTCTTTTGTATTATTCTTTTCTTTAAGTAATATTGTCAACTGTTATTGTATATACTAACCTTTTATTATACATCTAAACAGTATTATCTATATTAATTATACATATGTTGTAAAACATATACTAATCTTTATATATAAATCATATTGTTAACATTAATCATATATATATATACATATATTATACTTATCCCTATTTTTTGTCTTCACTTGATTTTTGTCTTCACAAATAAATTTCAATTTTGCCTAATGAAATGAAAATCAACATGACTCTTTAACTGACATATTTGGGAGGAACGCGACTCCTCATCGTACCATTGATTTCGTTGGGGTGGGCGCTCGAAACCAAGTACTGTTTCCGCAATATTGCTCAAGGAGTGGGAGATGTTGTCCCACAGTCCACCAATGTCACTGAGATTAGATGGGGAATGACGGAGCTTATCAGAGAGTTGAACAGAGAACGCCTCAGCTGTCCTTTGTGATCGCAGTTTCTTAACGTCCAGCTTTCGCAGTGCACTAGAGCGCGCAGAACTCGAGACGCTAATGCGTAATCGAAACTTGGCTGCGACAAGGTAGTGGTCTGAGTCGATGTTTGAACGTCTGAAGGTGCGCACATCTAGTACACTGGATACGTGCCTTCCGTCAATCACAATATGATCGATCTGGTTGGATGTTGATCGATCGATTGGAGGTAGTGTTCGAGTGTCCAACAGTGTGGCCAAAGACACCTTCCCGCCCGACCTTCGCATTAAAATCTCCGAGGATGATTTTGGCGTCATGGGCCGGGTATTTATCATATACGTCCTTGAGTTTAGTGCAAAAGGGCATCTTTAACCACATCGTCCTTTTCTTCCGTCGGGGCGCGAGCACAAATAAGGCTGATGTTGTAGAATTTCGCCCTGATACAGATTGTGGCTATTCTTTCATTCGCAGGCGTGAACCCAGAGACAAGGTGACGAAGTCTCTTATTAACCACAAATCCGCATCCGAATTCGTGCTTATCAACCTGGCAGCTTTAATGCACATCGCAAGATACCATCCTTTTGCATCCTTGCCCTATCCATCGCATTTCCTGTATGGCAGCGATGTCGGTCCTACATTTTGTGAGGGCATCCGCCAGCTGGGCGAAAGCGTCTACCCTGTGTTGTGGACGTTCCAAGTGCCTATTCTTAATTCGTTGTCCGTTTGTTGTGGTCGTCAACTTTGAGGGGATCTTTTTCAAGGCTACTGTTTTGGTTTTCATTGGAGCAGATTTTTACATGCTGGGTTCCAAGTCCTATGCACAACCCAAATTTAACGTCCAGGGGATTGGATTTCGCTGCACGCATTAGTTAACATATAGTGGGTGCTAGAATGCCTACATATGCTTATACCGATTATTAAAATGGTGTGTTTTACGGAAGGACAGGAAGTGCTTTACAAAAATTTGAAGAGTTATACTGCAACTGCTTGCACCCTCTCGTCAACCATTCGAGAAGTGATCAAAAATTTGAAGAAATTGGGTCAGTTATAATTAATAAGACTCTCGTACGTCAATGTACCGGTTGGTTTCATGAAAACACCACTGGTATAAACGAAAGTGAACATCATTGCAGTATCGTTCTCAATAACTTTAAATTTCACGGAGCATAATGCAGCGAATTTTTTATTCGGCTTACTCAGGGTCAAACTAGGTTAGGTTAGGTTACTTGTCTTAATTGACAAGTACAGTACCCGGAGGCCGAATTGGCCAATTGCACAACGTTCTTAAAGAGGGAAGGATAATAGAGGGAATATAATATAAAGGAGAGGATGTAGGAAAGGGGATAATAGGAAGCAGAGGAATTACACACACCAGACACAACAAAAGGGGAGAGCGCGACTCATTGACGAAGCCCTAGCAATTCTCAATCAACATGACTCTTTAACTGACATATTTGGGAGGAACGCTGGGAACATGGTAGGGTAAGAGGCACATGGTTATTTTAGGGACAGATGTAGTATTTGATTAGGGTGTCCGTCTGTCATGGTGTGACTTTGTCACTGGGAGGGAACCTATCACCCTAGGCGGGATAACATCTAACCGTTAAATCGCTTCGGCTCGTTTTTTCTTGTTTCCGGATACTTTCGCGTTTAACATTATTGTACTTTTTTTACATTCACACAGTCTAAGGTATTTTCTTTGGTGGCATGCAGGCTGTGTTTATATCCTTGCGCGTCGTAAAATACGGGTTGAGAACCACTTTGTTTTGAGCAGCCGGGGAGATCTTTGCATGTCCTTAACCTTGATATTTTATTCGGTATATTGGGATTTAGTTTATTCGGATACAACCAGCGCGTAACACCTGATCTTCGACATTCGGTATTTGGTTATTTAGATGATTTAATAATCGTATCAGAAGATTTTACCTCACACTTAGCTGTACTTGTTCGTATTGCAGAACAGTTTCGAAAAGGCAATCTTACACTAAATATTTCAAAATCTAAGTTCTGTGTTAAACGTTACTGAGATTGCCTGACTCGACCCTTCCGCATGTTACCGCAACTTGGACTCAGAATTCTCATTAAAATGATTGTGGGAACAATCATATCTCTACATAATTTATTACATATAACATAAAAACAAAGAATTTTTTACATTTTATGAAAAAACTTGTTGGCGGAGAATGTTTTAAACGTATTTTATAGTTGCAACGTATCGAACGACTTGTCAATTACGGCATCAAACTTTGTTCTCAATTCGAGTCACATATCTATAATTGTCATTCCAACTTTATTAATAGTGTCACGTTTTCAGATTTTGTAAAACATTTATTTATTATTTGAAGATCGTCGTTCCTTTATTTAAATAAATCACTTATTTATTTAAATAACAATACACTTTGACTGATAAAATCTCGCAGTCAATTTAATTCGCCATCCTTTTTAACACAGATTAATCGATAAGAAATAAATAATTTTTTATCTTAATTTAATCTTCAAATCCAGCATATATGTATAAACGTTTTACAAACTTTAAATCTAATGGAGTGTGATAGTTTTTGAAAAAAATCAAAAAACAAAGAGAGCCGTACTACACCAAAATTTCATGATTATTTTCCTACACGTTGCGATTAGATGTACATGGACGTCTACTTCACGCGTTTCGATTTTTCAACCAATTTATTTATAAACTGTTATTGAAGCATGGTCGTCGGTTGAATGAAAATCGAAATTTCAATTTCCTTTCAATATAACAATGGTTTGTATAAGATAATAAAGCTGTATAGCCTGTCGCAACATGTGGGGGAGTATTACGCACTCATTACACATTGAGATACTACCCGCTCTTTTCTACACAAAGGCTTAAATTGTCCACCATAAGAAGTGAAGAGTGATCAATAATTTATAATTTCAATATGGCATCCTTAACAATGTTTTCATTAAAGGTTATACTTTATATGGTGATTGTCTGTACTAAACTTTTTGTATAGTACGTACACAGGCACTTTGATATATTAATCTAAAGTTCAAATAAGAATATGGAAGCTTTTTAATAATTGCGGACGTTAAAAACAGCTTTTTTTATTGGCCAATCACAAAGGGTAGTATTGTTAATAACAGCATGTTGTAACTTAGTCTCTGTATCCATTTATAATTTTTATTGTTGATGTTTATGTGGAAGGTTCTACTGCAGGAATGTCGGCTACTTAAAACATAAAATTTTAATATAAAAATAAACCACAACCGGCTTTAACTGCTTAATAAAAATATTAAAAACATTTAAAATATTGTGTTCTATTAAACATTTAGATATTAAGCTTAAAAAATACTTTGCTAATTTTATAAAAAACATTCCGTAGTAATGTGATTGCATGAACAAATACAAAAATCTACATATTTGGGTAAGTACACGTTTTTCCAATGTTGTTAACTGCACTTGAGCTGACTTCGAAACACAATAACAACCGCTAAAAACATATGTATGTATATTATAAAAACTAATGATACTACTCTCTGTTTTAATCAATCACATTGGAAAAATCAATGTAGTGCGGAATCTACACGTTGTGATTAGTTGTACAACTTGATTAAGTTGTACGACCAATTATAGCGTTAGAGGGCTGGTTGGTTGAAGATCAAAAGATTTTGATTTTTATTCAAACGGCGACCAACACGATGTTTATAAGTAAAGCTAGTTGAAAAATCGAAACTGTTTATTTAACTTGTTTATTTAAGTATGTTGCACGACTAATAGTAATATGTAGCAGCCGCATAAAAATAGTTTATTAAATTTAGACTGAATAAATAAATCTTTCAAATTTAATTTTTAATAAATAATTTTCTTTTTAATAACAATATCGGAAGCTGGGAATTCCATTGTATATGCATTTAATATGAATCAAATTAAATAAAACAATCACATAAGTATGTACATACTTATATAATTTCAGCCTGATATTATTATGTTGATTTTGTTTTATAAAAATGCAAATAGTTTAAATTTCTTAAAAATAGTTGAATAAATTATGATTTGGTCCATATGAAACATCAAAGTAATGCATTTAGCATGGCTCGCCAATTATATAAATCACACGTATTATTATATGTATACCAAAACAGTATTTATTTACAGATGTAGTTTATAATATTTGTGTATATACAAGAAACGCATTTAACAAAACTATACACGGAGGTCCAATCCCTTGGACATAAGTATGTACTCGTAGTCTCGACATCTACACAACTTATTATTTGCGGCAAGCTTTTTAGTCTGAGTGTTAATAAATACTTGATATGAGTTAATAAAACCAGAAAACCTAGCGTCAATACTTTTGCATTTAACTGTTTTACCATGGCCTTGGATTTTAATAATTAATAAACCCTGTCAGTTCAAAATATAACACGTTCTAAGGGTATGAAACCTGGCAGCTGTCACATATGCTTCTTACTTACTTAATTGGCCATTAACAATCCGGATCGGATGCGGAAATCATCACCAACTCGCACTGGACCGAAGATCTTATGTAGGACTTTTCTCTCGAATACTATCAAGGCTGCTGCATCAGCTATGTTTCTGCACCATAAAGAGCACGGATAGGATGAACGTCTTGTAGAGTATTAGTTCTGTCTTACGAGAGAGGTCTCTGCTACTCCATTGCCTATTGACACCATAGTAGCACCTGTTGGCAAGAGTGATTCTTTCTCCAGACTGACATCATTTTTGGTGGTAACGGCGGAGCCAAGATAAATAAATTCCTTGACTGTATCAAAAATATAGTTATCGGCCGTAATCTGGGAATCAACTCCGCACGTCTCTACTCGTCGATAACATATACTTCGTTTTGCCCTCATTTACTGCCAAACCCATCTTAGCAGACGTTCGCAGAACACTCCCCATGATGAAGTTGATGAAGTCGCATGATAAGGGATCGCCTTGTCTGAAACCTCGCACGGTATTAAGAGGCTCGGAGAGGTCCATTCCTACCTTGACGGAGCTGCAGGATATGCTCAACGTCATTCTGCATAGCCTTATCAGCTTCGCAGTTATACTGAGCTCAGACAAAAACACGATCCTTTATAGGGCTATCGAAGGCTGAAAGTCGACAGAAAGATGGTAAGTGTCGACTTGTTTTTCGTGGTCTTCTCCAGGATCTAGCGTAGTGTGAAGATCTGGTCGATGGTGGACTTGCCAGGTCTGAAGCCGCACTGATAAGGTCCAATCAGTGTTTTGACGAGTGGCTTCAGTCGTTCACACAATGTTAGGTTAGGTTAGAGGACGTGTACCTATCAGTCAAGACAGGTACAGTAGCCGGAGGTCAGATTGACCCATTGTACACGTTCACACAATACGCCTGTAAGAACCTTATATGCGATAGGGAGAAGGCTTATACCACTGTAGTTGGCGTATATCGTAGGTCTCCCTTTTCCAGGACAAGACAGAGGACACTGAGTTTCCAATCGTTGGGCATACATTCCTCTAGCAATATTTTGTAAATAAGATGGTGATGCGCCCTACCAACTCATTACATCCGGTCTTAAACAACTCAGCGGGGAGGCCATCAGGACCTGCCGCTGTATTGGTTTTAAGACGCATAGACGCGACTTTGACCTCTTCGTGGCTAGGCGGCGGAATCTCCACGTCGTTATCATCGATCGGTTCGGAACATCATATCTAAAGGCGCTATTGGTGTCGTCATCGCCTTATAGGAGAGTAGAGAAGTGTCTCCTCCACAACCTCAGTTCCCCCTGCGGATCTGTTACCAAGTTTCCATTCTCATCCTTACAGAAAGACGCTCCGCGCTTATAGCCCTCGGTTAGATGCTTAACCTTTTGATAGAATTTTCGAGCGTCATTCCTACATCTTCCTCACGCTCCCACCTTCCTGCTCCCTATTCTTGCGTCTGAAAAGGCGTCTCTCATCCCTTCTCATCTCTCTATAGTTCTCGACAAAGGTTCGCGTAGCGGCTGACTGCAATGTTTTCTGGTATGCGGCGTTTTTCGCCGCAGCTGCCGACTGCGCGACTCCTCATCGTACCATTGATTTCGTTGGGGTGGGCGCTCGAAACCAAGGACTGTTTCCGCAATATTGCTCAAGGAGTGGGAGATGTTGTCCCACAGTCCACCAATGTCACTGAGATTAGATGGGGAATGACGGAGCTTATCAGAGAGTTGAACAGAGAACGCCTCAGCTGTCCTTTGTGATCGCAGTTTCTTAACGTCCAGCTTTCGCAGTGCACTAGAGCGCGCAGAACTCGAGACGCTAATGCGTAATCGAAACTTGGGTGCGACAAGGTAGTGGTCTGAGTCGATGTTTGAACGTCTGAAGGTGCGCACATCTAGTACACTGGATACGTGCCTTCCGTCAATCACAATATGATCGATCTGGTTGGATGTTGATCGATCGATTGGAGGTAGTGTTCGAGTGTCCAACAGTGTGGCCAAAGACACCTTCCCGCCCGACCTTCGCATTAAAATCTCCGAGGATGATTTTGGCGTCATGGGCCGGGTATTTATCATATACGTCCTTGAGTTTAGTGCAAAAGGGCATCTTTAACCACATCGTCCTTTTCTTCCGTCGGGGCGCGAGCACAAATAAGGCTGATGTTGTAGAATTTCGCCCTGATACAGATTGTGGCTATTCTTTCATTCGCAGGCGTGAACCCAGAGACAAGGTGACGAAGTCTCTTATTAACCACAAATCCGCATCCGAATTCGTGCTTATCAACCTGGCAGCTGTAATGCACATCGCAAGATACCATCCTTTTGCATCCTTGCCCTATCCATCACATTTCCTGTATGGCAGCGATGTCGGTCCTACATTTTGTGAGGGCATCCGCCAGCTGGGCGAAAGCGTCTACCCTGTGTTGTGGACGTTCCAAGTGCCTATTCTTAATTCGTTGTCCGTTTGTTGTGGTCGTCAACTTTGAGGGGATCTTTTTCAAGGCTACTGTTTTGGTTTTCATTGGAGCAGATTTTTACATGCTGGGTTCCAAGTCCTATGCACAACCCAAATTTAACGTCCAGGGGATTGGATTTCGCTGCACGCATTAGCTAACATATAGTGGGTGCTAGAATGCCTACATATGCTTATACCGATTATTAAAATGGTGTGTTTTACGGAAGGACAGGAAGTGCTTTACAAAAATTTGAAGAGTTATACTGCAACTGCTTGCACCCTCTCGTCAACCATTCGAGAAGTGATCAAAAAATTGAAGAAATTGGGTCAGTTATAATTAATAAGACTCTCGTACGTCAATGTACCGGTTGGTTTCATGAAAACACCACTGCTATAAACGAAAGTGAACATCATTGCAGTATCGTTCTCAATAACTTTAAATTTCACGGAGCATAATGCAGCGAATTTTTTATTCGGCTTACTCAGGGTCAAACTAGGTTAGGTTAGGTTACTTGTCTTAATTGACAAGTACAGTACCCGGAGGCCGAATTGGCCAATTGTACAACGTTCTAAAAGAGGGAAGGATAATAGAGGGAATATAATATAAAGGAGAGGATGTAGGAAAGGGGATAATAGGAAGCAGATGAATTACACACACCAGACACAACAAAAGGGGAGAGCGCGACTACATTGACGAAGCCCTAGCAATTCTCAATCAACATGACTCTTTAACTGACATATTTGGGAGGAACGCTGGGAACATGGTAGGGTAAGAGGCAGTATTTTAGGGACAGATGTAGTATTTGATTAGGGTGTCCGTCTGTCATGGTGTGACTTTGTCACTGGGAGGGAACCTATCACCCTAGGCGGGATAACATCTAACCGTTAAATCGCTTCGGCTCGTTTTTTCTTCTGTTTCCGGATACTTTCGCGTTTAACATTATTGTACTTTTTTTACATTCACACAGTCTAGGGTATTTTCTTTGGTGGCATGCAGGCTGTGTTTATATCCTTGCGCGTCGTAAAATACGGGTTGAGAACCACTTTGTTTTGAGCAGCCGGGGAGATCTTTGCATGTCCTTAACCTTGATATTTTATTCGGTATATTGGAATTTAGTTTATTCGGATACAACCAGCGCGTAACACCTGATCTTCGACATTCGGTATTTGGTTATTTAGATGATTTAATAATCGTATCAGAAGATTTTACCTCACACTTAGCTGTACTTGTTCGTATTGCAGAACAGTTTCGAAAAGGCAATCTTACACTAAATATTTCAAAATCTAAGTTCTGTGTTAAACGTTACTGAGATTGCCTGACTCGACCCTTCCGCATGTTACCGCAACTTGGACTCAGAATTCTCATTAAAATGATTGTGGGAACAATCATATCTCTACATAATTTATTACATATAACATAAAAACAAAGAATTTTTTACATTTTATGAAAAAACTTGTTGGCGGAGAATGTTTTAAACGTATTTTATAGTTGCAACGTATCGAACGACTTGTCAATTACGGCATCAAACTTTGTTCTCAATTCGAGTCACATATCTATAATTGTCATTCCAACTTTATTAATAGTGTCACGTTTTCAGATTTTGTAAAACATTTATTTATTATTTGAAGATCGTCGTTCCTTTATTTAAATAAATCACTTATTTATTTAAATAACAATACACTTTGACTGATAAAATCTCGCACTCAATTTAATTCGCCATCCTTTTTAACACAGATTAATCGATAAGAAATAAATAATTTTTTATCTTAATTTAATCTTCAAATCCAGCATATATGTATAAACGTTTTACAAACTTTAAATCTAATGGAGTGTGATAGTTTTTGAAAAAAATCAAAAAACAAAGAGAGCCGTACTACACCAAAATTTCATGATTATTTTCCTACACGTTGCGATTAGATGTACATGGACGTCTACTTCACGCGTTTCGATTTTTCAACCAATTTATTTATAAACTGTTATTGAAGCATGGTCGTCGGTTGAATGAAAATCGAAATTTCAATTTCCTTTCAATATAACAATGGTTTGTATAAGATAATAAAGCTGTATAGCCTGTCGCAACATGTGGGGGAGTATTACGCACTCATTACACATTGAGATACTACCCGCTCTTTTCTACACAAAGGCTTAAATTGTCCACCATAAGAAGTGAAGAGTGATCAATAATTTATAATTTCAATATGGCATCCTTAACAATGTTTTCATTAAAGGTTATACTTTATATGGTGATTGTCTGTACTAAACTTTTTGTATAGTACGTACACAGGCACTTTGATATATTAATCTAAAGTTCAAATAAAAATATGGAAGCTTTTTAATAATTGCGGACGTTAAAAACAGCTTTTTTTATTGGCCAATCACAAAGAGTAGTATTGTTAATAACAGCATATTGTAACTTAGTCTCTGTATCCATTTATAATTTTTATTGTTGATGTTTATGTGGAAGGTTCTACTGCAGGAATGTCGGCTACTTAAACCATAAAATTTTAATATAAAAATAAACCACAACCGGCTTTAACTGCTTAATAAAAATATTAAAAACATTTAAAATATTGTGTTCTATTAAACATTTAGATATTAAGCTTAAAAAATACTTTGCTAATTTTATAAAAAACATTCCGTAGTAATGTGATTGCATGAACAAATACAAAAATCTACATATTTGGGTAAGTAGACGTTTTTCCAATGTTGTTAACTGCACTTGAGCTGACTTCGAAACACAATAACAACCGCTAAAAACATATGTATGTATATTATAAAAACTAATGATACTACTCTCTGTTTTAATCAATCACATTGGAGAAAACAATGTAGTGCGGAATCTACACGTTGTGATTAGTTGTACAACTTGATTAAGTTGTACGACCAATTATAGCGTTAGAGGGCTGGTTGGTTGAAGATCAAAAGATTTTGATTTTTATTCAAACGGCGACCAACACGATGTTTATAAGTAAAGCTAGTTGAAAAATCGAAACTGTTTATTTAACTTGTTTATTTAAGTATGTTGCACGACTAATAGTAATATGTAGCAGCCGCATAAAAATAGTTTATTAAATTTAGACTGAATAAATAATTCTTTCAAATTTAATTTTTAATAATTAATTTTCTTTTTAATAACAATATCGGAAGCTGGGAATTCCATTGTATATGCATTTAATATGAATCAAATTAAATAAAACAATCACATAAGTATGTACATACTTATATAATTTCAGCCTGATATTATTATGTTGATTTTGTTTTATAAAAATGCAAATAGTTTAAATTTCTTAAAAATAGTTGAATAAATTATGATTTGGTCCATATGAAACATCAAAGTAATGCATTTAGCATGGCTCGCCAATTATATAAATCACACGTATTATTATATGTATACCAAAACAGTATTTATTTACAAAGGTAGTTTATAATATTTGTGTATATACAAGAAACGCATTTAACAAAACTATACACGGAGGTCCAATCCCTTGGACATAAGTATGTACTCGTAGTCTCGACATCTACACAACTTATTATTTGCGGCAAGCTTTTTAGTCTGAGTGTTAATAAATACTTGATATGAGTTAATAAAACCAGAAAACCTAGCGTCAATACTTTTGCATTTAACTGTTTTACCATGGCCTTGGATTTTAATAATTAATAAACCCTGTCAGTTCAAAATATAACACGTTCTAAGGGTATGAAACCTGGCAGCTGTCACATATGCTTCTTACTTACTTAATTGGCCATTAACAATCCGGATCGGATGCGGAAATCATCACCAACTCGCACTGGACCGAAGATCTTATGTAGGACTTTTCTCTCAAATACTATCAAGGCTGCAGCATCAGCTATGTTTCTGCACCATAAAGAGCACGGGTAGGATGAACGTCTTGTAGAGTATTAGTTCTGTCTTACGAGAGAGGTCTCTGCTACTCCATTGCCTATTGACACCATAGTAGCACCTGTTGGCAAGAGTGATTCTTTCTCCAGACTAACATCATTTTTGGTGGTAACGGCGGAGCCAAGATAAATAAATTCCTTGACTGTATCAAAAATATAGTTATCGGCCGTAATCTGGAAATCAACTCCGCACGTCTCTAGTCGTCGATAACATATACTTCGTTTTGCCCTCATTTACTGCCAAACCCATCTTAGCAGACGTTCGCAGAACACTCCCCATGATGAAGTTGATGAAGTCGCATGATAAGGGATCGCCTTGTCTGAAACCTCGCACGGTATCAAGAGGCTCGGAGAGGTCCATTCCTACCTTGACGGAGCTGCAGGATTTGCTCAACGTCATTTTGCATAGTCTTATCAGCTTCGCAGTTATACTGAGCTCAGACAAAAACACGATCCTTTATAGGGCTATCGAAGGCTGAAAGTCGACAGAAAGATGGTAAGTGTCGACTTGTTTTTCGTGGTCTTCTCCAGGATCTAGCGTAGTGTGAAGATCTGGTCGATGGTGGACTTGCCAGGTCTGAAGCCGCACTGATAAGGTCCAATCAGTGTTTTGACGAGTGGCTTCAGTCGTTCACACAATGTTAGGTTAGGTTAGAGGACGTGTACCTATCAGTCAAGACAGGTACAGTAGCCGGAGGTCAGATTGACCCATTGTACTCGTTCACACAATACGCCTGTAAGAACCTTATATGCGATAGGGAGAAGGCTTATACCACTGTAGTTGGCGTATATCGTAGGTCTCCCTTTTCCAGGACAAGACAGAGGACACTGAGTTTCCAATCGTTGGGCATACATTCCTCTAGCAATATTTTGTAAATAAGATGGTGATGCGCCCTACCAACTCATTACATCCGGTCTTAAACAACTCAGCAGAGAGGCCATCAGGACCTGCCGCTTTATTGGTTTTAAGACGCATAGACGTGACTTTGACCTCTTCGTGGCTAGGCGGCGGAATCTCCACGTCGTTATCATCGATCGGTTCGGAACATCATATCTAAAGGCGCTATTGGTGTCGTCATCGCCTTATAGGAGAGTAGAGAAGTGTCTCCTCCACAACCTCAGTTCCCCCTGCGGATCTGTTACCAAGTTTCCATTCTCATCCTTACAGGAAGACGCTCCGCGCTTATAGCCCTCGGTTAGATGCTTAACCTTTTGATAGAATTTTCGAGCGTCATTCCTACATCTTTACATCTCGACTTCCTCACGCTCCCACCTTCCTGCTCACTATTCTTGCGTCTCTCATCCCTTCTCATCTCTCTATAGTTCTCGACAAAGGTTCGCGTAGCGGCTGACTGCAATGTTTTCTGGTATGCTGCGTTTTTCGCCGCAGCTGCCGACTGCGCGACTCCTCATCGTACCATTGATTTCGTTGGGGTGGGCGCTCGAAACCAAGGACTGTTTCCGCAATATTGCTCAAGGAGTGGGAGATGTTGTCCCACAGTCCACCAATGTCACTGAGATTAGATGGGGAATGACGGAGCTTATCAGAGAGTTGAACAGAGAACGCCTCAGCTGTCCTTTGTGATCGCAGTTTCTTAACGTCCAGCTTTCGCAGTGCACTAGAGCGCGCAGAACTCGAGACGCTAATGCGTAATCGAAACTTGGCTGCGACAAGGTAGTGGTCTGAGTCGATGTTTGAACGTCTGAAGGTGCGCACATCTAGTACACTGGATACGTGCCTTCCGTCAATCACAATATGATCGATCTGGTTGGATGTTGATCGATCGATTGGAGGTAGTGTTCGAGTGTCCAACAGTGTGGCCAAAGACACCTTCCCGCCCGACCTTCGCATTAAAATCTCCGAGGATGATTTTGGCGTCATGGGCCGGGTATTTATCATATACGTCCTTGAGTTTAGTGCAAAAGGGCATCTTTAACCACATCGTCCTTTTCTTCCGTCGGGGCGCGAGCACAAATAAGGCTGATGTTGTAGAATTTCGCCCTGATACGGATTGTGGCTATTCTTTCATTCACAGGCGTGAACCCAGAGACAAGGTGACGAAGTCTCTTATTAACCACAAATCCGCATCCGAATTCGTGCTTATCAACCTGGCAGCTGTAATGCACATCGCAAGATACCATCCTTTTGCATCCTTGCCCTATCCATCGCATTTCCTGTATGGCAGCGATGTCGGTCCTACATTTTGTGAGGGCATCCGCCAGCTGGGCGAAAGCGTCTACCCTGTGTTGTGGACGTTCCAAGTGCCTATTCTTAATTCGTTGTCCGTTTGTTGTGGTCGTCAACTTTGAGGGGATCTTTTTCAAGGCTACTGTTTTGGTTTTCATTGGAGCAGATTTCTACATGCTGGGTTCCAAGTCCTATGCACAACCCAAATTTAACGTCCAGGGGATTGGATTTCACTGCACGCATTAGTTAACATATAGTGGGTGCTAGAATGCCTACATATGCTTATACCGATTATTAAAATGGTGTGTTTTACGGAAGGACAGGAAGTGCTTTACAAAAATTTGAAGAGTTATACTGCAACTGCTTGCACCCTCTCGTCAACCATTCGAGAAGTGATCAAAAATTTGAAGAAATTGGGTCAGTTATAATTAATAAGACTCTCGTGCGTCAATGTACCGGTTGGTTTCATGAAAACACCACTGCTATAAACGAAAGTGAACATCATTGCAGTATCGTTCTCAATAACTTTAAATTTCACGGAGCATAATGCAGCGAATTTTTTATTCGGCTTACTCAGGGTCAAACTAGGTTAGGTTAGGTTACTTGTCTTAATTGACAAGTACAGTACCCGGAGGCCGAATTGGCCAATTGTACAACGTTCTTAAAGAGGGAAGGATAATAGAGGGAATATGATATAAAGGAGAGGATGTAGGAAAGGGGATAATAGGAAGCAGACACAACAAAAGGGGAGAGCGCGACTACATTGACGAAGCCCTAGCAATTCTCAACCAGCCTATGCCACTAATGAATCTGTGGAGAGCCTTGATGTCGGCTCTCGACAAAAAACTCAAGCTCTCAAAGAAGACCCTGCCAAGGGTGCTCAACCTCAACATACACAGGGCTGGGCAGTTGCAGAGAAGGTGTTAGATAGTCTCTAACTCCTCCTCATCGCAACATGCCCTGCAGTAGTCCGGCTGGGATCTGTTCCAGGTCTCCGTCAGCGACATAATCTCGCAGTGCCCCGTGATAAAACCGACAACCAACCTTAAGCTGGCCTTATCCAAGCCCAGAAGCCAGCCTGTTCCCTTACTGTCCACAGCAGGCCATAGACATCTAGAAACAAAACAACCCGATCCGTTCCCCTAACGCCTCTGCTCTTCCTCCCGGACCCATCCATTGATGAGGCCGAAGAGGTGACAGATTGGGGGGTCAGGGCCAACTATAAAATCGCCCCCATAGAGCGAACCTAATCTAGCGAAGGGCATCCGCCGTCTCATTGCCTGCGCTGCACACCGCTTGACATACAAGTCAAGCGGAGTCAGGCAGAGCATAGTGTCAAAAGCAGCCTGAGGGCAACTCTTCCTCAATCCAGTGATACTCAAGGAGGCAATCCGCTGAAACTTATCTGAGATTTTCCGTTGAAAACTCTTATCCAAGGCACTCCACCAAACAATACAACTATAAGTAATAACCGGTCTAACAATCACTAGACATATCCAGCGAATGGCCCTAGGCGGAAGACCCCAGCTCTTACCTATGGAGTTCCTACACTGATAGAGAGCATTCAGTCCCATTCAGTTCAGCTTGCTGTCCAGAACAACACAAAAGTACTTGACCTCAGAAGACCACGTAAGTTCCCTACCACCTAACCTTGGTAGCCTGAATGTTTAAATTTTGTGATTACGCGAGAACAAAACGAGGTCTGTCTTATTGGAGTTTATACCCAGACCACAGTTAGCAGCCCAAGAGGATAAAGTTCCAAGCGCAGACTCCATTAGTTCCCCCAGCTTCGACAAAAATTTACCACCTACCAGAATAACCGCATAATCGGCGTATACCACAATCTTAAAGCCCCAACTTTCCAGATGCTTTAAACCAACATTAGCCACCAGGAGCCACAAGAGAGGAGATAGTACCCCCTGTGGAGTACCTCTGGTTGTATGCCTAACGACGGAACACCTGGGGCATTTATATCCCTAAGTGAATCCTCAAATAAAGAAGTGGTAACATTGTTAAAGGCCCCCTCAATACCTAAGAAGGCTGAAGAAATGTACGCATCCCTCGCCAAATTCACCTCAACAAAGCCTGTAACATCACGAAAAGCGCTCTCAACTGATTTACCCCTAACGTAACCGAGACCGGTCTATTTTTGACCTCAAATATAAATCGATAAGTCTCTCTAAAGCTTTCAAAAGAAAATATCAGGGCGATATCGGTCTATAATCCTTAGAACTGACGTGACTGCGTTTACGGGCTTTCGGTATAAACACCACAAGCACATCCTTCCAACTATCATGGTATATTACACACTCGGAGACAATCCCTATACCCTTCCACCATATATTCGTGTAATTATCACCAGCACGCTGAAGTAGAGCCGGAAAGATACCATCTGGACCAGGCGACTTAAAAGGCTCAAAGCTGCTTATAGCCCATTTGACCCCATCCCAGGTACATTCTCCCATCAGCAACATTCTCGATAATTGTGCAGAAACTCATCCAGTTGATTCTTTTTGACCGCTTTATAACCCTTTTGTACTCATTAAAACTGGATTTATATGCAGACCAGTCAACATCCTCGCCCGACCTTATAGCCTTATAGTTTCCTAGTACAACGGCGGAGTCCTTGGAGTTCCGCAATCCACCAGGCTGGCTGGCTCCTCTTACCAGGTGAGTTAGGCGACAAGCTTCTCTATAACAAGACAACAAAATATTCGCCAAAGATCCAACTCGATCATTGATGCCAGGAGTGGAATGACCCCTAGGGGCCCTAAGTTCCTTCTCTACAGCCCTCTCAAATTTTATCCAGTCGGTTCTTGGATTCCTAAAAGGCTTATGAAAGCCACCAGATAGATAAATACTGAAGGATATCAGTTGGTGATCAGAGAAATAACACTCATATGAAACCCTTCAGTCCCTAATCATAGACCTATCCATGTTAGAGAGCGTAATTCCAATTACAGCTTCCTTAACACGATTTATAAAAGTCAGCGTATTACCAACATTACAAATGTTAAGCATATTAAGAATAATAAAATTCAGAATCGACTCACCCCCAGTATTTATGTCAGCACTACCCCATTGTGAGTGCTGAGCATTGACATCACAACCCAAGATAAGACGACATCTTTTCTTCTTCGCATACTCCACCAGTAGTCCAATTAAGTCATCAGGAGGAGATGCAACCTCATACGGCATGTACACATGACATCATTAGTTCGATCCCAAGGTTATGTCTGTACGCCGCAGTTGTTACGTCACCTGTACAAAAGGAAGGATTGATTAACAAATCCAACTCACTATTAGCCAAAATATAGGTTCTTACCTTTTCACTTGTCTTAGGAACAAGTAACCTATAATCAGGATCGCTCAAACTCAGAATCCTAAGGATCCAAGGTTCCTGGATAAGAGCGATATCAACTTTAACGCGGCGCAGGGTGGTTAGCAGGTTGTGTGAGGCGGCTTAGCAGTGATGCAGGTAAATCTGCACCACTTTTAGCTTCCTTTGGGTCCTTGGCATCACCTATTTCCAGATAACGAAATCTTAGGTATGCCAACCCACACAACACTACGCCACCCTTTCCTTTTAGCCACTGAAGTGATGTCTGATCAATTGCGATCCGAAGATCGTAGCCTTTCCTTGTACCATCACCAGTCGGGGAGTTGACAACTACCCACGAACTGGTGTTCAATCCGCTGTTTTGTTTTCCAATAAGTTCAGGTATGCCATTCACCCGTCCGTCGGGTGCGCCGGGCCAGAGTTTGCCAAGGAGCTTCACAGCTTGCGCAAGGAACTTGGCAGTTCCCTCGTTTTCGCAGTCCACTACCTTGATGCCTTTGGTCCAAACGATGGAGGATATGCGGTCATTTACGCCGTCACAACTTTCCTCCATCAGAAACTCGATGAGCCTTTCCTCAATTAGTTCCCATCTTTCACGAGAAATTTTGCCATATAAATCTGACCTGTCGATGAAAGCCTATTGAAGGGAAGGCTTTGAGCCGGAGGGAGGCACCTCTTCAGATCTGTTTCTCTTCGTGTGACATATCTGTCGAAGTATCCTCCTTCGCCTCCAACCTTAAATCCTTCTTCTGGGATAAAGGATTAGCCATAGTTTCTACCCCCTTTCCTTTATTCATTGAAGATGGAACACCAAGACCCTTTCTCTTTACTGGAGGTTGGAAGACTCGAGAAGTCTTCTTTACTCCAGTTGGGAGTAAGGGTGAAGAACCTTCCAGACCCCTGTTTGCGGCTTTAGAGGAAGCAATTGCCACCACGCTCCCTTCCGCACTCAAGGGTCCATCTTTCATACCAGAGTCAACGCCTCGTGAGAGGACACCGCCAGGATATTTAGTCTCATACCGCGAAACAGTGCCTCTGTGTCGAGCCAGCATCTTCTGCTCCTTAACAGAAAGAGAATCCACGTCAAAGCCTGCAAATCTCCTCAACATATTGCAAGCCCTGCGATACGAATTCCTCTCCCTATGCAAGGCAGAACTTTTCCTCCCAGGTTTGCTCACTTTGTCAGACGAAATACTTTTGCCCCCGCAGTCCGAATCAGTAGCTGATTGCACTATTGGGTTTGAAGCGTCCTGTCTAACAAGTGGATTTCTAGAAGGGGAAGTCATCACCTCATTACCCCCACTAGCAATCTGGATACAAGTGAAGGGGAGCCTTTCGATGATTGTGTTATTACCGTCTTCATCCGATAGTGGGCAGACAGAGTCTGACTCCTAGCACATATCTTCCGTCGAAGTGGGGATCGCCGAAGCAGTCGCCCCACTAAAGGACTCCTCTAGTCATCATCCTCATGCCAACTGGGGCTCATTGTTGTTTTCAACAATGCTCGCATGAATTTGCGTAATTAGATGGGACGGGTCATATCCATTAACAAAATCCAGGTCGTCAGCCGTTATGTTCAATCTCTTCATATTCCTGTCCATATAAGTCCCACGAGTGAGGGGGAAGGGAGGTCCATCATGTTATAGCCCCCGGTAGCATGACAAGGACTTGGTAGAAAAACCTAATACTCACTGAGGCGCCCAGGTATCAGTGAGGCTCCGTTATAATACAGTCGTATTAGACCCCCGACTGCAAACCACCCGGATTAGGGGTATAAAAGGAAAATATACGTGATCCGACGGTCACAAAAGACCAAACATAACATCGATCCGAAACAGAGTCGTCCGACAATATTAGTTTAAATTGTTTTATAAATTTCTCTCCACAATCTTTTAAAAAAACTTTTTACTTTAATTGATGTCAATTTTTCTTTACTATTACTTCTTATAGTTTGTTGATTCTATACATAGCATTTTCACTTAAAAGATTTGTATCTTGTTGTGTTATAATGATTATAATAAATAAATAAAATAAAAGTTGAAATGTTTTCCTTAATTTTCCTTATTTAGTTGAAATGACATGGAGTTTACCAAGGATTTTAACGTGGATGGGCTGTAAGATTCTACTCCTGCACTGTGACCAATTTTAACTACTTTGCACTGTCAAATTGCCTTCCATTTCTAAAAACTCTAGCAGAGAGTATTCGTCAGAGGTTCTTGATTGGGTCCAGGTATAGGCAGTTTAATGACCAGTCTAATAATGTTATATTTCTTGACACAAAAAACTCTTTAGTAATCTTTGCAGTTTGAAATTGCGTGTTGTTCTGCTGAATTTACTATTTAATTTTTTTATGTAATAAATAAATGTAATAATTGTAATAAGTTAATTGGCGCCCTAGCAGGGACTGAAAAAAGTAAGACTAGTTAATAAAAAAATTTAATAAAAAATAAAGCCTGTATATCCCGTCGGTCTAAAACGAACCTACGGGGCGATCAGTGCTCGCGATTGTTCGAAGTCGGTTTCAAGTTATATATATGAATATGAAAAAGGAGGCCCCTCAGTAACTGCTTAAAGCAGGAAAAAGGACGAGAATAACAATACAAATTAACAACTTATACAAAATAAAACAAAATAAAATGGAAAAAAATAAAACGAATATTGAAAAGAAAAGTTTACTTATAAATTTTAAAAGAATTAAAAAAAATTAATAAAAAAATTCTAAAAAATACATAAATAAAAAAGTGATAAATAAGAAAATGCATTAAAAGATAATTTAAAATAAAAACAGTAAATTATTATACAGAAGTGCATCAACATTAAAAAATTAAAAGAACGTTTAAAAACCATATGTGAACAAATAAGATATTGTTACGCGAAGCGAAACGACCTAATATCGTTTAACAATAAAAACGATAAACAAAAGCTATCAGCTACACCAACACAATACACACGACACAAATACGCACTAACACTAAGAATACAACGAACGTGTTGATTATCTAAAGCTACACACACACATGTGTACAACGAACCAGGTAGCAACAACAACATAAAATAAACCAGCTAGCGACTGGTACATAACATAAGCGAGTACACAAACAACAATGTACAAGCAATAGAGTTCTCGAGAAGGCGCGTGCGAGAACCTTCCACATCCAGAACGTTCATCGTACTGATTGATACGCGTGTGTGCGGACTATAAAAGGGCTGGACAAAGCAAGCAGCAGGGAGAGTTAATTTAGTCAGCCTTGTGTGAAGTTGCGTGTGAATAAAATAAGTCGTGGTTGTAAAGATCTAGCGAATAGTTGTGTGAACTAGTGAATAAAAGAGATTATTATTGTTGTATCGTTAAGTTCTATACGGTGGCACACAAAAGTAGTGTAAATAATAAAGAGAGTTAAGAAAAACTGAAGACATATTTGTTTTTACTTTGTTGCAATTAACGAACGCATATTTAAACGTTTTTAAAAAGGCAAAAACGTAACAATTGGTGTCAGAAGTGGGATTGCAAAATCCAAAAGTAAAAATAAATAAATAATTAAGAAAGAGAAAATCAAAATCAAAATGAAACTCTCCGAGTTAAAAGTGGAACGGCTTAAACGAGAGTTGGATAAACTCAAACTCTCAACAATGGGCACGAAGAATGAATTGCAGAAGCGGTTAAGGGAACACCTTCAGCTTCAAGACATTGACATCGATTCCTACGAGTTCGAGGATGAAGAGGAACGAGAGGTAAAGGCCATTGCAACCCCTAGCGGTGTTGACATAAATTTGTTGCTAGCTGCTATGATGGAGAAAATAGAAGTAGCAAGCCAGAAGCTATTCGAAGCTTCTAGAAGCGAAAATCAAAAACTTCTAGCTGATGTTCAAGAAGCTTCTAGAGCTGAGAACCAGAAGCTATTCGAAGCTTCTAGAAGCGAAAATCAAAAACTTCTAGCTGATGTTCAAGAAGCTTCTAGAGCTGAGAACCAGAAGCTATTCGAAGCTTCTAGAACCGAAAATCAGAAACTTCTGGCTGAGTCGCGACAAGATAGTGAAAGAAGAATGGAAAGAATGCAATCAGTAATTATGGAACAAATGGAGCATAGAGAACAAAATTTTTTGTCAAAAATCGAGAATAAACTTGAAGCGACCACAGAGAAGCTGAACGTAATACATAAGTCAGTCAGCAAAAGAATTACCAGTGTCGAAGAGAAGGTGTCAGACTTAGAAAAGTCCGTTGAAGGCAAACTAGTCATAATGGAGGAGAAGATCAACAACCTCCAAAGCCAGCGACCGGAACCAGTGCGAGTAGTATCAGAAAGTACTGGCAGGATAAAACCACCTTCCTTTGATGGTAGCTCCCCCCTATCCGTATTCAAATTCCAATTTGAGACAGTAGCCAGCAGAAACGGATGGGACGATGGAGAGAAGGCTCTAGAACTAATTCTGGCGTTAAAAGGTGTCGCAGCCGAGATTCTAGAAACCATGTCAGCCAGCAGCAGAAACAACTACAACGACTTAATGGTGGCGTTGCAGCGTAAATTTGGCGATGAGCACAAACGGGAACTATACCGCATGGAGTTGAGATGCCGGGCGCAAAAGGCGAATGAGTCACTTCAGGCCTTTGCAATGGAAGTCGAGAGATTAGTGCAGCTTACATACCCCGGAGAAAACCACCCGCTGATAGACAACATTAAGACCGAGGCGTTTGTCAATGGTATACGAGATCCTGACATTAAACTGGCGGTATGTTCCACGCAGAAGGTAACCTTTGCAGAGACCGTGGCCTTCGCACTAGCCCAGGAGACCGCTCGAGCTATTTCCAGACCACAAGTAGGCAAAGTGCGAAGAATGGAATTCGTGGAGGAAGATGAATGCCTTTTAACTAAAGTTAAGGAGATGGTGAAGCAAGCTATGGAAGAGAACGGACAAAGGACTAAACTTAAATGCTTCAATTGTGGAAAGGGTGGCCATTTCCAAAGAAATTGCAAAGCGCCACGCAAGAGATCAAGATCCGCCTCACCATCAAGGAACAAGAAACGGGCGAACTACCAACCATCTTCACAAGAGTCCCCGTTAAACTAAAACGAGCTAGCACTGAGGGGCAAGTGCTAGCTCCCACAAGCGAGGGCCCCACAATCTCAATATCAGTGATGCAACAGAACAACAACAATCTTACGGCGTGCGGATACATAAATGGCAGACCACATACCTTCACAATAGACACCGGAGCGACGCAGTCTATCATCAGACCAGATGTAGTGAAGGGAAAATGTGAGGCACTTAGCAATGTAAGACTACGGACAGCTACTGGAGAGTCTGCCACCGTCCACGGAAAAACAGAGGCGAAGGTGACTATAGCCAACATTAGTGTAAGTCACATCTTTATTGTTGCCGATATTGTGGACGAGGTTATCATTGGTGCCGATTTTATGATAGCTCATGGCATCAATTTGAATATGGGGCAACAGATTATGAGTTGGCGAAATGTAGAGATACCTCTAGACGTGGGGTACAAGCACCAAGTGGACGCCAGAAGGATAGTTGCGGTCGAACAACTCAAATTGCCACCTCAGAGTGAATCACTGATATGGGCGCATGTGGATGGAGATTGTGTGGAAAACCGCTTGTGGGTTGTTGAACCAGCAGAAATACAGACCGATTTAATATCAGCAAAGGCCCTCGTCAAATCCACAGGACAAAGGCTAGTCCCGGTGAGAGTGCTAAATCTATCAGGCCATGAAAGAGTCGTCTGTAAACTCAGAGGTGGGCCAATGTGTTCCAGTAGAGGCGATAATAAACAGCGAACAAACGCCGCAACCTGCCGATATATCAGCCAAGGATCAAAAGGAATTTGGTGCAAATGTGGAGAAATGGATAGCAGGTTTAGCAGCTGCAGAGAAAAACCAAGCCAAAAAGCTGCTAAAGAGGTATGCTTTCGCTTTCGCCACGAACAACAAAAGGCAAGGAAGAACAGCCATGGTCAAACATGAAATTGATACTGGCGAAGCGAGACCGATAAAGCAGGCACCCAGAAGCATACCGCTGGCGAAGCGTAATGAGGTCAAGGAGTTAGTCGACGAAATGAAGAAGAGCGATGTAATCGAACCATCTTCGGGTCCGTGGAGCTCACCTGTAGTCTTAGTAAAGAAGAAAGATGGCAGTACAAGATTCTGCGTAGACTACAGGAAGCTGAATGATGTCACCAAAAAGGATAGTTACCCGCTACCAAGAATTGACGACACACTCGACACGCTAGCCGGAACAAAATGGTTCTCCACATTGGATCTACAAAGCGGGTATTGGCAGGTGGAGATTGCAGACAAGGACAAAGAGAAAACCGCATTCAGTGCGAACGGCGGCTTATGGCAGTTTAAGGTTATGCCATTTGGACTCTGCAACGCTCCGGCCACATTCGAGCGGCTTATGGAACGTGTGCTAAAGGGACTGCATTGGAAGACTTGCCTGGTGTATCTCGACGACATAATAGTGATGGGCAGAACTTTCGACGAACACCTCAAGAACCTGGAAGAAGTTCTGCAACGAATAACAACGGCTGGACTAAAACTAAGCGTAAAGAAATGTGCATTTTTCCAAAAGCAGGTGAAATATTTGGGGCATCTTGTCACGGCAGATGGCATATCCACCGATGAAGATAAAATACGAGCAGTAAAGGACTGGCCTCGTCCCCAGAATCTTCATGAACTACGCAGCTTTTTGGGACTATGCACATACTACAGACGCTTTGTGCCTAACTTTGCCAGCGTGGCTGCAAGTTTACATGAGCTCACCAAGAAGTCAAAAATCTATCAATGGGGTGAGCCACAGGAGAAGGCGTTCCAGACACTAAAAGACCTATTGTGTGCTGCACCAGTTTTGGCGTATCCAGTCCCAGGAGAAAAATTCATCTTAGACAGTGATGCTAGCGGATATGGTATTGGTGGTGTACTTTCCCAAGTGGTCAATGGAACAGAGAAAGTCGTAGGCTACTATAGTCGCACATTGTCAAAGCCTGAACGGAATTATTGTGTGACCCGACGAGAGCTACTGGCAGTTCTGGAGTGCATCAAACATTACCATAAATACCTGTATGGCCAAAATTTTCTGCTAAGGACTGATCACTCCGCACTGAGATGGCTGCTACAATTCAAGAACCCCGAAGGACAGTTAGCGCGTTGGAATGAACGCCTCCAGACTTACGACTTCAGCATTGAACACCGAAGGGGCGTAAAACATGGAAATGCTGACGCTCTTTCACGCCG
Organism: Sarcophaga subvicina; assembly: GCA_936449025.2. Classification (NCBI taxonomy): domain Eukaryota; kingdom Metazoa; phylum Arthropoda; class Insecta; order Diptera; family Sarcophagidae; genus Sarcophaga; species Sarcophaga subvicina. Next base: position 13,612,501 of record OW388085.2, on the reverse strand, counting down.
ACCCTGTAATTTGGAGTGTAAACATTGCGTGAAAGCTGAGAGAAAGGAATCCATCGTCGATGTCCGGCTAACGCGGATTGAAGCCAACGAAGACTGGTCCCAAGCACAAAGGAGTGACCCAATATTGTCGAAGGTAATAGCAGCGAAGGAGGAGGACAAACGACCTACAAGAAATGAGATATCCGCAGAAGGTCCTCTTACAAAAGCTTATTGGGCACTATGGGACAGCTTAAAGATCATAAATGGGTGCCTATATCGACTTTGGGAAAGCGCTGATGGCAAGACCTCATCCAACCTATTGGTAGTGCCTTCCTCCAAAATGAAAGAAGTGTTAAAGGAGTTCCACGACGGAGCCAGTGGAGGACATCTTGGATTGACCAAGACGCTGGAAAGGCTAAAGCAACGTTTTTATTGGGTTGGATATCAACAAGCAGTGGCGGATTGGATAGCAAACTGCACCCAGTGTATTGCAGCTAAAGGTCCAGCAAGAAGAAGTCGAGGTCAGATGCAGCAGTATAACTCAGGCGCACCTTTCGAGCGGATAGCGATGGACGTAGCAGGCCCTTTTCCTGTCAGCAATGCCGGAAACCGATATGTTCTCGTTGTGATGGACTATTTCAGCAAGTGGCCGGAAGTGTATGCCATACCCAATCAAGAGGCGAACACAATAGTTAACGTTTTTGTGAACAACTGGGTATGCCGCTACGGGGTTCCAATAGAACTACATTCCGATCAAGGCAGAAATTTTGAATCAGCTGTATTCAAGGAAATGTGCGAAGTATATGGCATTAAGAAGACTCGAACGACGCCTCTTCACCCACAGTCAGACGGAATGGTAGAGCGATTTAACCGAACCCTGGAGGAATACTTGCGGAAAGTAGTGAGCGAGCAACAGAAGGATTGGGACGAACACATTCCGAGGTTTCTACTGGCATACCGATCTGCAGTCCATGATTCAACATCCAGATCACCCGCCAATATTATCTTTGGGACTGAGATAAAACTACCACAGAGAGGAACGAAACATACACTGGAAAAGAAGAAAGCCTGAATGAACTTCATGAGTTTGTACGCACCCGTATAAAAATGGTCAGTGATAGAATGAAAGCCAGGTATGATAGAGCAGCAAACACGGAGGGCTTCCATGAGGGGCAAATGGTTCTGCTATACAACCCAAAGCGAAAGAAGGGATTATCTCCCAAGCTACAAACCAGCTGGGATGAACCGTATAAAATAATTAAGCGGTTAAACGATGTCGTGTACAGGATACAGAAAGCTAACAGCCCCCGAACAAAAATGAAGGTCGTACACCTAGAGCGACTGGCAAAATATGGAAAAGGAGATAATGAGCCTATTCGGGACGAACAGGCTTAAGTGGGCGGCAGTGTTACGCGAAGCGAAACGACCTAATATCGTTTAACAATAAAAACGATAAACAAAAGCTATCAGCTACACCAACACAATACACACGACACAAATACGCACTAACACTAAGAATACAACGAACGTGTTGATTATCTAAAGCTACACACACACTTGTGTACAACGAACCAGGTAGCAACAACAACATAAAATAAACCAGCTAGCGACTGGTACATAACATAAGCGAGTACACAAACAACAATGTACAAGCAATAGAGTTCTCGAGAAGGCGCGTGCGAGAACCTTCCACATCCAGAACGTTCATCGTACTGATCACAGAATATACACAGAATAGAAACAAGAGTTTGACGTTTAACTTTCCATGGAGAAAGAGACAGCAAATATTACCAAAAAGTATTTCTGTCTCTCTCAGATTGTAACTCTGTTTTGTTTATTTATGTTTTTTTTGTTTTCGGGGTGGTTTTTTATATTGGCGAGAGTTAATGAAAAATGTAATTTTTGTCTAAAACTATTAATAAATAATAAAAACAACTAATAACAATAACAACTTTAACTTTTTCTTTCAAGAAATTAAAAAATATTGGCAACTTTCAGCAAGAAAATTTTTTTATGAGCAGTACGTCTTATTTTGATCTTGTAATATTTAGCTTCTTAATTACCTCTTGCACAAGAAACTATATTTATTGTGACCGAAAATCACACACATTTCGATTAATATTTAAATATTTAAGAATCTTTAAACTTTTCATTGAAGAAATTAAAAAATTTTCCAAATTATCCCTTTTTTAACACAAAATAAATCTTTATTTACATTTAATTTTTCTACTTTAACCGCCAGTTTTCACTCTGTATATCTGTTGCTTCTAACACATTTGATTCGCAAAACATTAAAATATTTTTTTTCTCCCTCTACGAGGTAGGTTAAAGTGCTGCTTTGAGCGTTTTTAAACGTCAAAGGTTTCAATTCTGTGTATATTCTGTGGTACTGATTGATACGCGTGTGTGCGGACTATAAAAGGGCTGGACAAAGCAAGCAGCAGGGAGAGTTAATTTAGTCAGCCTTGTGTGAAGTTGCGTGTGAATAAAATAAGTCGTGGTTGTAAAGATCTAGCGAATAGTTGTGTGAACTAGTGAATAAAAGAGATTATTATTGTTGTATCGTTAAGTTCTATACGGTGGCACACAAAAGTAGTGTAAATAATAAAGAGAGTTAAGAAAAACTGAAGACATATTTGTTTTTACTTTGTTGCAATTAACGAACGCATATTTAAACGTTTTTAAAAAGGTAAAAACGTAACAATATGTTGGAGAAGTTCAACCCTACAACCTACGGAATGCTTTAGATTTTAGACCACCAAGAGCAGACACAAATGCAATGCAGAGATCGTTATTCAGTAAAGGATTGAATCTATACAACATGATGCCGGCTAATGCGAAAAATGAAGCGAATGAATATTTTTAGAAACAGAATAGTAAATTTTATAAAACATGTTTATTTTGATCAGGGTTTACGTAATTGATGAATGTAATTAAAATGAATTGTATTTTAAAAGTATTATAAATACTTCTAATAAAGATAATAATAATAATAATAACACAGCAGCAACAAAAACTTTATAATTGAAGAAGATACAATAAACACAAAAAAGACATCAGAAAATCAGTGGCTATCATCTGTACCGGTGTACGAAGAAGAAACGGACAAATACGGAGGGCTCAACAATCCTGAAAAATGTTAAAGCAAAGTTTATTGTACCAACTATTTTTACGAATTATTTAAAAATCACAAACAAAAATAAAAAATTTTACAAGGATTGTAAAACATAAAAAAAAGAATAAAAGAAAGAAAGTAAGATTATAGATAAGATAAGACTACAAAAATTAAATAAAATAATAATTTTAGGTTAGTGATGGAACAAAAATTACAATACGCCAGCTTATTTTGCTCATCAATTGGGCAACCTGTCCCTCGTATAGCCATCCATCCATCGATATTGACACCGTCATTAAGGAAACAAATACAGAACCTAATACAAGAGACAATTAGGAACCTCAACTCGACTTCGAACGAAACGTAAGCCGTATCTTTTACTGTGACTTCCACATCTCAAATTAGCGAAGCTGATAAAGTTCCGGACATGAAATGTTTAAGAGAATTCACTGGAAAACCAGGCGAACTTAATTCATGGCGAAAGACCGTTGATAGAATCCTTGATGTTTACGAAAGCATCAAACGATTTCCAATATTATGTTACACTGCTCTAGAATCCTATAGAACTCCACTTGATTGGAGTAAGATAAAAAAGTGTCTGATGATGCACTATTCTGATAGGGGCGATCTGGGAACTTTAGAGTACCAATTAAATTCCCTTTTGCAGGGAAACAACACTATAACAGAATATTATCAAAAGGTGTATTTGCTATTGTCACTCATACTAGACAAGGTAGCTTGTCTTGTATTGCCAAATGACGCGTTAAATGCTATGACATATTCATATAGAGGCAGGGCACTAGATACCTTTGTGCGCGGTTTGAATGGGGATCTACACAGATTGCTGAGGGTCAGTGAACCTAAAAGTTTGCTTAAAATTAGATAATAGGCATTTTAGAAATTTCAAAGTAATTTTTTTACTTTTCAAAGTTCAGTTGAACAACCTTATGGACAAGAATATCCACAAGAAGGTGTGGGTGTCAATTTTGATCCTGACGGCTTGTACGATGCATCCGTTAATACGCAACAGGAGTGTGGGATGCATAATGCATATTCACAGTCAACTGTTGACAGTGTTTATTTTTTAGATTAATACCGTCTTCACTACCTTATCTAGAACTAAATAGGGGTGTATACATTCTTGAATTTTTAATTGATACCGGTTCGAATAAAATTTACATACAATCTAATAGGATAAGAAACTGTTGACAGTGTTTATTTTTTAGATTAATACCGTCTTCACTACCTTATCTAGAACTAAATAGGGGTGGATACATTCTTGAATTTTTAATTGATACCGGTTCGAATAAAATTTACATACAATCTACTAGGATAAGAAACCCAATTTCTAATGAAAAACCTTTTTATATAAATACGAAATAACTCACCATACGTTTGTTAATATTTTTGGACCGAACACAAAAAATAAAATTTTTTATTTTACCAACTCTTCAAACATTCCATGGTATCATTACCCAGATAGGAGTTTCACGACTATTTCACCTAACATTATAATACGCTTAAAACAAAAAGATTCCCAATCTGTTAATAGTATTAACTTACGACTCTCACCTTTCCAATGCACAATGTAAGGTTAGGTTAGGTTAGAGGACGTGTACTTGTCAATTAAGACAAGTACAGTACCCGGAGGCCGAATTGACCCATTGTACAACGTCCTAGTTTCTCACACCACTTATGTTGTGTGTGTTAATTTTATACATGAGTGGTGGGACCTACAGTTTAAAGTCGACTCCGAACGACAGATTTTTATTTATTGAGAAACTTTTCATGGCAATTTTTATTTACTCTCAGAGTTTTTGCCAGAAATCTACTGAGAGGAAGTCGCCGAAAAAATACTTTTTGTATTTTTGTCTTTGATGCCTGGCCTGGGGCTCGGACCCAGGCTTTTCCGTCTAATAAGCCAACACACTACGTACTGAACCGAATAAAAACTAACGCATATACAACGATAGAAGGAAAAATTAATACCACCACAGACAACCCAATATATTGCAGACCTTACCAATATCCAATGGCATTGAAGGAAGAGATTGAACATCAGATAGAAGAGCTATTGGGAAATGGAATTATACGACCGTCGAAATCACCGTATAATGGACCAGTATAGATAGTGGTTTTTATCCGCATCAAGAGAAAAAATACGGAATGGTTATCGATTACAGGAAATTAAACCTGGTTACGGTACCAGATCGTTATTCCATACCGGAGATCAATGTTGTATTGGCGAATCTTGGAAGAATCTAATTTTTCAGCGTCCTAGACTTGAAATCCAGATTTCATCAGATTCCCTTAAAGGAAGACGATATACCGAAGACCGCATTTTCAGTAGATAATGGAAAGTATGAATTCATACGCCTACCATTCGGTTTCAACAACGCGCCGGACAAATTTCAGAGAGCACTTAATGACATTCTCCGGCCGCACATCGGAAAGAGATGCTACATATACTTAGATATTATTATCAATTTCGGAAAAATAGAAGAGGAACATCTCGAGAATCTAAGAATTATTTTTGAAACGTTGGAGAACGCGAATGTCAAGATCCAGTTTGACAAGCGCGATAGCCAAAATACCCTTTCCAAAAACCTTTAAGGAGTTGCGATCATTTCTCTGAATTTCGGGATATTATCGAAGATTCATTAGAAACTATGCACAAATTGCAAAGCCGCTAAACAGCTTATTGTGTGGAATAAATGGATACACTTCAAAACGTACAAAAAAAACAACTCATAGTTGTTAATCCGGAAGTCCACGAAGCTTTCGGAAAAATTAAGTATTCCCTTATTTCAGAGGAAGTAATACTCTCACATCCTGACTTCGAGAAAGAATTTGAGTTGACAACAGACGCATCTGACCATGCAATCAGAGCAGTTCTCTCACCGAACAATAAACCTATCAATTTCATATCCACGTCATTGAACAAAGGTGAAGAGTATCTTGCCACGCACGAAAATGAGATGCTTTCAATTATATGGGCATTAGGGAAATGCAGAAATTTCTTATATCAAAAAAGGTAAAAATTATGACGGATCATCAACCAACAAAAACACTAACAATAAAATGAAGAGATGGAAGGCGATATTGGAAGAATATAATTATGAGTTGCAGTATAGGCCCGGAAAAACAAATGCTGTAGCAGATTCACTTTTAAGAATTCCAAACCAGGTAAACACACTTTCTGATGCAACACATAGTGACGAAAGTACTGGAGAAGATTTTATACCATGGTTGGCGAAACTGCATCATACCAATTCCAAATTGTTTTTCCTTTAATACATAGGCACAAGATTATAGAACCGCGATTCACAGAGGAAAACTTGTTATTGCATTTGAAGAGGAGACTTAACCCATCGGTTGTTAATGGCATTTGCACCGAATAGGGCATAATGTGAATTATACAAAACATTTTTCCTATCCATTTCAGAGATTATAAACTTCGATATACGCAAGAAATTGTCGAAGGTGCAACCAATGAGCAGGATCAAGAAGATATCACTGCCATTCATAATCGAGCGCATAGAAACGCAATAGAAAACAAGGCTCAGGTGTTAGAAAAATATTATTTTCCAGGGATGATGCGAAAGATTAAACGTATTACAAAAATATGTTTGACCTGTAAAGAGAAAAATACGAAAGACAGCCCCAAAAATTAAAAATGTAAGAAACACCATTACCAAATTATCCAGGAAAAATGGTTGACATTTACCTGACCGAGGGAAAGTAATTTTAACCGCCTTGGACAAATTTAGTAAATACTCCCAAACCAAGTTATTAAAAAGTAGAGCTATAGACGGCATAAGAAGACCCCTTATGGATATTATTTTTTCTTTTGTACCAAAAACAATAGTGATGGACAATGAATCATCACTAAATTCAAATTCAATAAAATTTATGTTAAACGAAGAATTGAGAATAAATGTTTACACAGTACCACCATATCACGGCAAAGTGAACGGATAGGAGGTAAGATTTCACTGTACCCTTACTGAAATTATAAGATGTTTGAAAGAAAGTTGTGAACATAGAAACTTCGACGAGTTGCTAGAGAGAGCCTTTACTGCATACAACCACTCCATACACTCTGTCACAAAAAGAAACCGGTTGACCTGTTCTTCGGAAGGACAATATCATTTTCACCACATGACATAGATAAGCCAAGACATAGTAATATCAAGAAATTAAAGGCTAAGCAAGAAAAGGACTTAGAATATCATAAAAGAAATAAAGAAACCCTAATACGTACATTCCAGGAGAAATCATTTTCGTTAGGAGAAATAAAAGATTAGGAACTAAGCTCTCAAAGCTCTATTCAAAGGAAATAGTAAAAGAAGATATGCACAGTACAACACTAACAGAAAAAGGACAAATTGTCCATAAGAGCCTCATTCGAAATTAACAACATTTCACTGATTTATTGATCATACGGGTTATTGACGATTGTCGCTACAGAAGTGCATATTTACGACTACTCGCATTCGGAATTTTTAACTATTTACACCGGGACAGCAAAAATTCAAAAATAATTCATTAAAATAATCCACCTAATCAACACAGAGTCATACGAAGACCTATTGACAACTATGGACAGTACAATACAAAGACGACTTCCAAATACGAACGCACTTTACCCTATCTTATCAAACTTAGTACTGGAAAAGAAAAGTTCATTGACGAGATTGAAGCTCAACAAACGAATATCCAAGCGTTCCTTCGATTTCATAGGTAGCCTTGGAAATGGATCGCCGGAAATCCAGATTACCGGGATCATGAGATTGTAGTTGATCGCATAAATGGACAACCACCAAATCATCATCAACAGACTAACCGCAGACAAAATAAACGAACTGACTAACAGAACGAACGAAATAGTTAAAATAATAAAAACAGACCAGACAATGGCTGATGAATTGGCTGTCAATATTAAATATAAATTAGAAACACTTAAAGAGGAATTAACAAATATAGCTTATGCAATACCAAGGGCCAAGGTCAACATAATTAACTCTTTTATCCTGGCGGATAGTGAATTGAGTGTAGCAAGGGAAATAGTGATACAAGAAAAATTTCCTTTCATTAATAGATGAAGCACTTGAATTTGCAGCAATAAAGGTAGCAGCAGATGAAAAATCAATTATATCCATTTTAGCAATTCAAGGATTGAATAAATTTTGAACGAAGGTTAGAGGATTCAAACGAGGACGTTTGAAATTTAGGCGGGGAAGAGTTAAGAACAATTCTTATTTTTCCCTATAAAAGAATAATGTAAAAATAGGCATACGATGTCAAGATTTTTTGTGAGAACATATTTTATTTTTTTTGTCAAATATTTCGTAAGTGTGACCATATGGTAAACATGTTTTCCCATATCTCTGTTTGCCGCTATTTGATGAAACAAAAATGAGAAAATAAATGTACGCAGTGTGACCACAAAATAAAATTGGGGCAAACAATAAATAAAAAAGGACGTGTTACGTAGTCAACACGGCTTTTTTAAAAACAAATTTCAAATTGTAATAATTTAATTTATATGCCCTCCCGTGTTGACTTTTTGGCATTGTTACAGCCAAATATTCATTCATTTTTTTAATAGTTTTATTTCGTGTAAAAATACCTTGTCAGAAGGAAGAAAATAGTTGTTTTAATTAATATCAATTTAAGGTCTTTTAGACCGATTTATAAATGATATTTAATATGTTTTTTATTTAGTTCTGCTTATATTTTATTCTTAGTTGTAAATATATTAAAAATTGCTTTGATAAAATCTGTTCAACTTCTTGAGTGTTTCTTAAGGTACGGCCATGACAACTGTTTGCCCCAATTTTGTTTTGTGGTCACACTACGTACATTCATTTTCTCATTTTTGTTTCATCAAATAGCGACAAACAGAGATATGGGAAACATGTTTACCAGAAATATTTGACACAAAACCAATATTTGACCAGAGTGTTGAAAAAAATTCGTGTAGATGTATATTTTTATACATAATGGAAGATGAATCTTCACTGATATTTTGAGAAGAAAAAAAAACGACTATGGTTTCGAAAATGGGTTCAGCACTGAAAAATTCTTTTTTTCATCACAATAAAATTAACATAAACAAATGTTTATATTTTTCAAGTGTAGCCAATCGCTATATTTTAAAATCGCTAAATGATGTACATATCTTAAAATAGATGTTAAATCTAAAAATTGAAAATATATAAATTAAATGATTTATTTTAGGTCTAATTTGAAAATTTTTTATAGATAATTTTGAAAAAAGTTTTTATGATATTTTGGTTGGAAATTTATCTTCCAAAGTGATTGAATTCCAAAATGAACTATACTTGTGTAATTATAAATCTCCATTATAATCAATCGAAGCATCCACTTCAAGAATTCCATTTATAACATTGTAATCTGAATATTTTCACCTACTTATTTTCAGGAACAAAAAACAAAGTTTTCGTGATAATTTGCAAAAAACCCAAAATCATTGCAATAAAAATTCAAAATTTTCTATAACAAAAACAACAACTGAAGAGTTAAGTCGTTTCAGAGAAAGATGTTTTCTTTAATGAGATTAATAAAACAACAAATTTATTGAAAAAATTGCAATTACAAAAAGAGTAACCACTTATATTTCTTATACATAATTTATCATTACAACCCTTCAGTCAGGATTATAAGCTAGCTTCTCAGATCTCCCATGTGGTGTGTGTTAATTTTTATTCATGAATGATGGGAAACTACAGCTTAGTCAATTCTGAACAACAGATTTTAGAGAAACTTTTTCATGGCAATTTTATTTATTCTCAGAATTGTTGCCAAAAATCTGCTGAGAGGAAGTCGCCAAGAAATATTTTTCATTTCATTTTATTGGAAATGTCTGACCTGGAGGTTAAACCGTTGCCTCACTTCTAATAAACCATCTCACTACATACAAGACTACGACGACTTCACATAATACATATGTATATTTTATTAAATAATTGTTGCTATCTTTCAATATTTACCTTTATTCATCATACAATATATTTTTCTATTTTGAATAGCTTTGATGTAGAAAAGTATAGCAATTGATATACATATGTGTATTTAAATTTCAGACTCTGAATGTATGTATATGCAGGCACCCAAATATTTATGCGTATATAATGATTACATCTAATTGCTTACGATTTGAAAAACGTAAAACGTATTTCAGCATGTTCTGAAAACGAAACGATTTGCTGGCGTTTTGCATTTTTCGAAGTTGCATTCGTACAATAAAAACATGTTTTATCATAACAAAACATAAACAGATAAAAAAAATTAAATTGCCTACAGCGTATTTGTTTGCTAAATTGGCTTTAAAAAAGCATCCATACACCGCAGCAGATTTCTGGCAATCGGGTACTTCCAAGGTGTGATCGCCAATGACATTAATATAAGTATGGGCCATAGCACTTTTTTGTAGTTCTAAGCAACGTGCTTAATATTCTTGAAGGCAGGCTGTGTCCACATTGGAATCAGTTGAAGATGTCCGAATCAGAAGAAAGAGAATCCAAAGGACTCTTTTATGAAAAATTTAAAATACCCGGCGTCATTGGATCTGTAGATGGCACACATGTGAGGCTTATAAAGCCTTCGCATGATTCTGAACTCTATTATTGCCGAAAAGGATACTACAACTTAAATGTGTTGATTGTAAGTATGTAGTTTAGAATCTCAAAATTTAATGCAAATGCATACATCCATATCTATGATCATAATTAATACCATGTAGATTTGTGATTACCAAATGAAAGTTCGCACTAGGCCTGATTCATGACACGTTGCTTTCGTCTGGAATTTAAGTAATGCAAACACATACTATGAAGAAATGTATTCCCGTGGAAACCGTAATTCTTGGCTGTTAACCGACGCTGCATATGCATTAAAACCCTATGTTTTAGTGCCATACAAGTCTGCGGTGTATGGTTCAATGTAACACAAATTTAATTTAATGTATTCAGCAGTAATAAATATAGTAGAGAGGACTATAGGGAACTTAAAAAGCCGTTTTAGAAGCCTTCAGGTGTGTCTTCCCTATAGTCCGTCGAAAGTAGTACAAATGTTTGTTGTGCTCTGCATAAGATTTGCAAACATTATAATGTTTTGTAGTGGTAGATTTTGCAAAAATATTGTAACATTTTATTTCAAATAATAACGGTCGACATGATGCTGTGTTTAGTTAGCATAATCATAATCTCATAGTCAGTGTCATGTAAACGCATCCTGACCCCTCTACTGGACCGAACATTTTCCAGTCACTACTAAGACAATTAGATCATGCGAAGTGTATTAGGCTGAACTCTTAACATGATTATTTCTTTTCAATTTGAGCTGTTCGACTGAAAACATCTAAGGAAAATCCTATATCACCAAAAGAATAAAGTAAAGAAAATTTTTTAATAAATTCTGAGAAATTTAATTTTAAAAAAAGTGAAATAGTGATTATCTCGTGATTTTCTTCTGAAGACAGAATTACATACATTTTTTCGTCTTGAAAGTTTCTGGGGAAAAAGGTAACGAGGTATTCTGTTGTGATCTAGAAATATTTTATTTTATTAAATGAAATTTATCTTCATCTTTCAAATATAAAGTGGGGTTGAAAGTCCTGTTGCACTGTGTACAGTACACTGTACTGGAGATTATACCGGCAACGAAAGGAGGAGGCAAAGAAGTGGAAAATTGGATGTAGCCAGTCGCCAGTCTGATTAACTGACAGCCTCCAAATATCACAGAACGATCAATCCCCAAGAAACCAGCGAAATACCCTAAAATGTGGTAATTCATTTAATTAATTTATTTTATTATTTTAGTTTTAAGTTTTAATATTAGAAATAGTTTAAAAATTTATTCCTTTTTTATTATAGAATTATATTAAATATGCATGGAAATGCCCACATGTCTAGACTTCTGCTAGCCATATTATTTTAATCAAACATTTTAAAACCCTCAGCAACAACATCACCAGCTTTTGAAGAGGCCTCATCAACATGCTGCAGAAACATTAATATTGGTGAGTGTTTGTTTCCTTTACTTTACTTTACTCCTTACTTTCTTTTCGATCTTATTTCGTATATATATATTTTTTTTTTGTTATATAAGTTAACGCCGTAAACATTTAAAACTGCAAAAAAATATTTTTCCCACAGTATAGAAAACATTCCAACAACATTACAATTACATAACTTTTGGAGGACATAACTGATGTAACGAACAGTACACTGCCACCCGGAAATCCCATGTATCCTATCCTACAGCACGAAGCCCAACAAACTATTGAATTGTTGGAAATCGTCGAACCCATCCAACATCCTAAATCCAAAAGATCCCTAGATATACAGGGAACTGCCTGGAAGTATCTAGCAGGTAGCCCTGACCATGACGACCTCAATATTATTAACACAAATTTGGACCAATTGACAAGCAATAGCAATAAACAAATTTTTATAAATAACGCCTTAAATAAGCGAATGAATAAATTGACAAAAATTACTAATGACATATTAAATATAATAAAAAAGGCAGTCATCGACTAAACTTTGCGTCGTGCGGTTGACTTTTTCTTTACCTCGCTGTATAGCAGATCATTTTATTTATTCTTTTTTACACTTGTAAACCTACCAGTACAGTGATAACAAAAAATTTTCGTCTTGGTAGTAACTTTAATAAATTCGTGGATAGTCGTTAGTGGACATGTCGGATCCGCCCTATTTGGGGGATAACCGCTATGCAGCATTAGCGGAAGGCCCCCAAGCCAAAAAGAAACGTTCAATCCAAAATGTCCTCCAAATTTTCCCCGAACTGCCCGTCATACAAAAACCTGACCCCAAATATGTCATTCTTTCGGCAATTGGTGATAAAAACATTCAAGAATATTCTTGCTTTTTAGTACACCGTTCTTTAAAGTCAGTTTGTCCCGATATTTTGTCAGTTTCGGAATTGCGTGATGGTAACCTCCTGCTCCTTACCGGAAATAAGAAGAACGCCGATAAGTTAATTTCAACCAAAGTTTTACCAGGTGTTTGCAATATTAAGTGCGAATACCACTCAAAATTAAACTCCTCCAAAGGCACCATATACGCGCCATATCTAAATAATGTTCCCGAAGACGAAATCGTAAGCGAACTAAAATCGCAAGGTGTATCTGAAGTCTACAAATATCAAAAGAAAAATTCAGATGAAAAATTAGTTCCATGCGGTGTACTACTCTTAACATTTGATCGGTACTCTACCCCTGAAAAACTAGATATTTCTTGGCATAAAGTAAAAGTAAGACCTTACTACCCCAATCCCATGCGCTGTAAATCTTGTCAACGTCTTGGCCACACCAAAAAATGGTGTAAAAACAACCCGTTGTGTGAAAAATGTGCATTACCCCCACACACACCCACTGAATGTACGCGCACTTTTTGTGTTAACTGTTCTGAGGAACACCCATCTAATTTTAAAGAATGTAAAGTCTTTAAACAGCACAAAGAAGTACTTAAAATAAAAACTAAGGAAAAATGCTCTTTAAAAGCAGCCAAAGAAAAATATGAAACACAAACAACAACACCACCGCTAGTGCAAACGTTCTCTGACGTCATAACCAACAAAAACATTAATAACACTGTAAATTGTAACATCAAACCTACAAAAAACAATATTTTAAGTGAACAAAATTCAAACCCCAACAATAACACAACAAAAATACTGTCTGTCCCCAACAACAGACCCGAAATATCAAATAACAATAACAACGTACCTATTGGCACACCAAAAAAAAACACACAAGAAACAAAATTGCTTAAGCCTACAACTAGCAACAAAAATTCTAAAACTGTACCTTCAATGATCACACGATCCATGACTAAACAAACAACAAACAGTCAAACAATAACTAAACCAACAAAAACAAAAGAAATTCTTAATTTTACACAAAACAATAATCTTGATATACCAAAGCAATCAACACACAACTCATCATACAATTTACAAGAAGAAATAATGTTCGTAGATGAAGAGTAATTTTTTCTCTATACTTTCAATATGGATTTAAAAGTAATACAGTGGAACATAAACGGTCTTATAAATAATTACCACGAATTACAACTTATTATAAAAGACTATAACCCTGATATTATTTCTATTCAAGAGACCCACATCCCTGTTAATCACACAAATATTATTTTTCCGAAACAATATAATGGATTCTTCCATAACTTGCCCAATAACGCGTCAGCCAAGCAAGGAATTGGCATCCTCGTAAAAAAAACTATACCGCACAAACTATTATACACCAATGATGACATCGCTTGTACCGCTATCCAAATTAGTACTGGTATAAACCTTACTGTAGCGTGCATGTACATTCCCCCTCACCAAAACTTTTCTGAACAAAGGTTAAAAACAATAATTAACAACTTAAGTCCTCCTTTCCTGATCACTGGAGACCTAAACTCATGGAGCCCACTCTGGGGGTCAACAGATTCTAACTCTCGGGGTATAATACTCGAAAATCTTATATTCAATGAAGACCTTATCGTATTAAACAATGGTTCCCCCACTCATTTTTCTACCCATAACACATTTTCTAATGTAGATATCACCTTAAGCTCCCCCCAACTTGCACCTTTATGTTTCTGGAAAACTCTGTCGAGTCTTTATGGTAGCGACCATTATCCAATTCTAATAACAATTGAAAAAAGTGCAGTTCATACAAAATCAAATTGGAAGCCAAAATATAAAACGGAATCTGCTAACTGGCCTTTATATCAACAAAAATGCAACGAAAATATCTCTAAATACAATATTACCACGAATATTAACCAACAAGCAGCAGCTTTAGTCAAGTGTATTAGATCAGCAGCAAACGTCAGTATTCCACAAACGAAAGGTAAATGCCCCAGGCCCCGAGTAGTTTGGTGGAACTCCAATCTAAATACTTTGCGTAATGAAAAACAAAGGCTATTTAATAATTTTAAACGAGTTAGAAATGATAACAATTTGATTCTATACAAAAAACATAATGCCTTATTCCGAAAAGCTGTTAAAGATAGTAAAGCCATGTGTCTACAAAAATTCACGTCCAATATTAACCCCAATTCCTCCTCGCAACGTATCTGGAACGATATAAAAAGAATAACAGGTTCAAAAAACTCAAATATAATAAACAGTATACAGTCTGGTCCAACTACTATTACTGATGCCACTGATATTGCCAATTGTTTTGCATCGCATTGGTCTGAACAATCCGAAGATAACAATTTCTCGCAAGACTTTCGGGTAAACAAATTGCATTCTACAAGCCACATCTACAACCCTCAGAACCGTAATAAATATGCAAAAATAATTGAAACCCCATTTAACATTATGGAATTAGAAGATGCCATGTTGTCTGCCAAAGGTAAAACGCCCGGTGATGACCGTATTTCTTATCCAATGTTAAAAAATCTGAGTGAGTCAACAAAAAAACATATGCTCTTCCTGTACAACAATGTTTTTTCATCTAACGTTTTTCCACAAGCATGGAAAACTGCCGTTTTAATCCCAATCCCAAAGCCCAACAAAGATCATCATACAGTCTCTGGTTTCAGACCAATCTCCCTACTCTCTTGTATCAGTAAAATTTTAGAAAAAATCATCGCAAGGCGTCTCATGTGGTTTATTCAAACTAACAATTTTATTACACCCAATCAGGTTGCATTTATGAAGAAACAAGGAACTGACGATGTTCTTATCTACCTTCAACATTTTATATCAAAAGCTCTGTCAAGTCGTAACCACGTTAGTATCTTATCAACCGACTTTGAAAAAGCGTTTGATAGGATCGGTATTCACGTAATTCTACAACAGCTAGTCAATTGGAAAATAGGTAATAACATGTACTCTATAATAAAAAATTTTTTGAGCAACCGTAAACTGAAAGTCAGAATAAATGGATATGTCTCCAGAACCCTTCCTTTAAACAATGGCATCCCCCAAGGATCGCCATTATCTGTAGTGCTATTTATAATTGCTTTCAATGAATTTAGCAAAATCATATCTAGTCAAAAACACATCGAGCACGCAATTTATGCTGACGATGCTGTGATTTTTACAAAAAACAACGATAACAACAAAGTAAAGGATATTTTTTCAGAAACTTTAAAAAAAATTGATGAATGGGGAACAAAATCCGGAGCAAAACTTTCTATTGAAAAATGTGCAATATTACACATTTGCAAAAAACATAATTGTCCGAGCTTTGAAGTTGAGTATAATAGCAAAAAAATTAAACGAGTAAATAATTTACGCATCCTAGGCGTTGTTTTTGACAAAAATTATACATTTAAAGAACATTGTCAACAACTTAGAAAAAACCTGAACTCGAGATTAAATATTGTAAAATACTTAACATCAAAAAATTTTAGAATACATATTTCTACTATGACAAATATAACGCGAGCAATATTTCTTTCAAAAATTGATTACGCTCTTCCTATCTACGGATGGTGCGCCGCATCGCATATTAAATTATTACAGGGACCGTATCATGCAGCGGTTCGTCGAAGCATTGGGGCTTTTCCTACTAGTCCCATTACAAATCTTTTGGCTGAAGCTGGTATGCCTTCTATCGAAGAGCGTACCACACACCTAACGTACAAACTTATACCTAAGCTTTTTGTTTCCCGGAACCAAATTCTATTTCAAGAGGTAAAGAAAACAATTAATGGGATAAGAATCCAGAGGCTGGAATCTACCATCGTCAGATGTATCAATTTTTCCAGAAATATTAACCTACAAATTCAACCCATAATTATTAAAAAGCAAACAGAGCCACCATGGCAAACAAATAAACACTCTTTTATACTATCTTTAGTAGGCCTACCTAAAGGCACTACCTCACCATCTATTTACAAGCAAATGTTTAACAACATCACCGATAGCTTTATTCGCAGTAATTGGGTCTTTCTTTACACAGATGGATCTAAATCAACTAACTTTACAACTTTTGCAACGGTCACCCAAGATGGCAGCCTTATTAGTTCCGGTTTCATTGATGACTATTGCTCCAACTTTACCGCTGAAGCATTGGCCATCCTCTTTGCTGTTCAATTCGCCACACAAAATAATTCCAAATATATAATTTGCTCGGACAGCCTTTCATCTATACTAGCTATCAAAAGCTCTCAGTACGATTCACCTCTAATTAACCAAATTAGAAATCTCTGCATTCAATACTCAAGTAAAATCAAGTTAATGTGGGTTCCATCCCATGTCGGCATTATTGGTAATGAATACGCTGATTCAGCTGCTGAAGAAGCAAAACGTCGTCCTTTAATAAAATACTCAACCTGGGAAGCCCGTGATATATTAAACACAATCTCTAACTTTTTGATGTTAACTAAAACTCAAAAATGGTCCAACTATCAACACAGATATAAATTCATGAATCCAATGGGTAATAAACCAATATATCCAAGGAACTGTTCCAGAAGAGAAACTACAACAATTGTTCGTCTTAGAATTGGTCATTGTAAATTCACCCATCAGCATATTTACAACAAAACTTCACCCCCAATTTGTCCAACCTGCCATACACAACTTAATATCACCCACATTCTTGACGAGTGCACCACATTCAATACATCCAGAATTCTCAACTTCGGATCAAACACACCAACTGACCTCCTCAATAACATATCTGAAAATAATATTAAACTAATTTACAAATTCATATCTGAAAATCGTTTACAAAATCTTATTTAAAATGTATATAGATGTATATAGATTATTCATCGGAGTCGAAAGCCCCAGTAGCTAGTACTCCTTAAATTTATTATTGTATTATAATTTAATTATAATATTAATATTATTAAAAATAAAAAAATAAAAAAATAAAAAAGGATAATAACATTGATAATGGAATTGCTCTTAGCTTGCAAAGTAAGATACGAATGTTAAAGGAGGAAATAATAAATATTAAGTATGCCATACAATGGGCCAGGTTAGGCATTGTAAATTCAGTTATACTAGATAAGAAAGAGATAGAAGCAACGGTAAAAGAGTTAAAAAAAGAAAATGTGCCATTTGACACGGTCGAAGAGGCACTCGAATTAGCAGATGTTAGTGTGTTAAGCAACTCTTCAACAATATTGTATATTGTAAAAATACCCTTGACTACCAAGGATATTTATAATAATTATATTATTAAAGCTGTAATGAAAAACAATGTAATGATTAATTTAAAATATAATAATATACTGAAAAATACAGATTTTATGTATGGAATCAAAAATGGTTGTAGAGAATATAGTATGATAAGCATTTGTAACCAGGATGAATTGTTAGATTTAAGAAATGATTTCTGTATACCTAAGTTAGTTAAAAGCCTCAACTCTTCATGTCACATGATCAACGGTCACCATGTCCCAAGAGATGAACTCATCGCTCTAGGAATGCTTTTCCTAAATGAATTCCAAGGTAACATAACCCTAGACAACAATGTGCGCACCATGAACGGTACCTACATCGTGAATTTCAAAAACTCAACGATAACGGTAAACGGGAAAACTTACAAAAATTTTGAAGCGCCACCATTAAAGGTAATGCCAGCAATAGCTCAACCAACACCCATAGAAGAGAGCCGAACTAGACTCCTATCCCTAGAGGCACTCAGCGAGCTACATATCAATAATACAATGGAAATCCAGTCCTTAGGAGCAGAAAAAACTTTAAACAGATTTTCTGCGGGAATGATGCTCGTTGTGCTCATCATTGTACTAATAAAAATGAAAAAAATGGGTCTTAAAGAAGAAGCTAAATCATCCAGCAGAACGACCTACCGCAGATACTGTGGAAGCTGGCCATCACCAGGAAACTCCTTTTGAATCCCGGCACCAACAGCAAGCAGTCAATTTTTCCAGACGCTCGAGGGCAAGCGTTTTTAAGAGGGGAGGAGTTAAAGCCGTAAACATTTAAAACTCCAAAAAAATATGTTTCCCACAGTATAGAAAACATACTAACAACATTACACGCGCTTTTATCAACTTGCTGACACCCAAAAATAAGTTACTCACCTGATGTTGCAACGTGACTTCATCAACTGGTTGAGGTTTAGTTATAAGAAAATTAAAATTGTAAAATCAGTTCTTAAAAAATAGTGAACCAATAAAGTACGTCCTTTGGCCAAAAAATATTTTTTTTAAAATAAATTAACAAACAATTTATTAATTTATATAATAAGTAGGTCATGCATATTTAATTTAAACAAACCTAGAAACATTAAGATCCCTAGCAACATGTTTAGTAACATGTTTGCTTATTAAGAAAAAGCTTTTTGTTATTTTTTCAGTAATAGGTCATATTAGTTTTTTTTATTACATTTATCTTCCATTTAAATGGTTTTTCTTTATATTATATAATTTATAATGTAAATTAAAATTTAAATTTTTAAATTTGTAACCTTTAATTTAACAGTTTTAGTTGTAAGTTAATTTCTTATTATTTTTGGTAATATGAGTTATGAATTATTACTTACAAATGCATATATATGAAAACAGTGTAAATAAAACTATGAGGAAATAGAACATTTAGGACAGTTTTCTTACTGATGTGAGGAGATTGGGTAGGTCATGCATTTGGGGTCTTAACAAAGAACTGGCGCGAGTTAAGATCATAGGAAGGGCGGGTGAAGATACGCTTTATTCTCCAATACCATCGTGGAGAGAAATATAGACTATTGATAAGTTTGGTTGGCCTCTTTTTTTCCGTTCAGTTAATCCTTAAAGGGGGTTTGGTATTTCCATCATGACGTCAAGGCTTAACCCCCGGTTCATTGTATTATAGTTTTCAGGGAGTCTATAATAATTATTTATGCTTAATGACGAACATTATTGGTAGAGGAGATTGATGAGAATAAGAATCCCCCCACCGACTGCTTGCTAGCTTTTTATTCAATGGCTCCCGTTCGTTCTCTCCTTCTCACCAGAGCACCTAAATACCAATAGGTCATCAGCTTTTTCATGTAGGCTGCGACAGTATCTTAATTTGTTCATTACAGTTCCTGTAGAAGACACAGACCAAGTAGTTTCTAAACACACGAAGAATTGCAAAATAATGCCGCAGGAGCGGAAATTAGAGACAGTATTGCGAGGTCTTTGGTTTAATGAAAAATGTATTTGCTTTTTTAATTTATATGTATGTATTTTAAACAAAAATCAAAACAAAAATATACACTTCATTAAATCGCTCCACAATTGGTCTAGTTTCACCCTATCACCCTTGTAGAGACCTCTAGCAATGTCGGGATGAGTTTCCATAAATTGCAAAAATAGTTTTAGAGATGTTACTTAAAAGCACTCACGAATAATTGGTATTTTTTAACTTTTATTAAGGGCTTGTTTTTACGATTTAATATAGATATGTGAACTTAATAAATTGCAAATATTAATATCAAAAGTATAAAAAGGAATAACCAAATTATTAGTTTTAAAATTAACACCACTAGCATTAATTTTTTTTTTCAAAGATCAATCTGATCAGCTGTTGGCATAAATCGCCAGTTGATAAGTAAACAAATGATACAGACAATACACAAACTCGAAGCAAATTTTTCTATTCTATACTTTTAATTTAAATCGTCAAAAAATGCTAAGTTTTCATTTAAATAAAAAGAAAACATTAAATTTAAATTGTGTATAATTTTATTGTTAATTTAAGGTACAGTTTAAATAAAAAAACCAAATCGCTTCAGTATTATTTCACAAAAACGGATTTTTGGATCTTTTCACACAAAATTATTGATTACCCAAATATTTTTTAACCTATTTTCAATATCCAAAGTTTTTTTGAAAACTTTAAAACGATATACATAAACACAGGGTTCAAACTTACATGTTTTGAGTTTTGATCTGGTAAACTTGAAAATTATAATTTATTCTTCATTTTTCAAGTTTAGCCATTCTAAATTGTAATATTTAATTAAAAAATATGAAATAAGTTGTGACATACTTAAAGTGCATTCTGTTGTGAAGAGATTAACAGTTCGTTTGATAAAATTGGACAAAAATTATCGTAGTTATTACTTAAAGAATATAACAATCGTGTTATATTTTTTATATATCATCATATCAAATGAAGTTGAAATTTTTGAAGGATTTTAATTGTTTATCGAAATGCCAATTTCACGTTTGAGCGACTACTAGAATTTCAGCTAATTGCTTTTTTTTACAAATATTATTATTTCGCTTTGCGCAAACATTATCCGAATTAAGCCGACGATTTTGTCAAACGAAATGTCAATGTCTTCAAAAGAGATACACTTTAAGAATGTCACAACTTACTTTATATTTTTTAATTAAAGTTAGTTAGTTACCTCATAGCATATTGATTCGAATAATATTTATATGTATATCTTTTTAAAGGTCCATCCCTTCTCTTTGCAACAAAGTTCAAATTTTGAAAATCAGTTCAGATATGTTTGAGTAATCAATAAATTTGTGCGCAAAGTCCAAAAAACAATTCTTGTTAAATTAAACAAGTTTGGAGGGTTCGAGAAATATTAAGAAAATATTTTTGAGTACTACTCAAAAAATATAACAACCTGCATTAGCTGGGTGTATGTCATTTTTTTTGTCGCAGTGTTATCTCTTAATGCTAAACGTACTGAAATGAGCGATAATTATTTTTTTTAGTTTCAAACTTTTGAATGTTGTTATCATATCAAACTTTTCCAAAATTATATCCCAAATATCTACATTAATTTTCTACAATTTATTAAAGAGTTTATTGTCATCAGAAGTTTACGGTTAAAATGCTAACTAACTTTTCGATCTTCAGTTTACATAGCTTTTTAATATGCTATGTTTTTTTTGGTTCATTAACACATTGACCGCCTTGTCAGTCACCAGTGACTGACACTGAGTACCTACTTTAACTTGCCATTCAGTGCTGTCAGTCACGAGTTCTGTGTTAAACGTTACTGAGATTGCCTGACTCGACCCTTCCGCATGTTACCGCAACTTGGACTCAGAATTCTCATTAAAATGATTGTGGGAACAATCATATCTCTACATAATTTATTACATATAACATAAAAACAAAGAATTTTTTACATTTTATGAAAAAACTTGTTGGCGGAGAATGTTTTAAACGTATTTTATAGTTGCAACGTATCGAACGACTTGTCAATTACGGCATCAAACTTTGTTCTCAATTCGAGTCACATATCTATAATTGTCATTCCAACTTTATTAATAGTGTCACGTTTTCAGATTTTGTAAAACATTTATTTATTATTTGAAGATCGTCGTTCCTTTATTTAAATAAATCACTTATTTATTTAAATAACAATACACTTTGACTGATAAAATCTCGCACTCAATTTAATTCGCCATCCTTTTTAACACAGATTAATCGATAAGAAATAAATAATTTTTTATCTTAATTTAATCTTCAAATCCAGCATATATGTATAAACGTTTTACAAACTTTAAATCTAATGGAGTGTGATAGTTTTTGAAAAAAATCAAAAAACGAAGAGAGCCGTACTACACCAAAATTTCATGATTATTTTCCTACACGTTGCGATTAGATGTACATGGACGTCTACTTCACGCGTTTCGATTTTTCAACCAATTTATTTATAAACTGTTATTGAAGCATGGTCGTCGGTTGAATGAAAATCGAAATTTCAATTTCCTTTCAATATAACAATGGTTTGTATAAGATAATAAAGCTGTATAGCCTGTCGCAACATGTGGGGGAGTATTACGCACTCATTACACATTGAGATACTACCCGCTTTTTTCTACACAAAGGCTTAAATTGTCCACCATAAGAAGTGAAGAGTGATCAATAATTTATAATTTCAATATGGCATCCTTAACAATGTTTTCATTAAAGGTTATACTTTATATGGTGATTGTCTGTACTAAACTTTTTGTATAGTACGTACACAGGCACTTTGATATATTAATCTAAAGTTCAAATAAGAATATGGAAGCTTTTTAATAATTGCGGACGTTAAAAACAGCTTTTTTTATTGGCCAATCACAAAGGGTAGTATTGTTAATAACAGCATGTTGTAACTTAGTCTCTGTATCCATTTATAATTTTTATTGTTGATGTTTATGTGGAAGGTTCTACTGCAGGAATGTCGGCTACTTAAAACATAAAATTTTAATATAAAAATAAACCACAACCGGCTTTAACTGCTTAATAAAAATATTAAAAACATTTAAAATATTGTGTTCTATTAAACATTTAGATATTAAGCTTAAAAAATACTTTGCTAATTTTATAAAAAACATTCCGTAGTAGTGTGATTGCATGAACAAATACAAAAATCTACATATTTGGGTAAGTAGACGTTTTTCCAATGTTGTTAACTGCACTTGAGCTGACTTCGAAACACAATAACAACCGCTAAAAACATATGTATGTATATTATAAAAACTAATGATACTACTCTCTGTTTTAATCAATCACATTGGAAAAATCAATGTAGTGCGGAATCTACACGTTGTGATTAGTTGTACAACTTGATTAAGTTGTACGACCAATTATAGCGTTAGAGGGCTGGTTGGTTGAAGATCAAAAGATTTTGATTTTTATTCAAACGGCGACCAACACGATGTTTATAAGTAAAGCTAGTTGAAAAATCGAAACTGTTTATTTAACTTGTTTATTTAAGTATGTTGCACGACTAATAGTAATATGTAGCGGCCGCATAAAAATAGTTTATTAAATTTAGACTGAATAAATAAATCTTTCAAATTTAATTTTTAATAATTAATTTTCTTTTTAATAACAATATCGGAAGCTGGGAATTCCATTGTATATGCATTTAATATGAATCAAATTAAATAAAACAATCACATAAGTATGTACATACTTATATAATTTCAGCCTGATATTATTATGTTGATTTTGTTTTATAAAAATGCAAATAGTTTAAATTTCTTAAAAATAGTTGAATAAATTATGATTTGGTCCATATGAAACATCAAAGTAATGCATTTAGCATGGCTCGCCAATTATATAAATCACACGTATTATTATATGTATACCAAAACAGTATTTATTTACAAAGGTAGTTTATAATATTTGTGTATATACAAGAAACGCATTTAACAAAACTATACACGGAGGTCCAATCCCTTGGACATAAGTATGTACTCGTAGTCTCGACATCTACACAACTTATTATTTGCGGCAAGCTTTTTAGTCTGAGTGTTAATAAATACTTGATATGAGTTAATAAAACCAGAAAACCTAGCGTCAATACTTTTGCATTTAACTGTTTTAACATGGCCTTGGATTTTAATAATTAATAAACCCTGTCAGTTCAAAATATAACACGTTCTAAGGGTATGAAACCTGGCAGCTGTCACATATGCTTCTTACTTACTTAATTGGCCATTAACAATCCGGATCGGATGCGGAAATCATCACCAACTCGCACTGGACCGAAGATCTTATGTAGGGCTTTTCTCTCGAATACTATCAAGGCTGTTGCATCAGCTATGTTTCTGCACCATAAAGAGCAAGGGTAGGATGAACGTCTTGTAGAGTATTAGTTCTGTCTTACGAGAGAGGTCTCTGCTACTCCATTGCCTATTGACACCATAGTAGCACCTGTTGGCAAGAGTGATTCTTTCTCCAGACTGACATCATTTTTGGTGGTAACGGCGGAGCCAAGATAAATAAATTCCTTGACTGTATCAAAAATATAGTTATCGGCCGTAATCTGGGAATCAACTCCGCACGTCTCTACTCGTCGATAACATATACTTCGTTTTGCCATCATTTACTGCCAAACCCATCTTAGCAGACTTTCGCGGAACACTCCCCATGATGAAGTTGAAGAAGTCGCATGATAAGGGATCGCCTTGTCTGAAACCTCGCACGGTATCAAGAGGCTCGGAGAGGTCCATTCCTACCTTGACGGAGCTGCAGGATTTGCTCAACGTCATTCTGCATAGCCTTATCAGCTTCGCAGGTATACTGAGCTCAGACAAAAACACGATCCTTTATAGGGCTATGAAAGGCTGAAAGTCGACAAAAAGATGATAAGTGTCGATTTGTTTTTCGTGGTCTTTTCCAGGATCTGGCGTAGTGTGAAGATCTGGTCGATGGTGGACTTGCCAGGTCTGAAGCCGCACTGATAAGGTCCAATCAGTGTTTTGACGAGTGGCTTCAGTCGTTCACTCAATGTTAGGTTAGGTTAGAGGACGTGTACCTATCAGTCAAGACAAGTACAGTAGAGGGAGGTCAGATTGACCCATTGTACTCGTTCACACAATACGCCTGTACGAACCTTATATGCGATAGGGAGAAGGCTTATACCACTGTAGTTGGCATATATCGTAGGTCTCCCTTTTCCAGGACAAGACAGAGGACACTGAGTTTCCAATCGTTGGGCATACATTCCTCTAGCAATATTTTGTAAATAAGATGGTGATGCGCCCTACCAACTCATTACAACCGGTCTTAAACAACTCAGCGGGGAGGCCATCAGGACCTGCCGCTTTATTGGTTTTAAGACGCGTAGTCGCGACTTTGACCTCTTCGTGGCTAGGCGGCGGAATCTCCACGTCGTCATCATCGATCGGTTCGGAACATCATCTCTAAAGGCGGTATTGGTGTCGTCATCGCCTTATAGGAGAGTAGAGAAGTGTCTCCTCCACAACCTCAGTTCCCCCTGCGGATCTGTTACCAAGTTTCCATTCTCATCCTTACAGGAAGACGCTCCGCGCTTATAGCCCTCGGTTAGATGCTTAACCTTTTGATAGAATTTTCGAGCGTCATTCCTACATCTTTACATCTCGACATCCTCACGCTCACACCTTCCTGCTCCCTCTTCTTGCGTCTGAAAAGGCGTCTCTCATCCCTTCTCATCTCTCTATAGTTCTTGACAAAGGCTCGCGTAGCGGCTGACTGCAATGTTTTCTGGTATGCGGCGTTTTTCGCCGCAGCTGCCGACTGCGCGACTCCTCATCGTACCATTGATTTCGTTGGGGTGGGCGCTCGAAACCAAGTACTGTTTCCGCAATATTGCTCAAGGAGTGGGAGATGTTGTCCCACAGTCCACCAATGTTACTGAGATTAGATGGGGAATGCCGGAGCTTATCAGAGAGTTGAACAGAGAACGCCTCAGCTGTCCTTTGTGATCGCAGTTTCTTAACGTCCAGCTTTCGCAGTGCACTAGAGCGCGCAGAACTCGAGACGCTAATGCGTAATCGAAACTTGGCTGCGACAAGGTAGTGGTCTGAGTCGATGTTTGAACCTCTGAAGGTGCGCACATCTAGTACACTGGATACGTGCCTTCCGTCAATCACAATATGATCGATCTGGTTGGATGTTGATCGATCGATTGGAGGTAGTGTTCGATTGGAGGCTGAACTGTCCAACAGTGTGGCCAAAGATACCTTACCGCCCGACCTTCGAATTAAAATCTCCGAAGATGATTTTGGCGTCATGGGCCGGGTATTTATCATATACGTCCTTGAGTTTAGTGTAAAAGGCATCTTTAACCACATCGTCCTTTTCTTCCGTCGGGGCGCGAGCACAAATAAGGCTGATGTTGTAGAATTTCGCCCTGATACGGATTGTGGCTATTCTTTCATTCGCAGGCGTGAACCCAGAGACATGGTGACGAAGTCTCTTATTAACCACAAATCCGCATCCGAATTCGTGCTTATCAACCTGGCAGCTGTAATGCACATCGCAAGATACCATCCTTTTGCATCCTTGCCCTATCCATCGCATTTCCTGTATGTCAGCGATGTCCGTCCTACATTTTGGGCGAAAGCGTCTACCCTGTGGTGTGGACGTTTCAAGTGCCTATTCTTAAATCGTTGTCCTTTGAACGTTTGTAGTGGTCGTCTACTTTGAGGGGATCTTTTTGAAGGCTATTGTTTTGGTTTTCATTGGAGCAGATTTTTACATGCTGGGTTCCAAGTCCTATGCACAACCCAAATTTAACGTCCCGGGGATTGGACTTCGCTGCATGCATTAGTTAACATATAGCGGGTGCTAGAATGCCTACATATGCTTATACCGATTATTAAAATGGTGTGTTTTACGGAATGACAGGGAGTGCTTTACAAAAATTTGAAGAGTTATACTGCAACCGCTTGCACCCTCTCGTCAACCATTCGAGAAGTGATCAAAAATTTGAAGAAATTGGGTCAGTTATAGTTAACATATAGCGGGTGCTAGAATGCCTACATATGCTTATACCGATTATTAAAATGGTGTGTTTTACGGAATTACAGGGAGTGCTTTACAAAAATTTGAAGAGTTATACTGCAACCGCTTGCACCCTCTCGTCAACCATTCGAGAAGTGATCAAAAATTTGAAGAAATTGGGTCAGTTATAGTTAATAAGACTCGTGCGTCAATGTACCGGTTGGTTTCATGAAAACACCACTGCTATAAACGAAAGTGAACATCATTGTAGTATCGTTCTCAATAACTTTAAATTTCACGGAGCATAATGCAGCGAAATTTTTATTCGGCTTACTCAGGGTCAAACTAGGTTAGGTTAGGTTACTTGTCTTAATTGACAAGTACAGTACCCGGAGGTACTGTAGCTGGCCTTATCAAAGCCCAGCAGCCAACCTGTTCCCTTACTGTCCACAGCAGGCCATAGGCATCTAGCGAAGGGCATCCGCCGTCTCATTGCCCAGTATTCCGCTATGACCCGGAACCCAGCATAGACGGATACAGCCCAGTCTAAAAGTCCTCAACGACTCCTTGCACTCGCGAACGAGCCGTGATTTGCACCAGACCGACGCAATGGCCTTAAGGGCAGTCTGACTGTCAACGAAGAACGTGTAAGATTCCGAATCAATAGCCTTCAATATTGCGAAAATCTCCGCCTGAAAAACGCTGCAGTCATCGCTCAACCTGAAGTGGAGTTCAAGACCGAGTTCCCTACAGAAAACCCCAGCACCTGTACATCCACCTAACTTAGACCTGTGAAGATGGGTATACCTCTCTGCCCCTGGAGTTCCCCATCCATTCCACTGTGCCCTTTCCGGTATAAGTTTCCTTAAACCAGGCAGGAACGTAGCCTCAGGCACAATATAATCGGTTGCTTTTTCTGAAAGTCCATACCTCCCGTCGGGAAAGACGACATTCAGAACTCTGGAGTGACTCGAGCGCTGTTTCCACCAGGCCGATTCCCTCAGACGTATTGCACTACGTGCTGCTCACCCCTTGACATACAAATCAAGCAGAGTCAGGCAGAGCAGCCTGAGGGCAACTCTTTCTCACTCCAGTGATACCCAAGGAGGCAATCCGCTGAACCTTATCTAAGATTTTCCCTTGAAAACTCTTACCTAAGGCACACCACCAAACAACGCAGCCATAAGTAATAACCGGTCTAACAATCGCCGCATATATCCAGCGAATGGCCCTAGGTGGAAGACCCTATGGAGTTCCCACACTGGTAGAAAGCATTCAGTCTCTTCTTCATTCTTTCCTCGGTGTTTCGTTTCCAGTTCAGCTTGCTGTCCAGTACAACACCTAAATACTTGACCTCAGAAGACAACGGAAGCTCCCTACCAGCTAACCTCGGCAACCTGAAGCTTTCAATATTGTACCTACGAGAGAACAAAACAATGTCTGTCTTATTCGGATTTATACCCAGACCACAGTTCGTAGCCCAAGAAGATAAAATTCCAAGAGCAGACTCCATCACCATCGACAAAAATTTACCACCTACCAGAATAGCCACATCATCGGATATGCCACAACCCTAAAGCCCCTACTTTCCAGAAGCCTCAGACCAACATTAGAAACCAAGAGCCACAAGAGAGAGGATAGGACACCCCCTGTGGGTGATAAACCGCACCACAAAATCTGGGGCATGTATATCCCTTAGCGAATTTTCAATAGAAGAAGTGGTAACATTATTGAAGGCTCCCTCTATATCAAGGAAAGCCGACAGTGTGTACTCACCCCTAGCCAAATTCGCCTCAACAAAACCTGTCACATCATGAAGAGCGCTCATCAGATATATCACACCACCGGAGACAGTCCCTATACACGTCCACCAGATATTCGTGTAATATATCACCAGCATGCTGAAGCAGAGCCGCGAAGATACCATCCGGACCAGGCGACTTAAAGGACTCAAAGCTACTTATATCCCATTTGACGTTGTCCCTGGTAATGATATCTTCCAAATCGGGCATCACAGAAGGGATCAGCTACACCCACCGAATAGCTTTCTGGATCAACACGATTGGGAAAATGAGTGGTCAATAGAACCTCTAGGGTTTCTTTTCTCGAGGCTGTTCCCGCGCCATCGTTCTTTTGGACGAAGCCTATTATTTTGGGGTCCCTAGACAGCATCCTACGGAAACGAGCGCTTTATTTCCCTTTTATAATCATTAAAACTGGTTCTGTATACAGACCAGTCAACATCACTGCCCGACCTCTTAGCCTTATTAAAGAGTCTCCTGGTACAACAGCGGGTCGCCCGAGTTCCGCATTCCACCAGGCTGGCTACCTCCTCTTACCCGGGTAATTGAGAGGACAAGCATCTCTATAACAGGACAACAAAATATCCGTCAAAGATCCAACTCGATCATTGATGACAGGAGTGGAACGACCCCTAAAGGCCCTAAGTTCCTTCTCCACAACCCTCTCATATCTGATCCAGTCGGTTCCTCTTGGATTCCTAAAAGGCTTGTTAAAGGCTCCAGATAGATTAATACTGAGGGATATCATTTGGAGATCAGAGAAAGAACACTCCCTAATCATAGACGTATCCATGTTAGAGAGCGTAATGTCAATTACCGGCTCCCTAACGCGGTTCGTAAACGTTGACGTATTTCCAACGTTACAAATATTAAGCGTATTAAGAATAATAAAATTGAAAATCGACTCACCCCTAGTATTTATGTCAACACTGCCCCATTGGGTGTGATGAGCATTGGCATCACAACCCAAGACGAGGCGACATCTTTTCTTCTTCGCATGCTCCACCAGTAGTCCAATTAGGTCATCGGGAGGAGATGCAGCCTCATACGGCATATACACGGATGACAGCATCAAATCGATCACACGGTCATCTCTGTACGCCACAGCTGTTACGTCACCTGTACAAAAGGAAGGGGTGATTAACAAGTTTAAATTACCCTAGCTAGAATACAGGTTCTTACCTTCTCGCTTGTTCTAGGAACAAGTAACCTATAATCAGGATCGCTCAAACCCAGAATCCTATCCCTAAAGATCCAAGGTTCCTGGATAAGAGCGATGTCAACTTCAAGGCGGCGCAGGGTGGTTAGCAGGTTGTATGAGGCGGCTTCGCAGTGATGCAGGTTAATCTGCACCACCTTTAGCCTACTCTGGTTTCCTGGCACCATCTATGTCCGGATGACGGAATTTTAGGAGTGCCAACTCACACAACACTACGTCCCTAGCCACTGAAGCAAAGTCTGATCGAAAGCGATCCGAAGATCGCAGCCTTTCTTCCGATCACCAGTCAGGAAGTTGACAACTACCCACGAGCTGGTGTTCAATGCGTCATTCTGCTTTCCAATAAGTTTTGGTACGACATTCACCTGCCTAAAAGTAGGCGGGACCCATACCGTCACTATTGGACCTAGAGGGAGGTCGGATTGAGGGACCACCTCCAAGCGAGCACTAGGCCAGAGTTCACCAAGGCACTTCACTGCTTCTACAAGGAACTTTACAGTTCCCTCGTTTTCGCAGTCCACTACCTTGATGCCCCTGGACCAGCCGATGGAAGATATGCGAGCATTCCTGCCATTACAACTCTCCTCCGTCATAAACTCTATGAGCCTTTCTTCAACTATGTCCCGTCTTTCAGGAGAGATCTTGTTGTCAACAATGCTCGTTTGGATTTGCGCAATGAGATGGGACGTGTAAAGTCCAATTTGCATTGCCAGTTCGTCATCGTAAGTTCTGTTCGGGTTTTTGTCTTGTTTGGGTGTCCATATACATCCCACGAGTGAGGGGGAAAAGAGGTCGATCATGCCATAGCCCCCGCTAGCATGACAAGGACTTGGTAGAAAATGTAATACTCACTGAGGCGCCCAGGTATCAGTGAGGCTTCGTTATAATACAGTCGGATTAGACCCCCGACTGTAAACCATCCGATAAGCACGGGTCGCTTAACACTCCGGATTAGTGGTATATAAGAATATACCTGATCGGGCAAATCGAAAAGATCACAGAGACATCAATTCGAAGACAGTCCTCTCACGATATTAGGGTAACCTTTAGTCATGCACCACATCCCCATCAGGCTGGGGATATGTACAATTAAGAAGAAGTTTATTTCCAAATGAATGGCTTAATGAACTGCAAAGAATTGTCGGATGTGGGTCTCAGAAAATCCAAATCCATTAAAACGAAATGCACCGATAACAAGCAATTGTGCGGATTTGGTCAGGGGACTTGACTTAGCCTTACATTTCTAAACATGAGATCAAAACAGAAGTGTCTGTGATGACAAGCAACAATCGATTTATTGCAGTAACGATTTCTAATATTTTTCAACGCAACAGCGGTGAGATACAGCAACTTTCCTGTAAAGAAGTGATGAGAAATTTTATGAAAAGTGTAATCAAATCCGGGTCGGCTTTGACAATTAATCGGAAATGTTTTTTACAGTACAATAAAAAAATCAGTGCTTTTATTTAATTAAGAAAGTGTGTTCTTATTTAAACATCCTTTTATTGAATTTTGATATTGCAGAATCGGTGTTTATTTATATTATGAAAATTAAACACGTCAGCAGTTCATATTTATGTTAAAAGAGCCTTAATTTCTAAATGTAGTAGGTAAAGTAAAAATAAACAATAGTTTGAATGAAATGCAGTATACATATTGTTATGATTTTATTTATTTTAAAACGCTCATTTACATAGATACGTACATAAATGGTCATTATAAGCCTTCAGTCAGGATTACGACTTAGATTCTCACACCACTTATGTTATGTGTATTAATAAATGGCGGGACCGACAGTTTAAAGTCAACTTTTGAGAAATGCTTATTTATGTCTTGTAAATTCAATGATTACAAATTTAAATTAAGAACACACTTTTAATGATAACAATGTGCTATCAATTTCATTACACGATCCTTTATAGTGGGTTTCCATTATGAGCAAAACAACTTACTTTGCGCAAAACTAGTTTATGTGTTTCCACTATGCTTTAATGATTTTTGTTTCAAAATTTTCTAAATAAGCAAAATGGAATGGAAAACGCAATTAAATTTTTTTCAAATTATATTATATGTAGCAATAATATGGCAATAAAAGTACTAAATAGTATTTCAAATACAACAGTTTTGTGCCAATATCAAATATGTCAGTTTTGCGAATTTATCACTC
Organism: Sarcophaga subvicina; assembly: GCA_936449025.2. Taxonomy (NCBI): domain Eukaryota; kingdom Metazoa; phylum Arthropoda; class Insecta; order Diptera; family Sarcophagidae; genus Sarcophaga; species Sarcophaga subvicina. Next base: position 13,580,030 of record OW388085.2, on the reverse strand, counting down.
ACTAATATTCCCCAGAGTCGTATCTTAAATTAGCGAAGTAATACAGTGTTGCACAGACAGTTTTCGATATGTTTTGAAGCAAAACTAGTTTTTCTTAAACATTTTTCGTCAATACAATTGTATTTGTTTATATCGTAATCTGTCTGTTGTTTTGTTTGTTTATCTTGTTCTATTTTTTTATAGAATAGAAAACATTTTGAAGCACTGCCGGCCACATAAGTTTGTTCGTTCTCTCGAAATGTACAATTTTCATTTCTGATGTCGGTCTGTTGTAATTACTTTGTAGTGTCTGTAACTTGTTAGAACGTAACGGAAATGTTAAAGAGACCTCTCGACGACAAATGAACCTTAAATACTAGCAATATACAAATTTTATTTTATGGAAGGAAATAATCAATGTCGTTCGGAATGCGTTTCAGAAACAAATTCTTAAACAGTTCTTCGATAACGCAGATTACATTCTCAACATTTCTGCGTTAAATTGAACTGGTGACATTAGTCATAAAGCTGATCATTGACTGTACCAATTTATCTATTATTAAAGTTGGAGGGTGTTTACATGAAGCCTTTGGTAGTACCTGTTCTTTTGTGGGAATTGTGTTTTTCTTTAAAGCAATAGGATGTGACAGTGTAATGCGTCGCTACTTTACATATGAAATGCGTGGTTATTTATTAATCGTTAAACTACCTACATGTAACGCGTCATATACATATTTACAATACAATAGACCCATGTAGGCCGATATCCATACCATACGTATAAATTTCAAATACAGAAGTTAAGAAACATGAATTTCTGTTTACCCGCTAGCTCTACACTAAATTTCGTTGGTTATCAGCTCGATTTGACCCATTAGCATTAACACACTCTACATGTCAACAGAGTGTGCAAAAAAAGGGAAAAAATGGAAGAATCAAATATATATTCATTTTAATTTGAACATCTATGGTAGACAAAATACTCCTAGTTTTAAATCTGTCCATATACAATTCAAAGGCTACTTATGTACATACATCTTGTTCAAAGATATGCTTCCCGATTAAATAATTTAATGTTTCATATTTATACAATATATGCAAACAGTTTAAATATAGTATAAAAAAGGGGAAAGTAAATTAACATTATTTATATAAGATCTTTGCTTTACAAGTGTACAGAGTAGGCTACAGTAATAAATACTAAATCAAAGTACATTATGATCGAAAAACATGATAAAATAATGAATTCGGACAAGGGAGCAAAACTGAATCCGACTGATGACTATATTGCATTATTTAATGGAATAGTAAAAATCAAGGAAAAAAATATAAATGACATTTTCACAGATCATGCTATAAACACAATAAAGGCAGTGCTATAAATGCAGCTATCTCTTAAAAATAGAGTACTAGGATGTATTGGAAGTGATTATTTTAACGGCAGCGTGACAACAAGCAAATATTCTGTTGCTTTGCTTTTAGGTTAATTTCTATTTTTATTCGCAGCAATGACAGAATTAGTGCTCACAGTGAGAGGATTTGTGTTAGTAATGCGAGGATTAATGCTGGCAATACAATAACATGCATGAAATAGAGATTTTAAAAATATGAAATATAACGCAAAAAGTGTTTTAGTGACACCATTGATGAATAATAGATTAACTGTTTATTATTTATTTGTTTTGCTTATGCTTTGCTGCTGTTGTCTTTATTATAATTAATAAGCATGCATCTTACCTTAGGCTGCAATTAAAAAATTATTATGCTTGCTGCGTTGCGTTTATTGTATTTATGGCATCATGGCTATCTACAGCAATTGAGATGATTGGCCCAGCAGTCAGTGTGTAAATTCTTTGTTTTTGGGATGATTAGTATTATTCTTATAACTAACAAATAAATAGGAGTTAACAAATTATTCTTAAAGAAAAATGTCATTAAAAAATAATAATTAAATTTATATCTAATCTAAATAATTAACAAAATAGTATAGGTAGTTCATAAAAGATTAAAATTAAATAGTTCAGTATTTTTTAAAAGCACTATTTCAATTAATGGTTTTTTGATATAATTAGGTTAACGTTTTACAAGTTAAAGTAGATAAATTTTAGAATGTAATTTACAAATAACACGATAGTCAAAATACACCCAGCTAATGACATAGTGTAGGTTGTGAGTATTATTGAGTAGAACACATAAATATTTTTTATATTTCTCGAACCCTCCAAACTTGTTTTATTTGACAAAAACTGTTTTTTTGATCTTTTCACACAAAATTATTGATTACCCAAATATTTTTTAACTTATTTTAAAAATCCAATTTTTTTTTGAAAAAGGGGACAGACGAGCCTTTTAAATAGTATACATAAACATATGGTTCAAACTTACATGTTTTGATCGGGTAAACTTGGAAAATATAATTTTTTTCTCATTTTTTCAAGTTTAGCTATTCTTAATTGCAAAATTTAATTAAAACATATAAAATAAGTGACGAAATTCTGAAAGTGCATTATCTTGTGAAAAAATTGACACTTCGTTTGATCAAATCGGACAAAAATTGCCGTCGTTATTATTTAAATAGCATAACAGTCGTGTTATATTTTTTATATATGTATATATATTTTTTCAAATGAAATTTAAAGGCTCATCCCTCTCCTTTCTAATAAGGTTTAAATTTTGGAAATGATTCTGTAATCAATAAATTTGCGTGTAAAGTGTTTTTGTCAAATAAAACAAGTTTGGAGGGTCCAAGAAATATAAAAAAATATTTTTGAATTCTGTGGGGGTGAGAAGGGAGAGGATAAAATAAAATATTTTGCGAGAATACTTGGTAAATAAAGATACAAAATTTATTAGATTCAAATATTATTAATATTTATTCTGTACACAAACGTACCTTTCGGGTTGGGGGTTGATCGGGTATTGATCTCTTTTCGTTTAATTCAGATTATTCACAATAAGTTCATATTAATCCAGGGGTGGTTTATACACTTAAACTAAACTTATAACTAAACTTAAAAGTAGGGTGGCCAGCGTGAACAAATTCTACTCAACAAAAATCACAACTTATACTTGGCTGAAGGTGGCTGGAATGATTGTCGGTACCTATTAATGAAGTCAAATTTAACGAACTCAAGTTTACAATCTGAATAGGAACCGTGCTATTTTTCTGGATCGTAGAGAGTTTGAGAAAAGACTACACTGGGCATCCTCTATAATTCGCTGTGTGATTACGACTATAGGAACTACATTTCTTCAGGGATGCATCACATTTAGGTTTATAGCATTTATTCGTTCATTAAGATCTCCACATACGCACATACAGCGGAAAGTTTACAATGAGTCTTCATGTGATCAAACTCCTGGCAGTTAAGGCATTGTGAGGGTCCTAATTTCTTATGGTCAGTTATTTTTAGGTGTTTAGGTACCGAACACCGTAAATGGGATGTGTTACATTTTTCTTTTAAATCCCTGACTTTTATGTCTTCCGGGTAAACGCTGGCATCAATACCTTTTACTATGCCTTGTATGACTTTTAATTGGTAGGTACAAACCATTATACTACATTATTTTTCATCGTTGAAATTATATATACAACTCCGTACTTGTATTATTTCCTTGACTTTTATTAGTCGTACAAATCGGTGAAGTCAAAATGATAAATTAATTGAAAATATTGAGCAATTGTTATACCTACCTTGCTGAACTTGCTCAAGAAGTTGACTGTACTACCAAGTTAAAATGACCTTCATTAACGTAAATGATTTCAAATAAGATATTGTAATAATAGTAATTAGACTACGGCTATTGTTAATGGATGAAAAAAAATTGAATAGCGAAAGTGTGTACAAAATATAATCCACATATCTATATAAAAGTTGTGGTTCAATACTATTTCTAATTTATTTCGGTTTATTAGTGTGCGGCCACGGTTCAGACCTCAAGACCCCAGATATTTCGAATAAAACGAAATATTCGTCTCAGAAGATTTTTGGCAAAAACTCTTAGTGTGAATAAACTAGCCATAGTAAGTTTTTCGAAAATCTGTCGTTCTGAATCGACTTTAAACTGTAGGTCCCGCAACGTAACACACACAACATAAGTGGTGCGAGAAGCTTGGTCGTAATCCTGACTGAAAGGTTGTAATGACCAATTAAGTAACTAAAGAATCTTTAGTTAGAGAAATTATTTATCTCCGCAAATTAACGTAATTCAATATTAGCGTTAGTGCGGGTAATGTGGTATAGATTGGTATTACTGTATAGGGCAATTTTGTACTAACAATATAAATAAAAAAACAATAAAACAAAAAAGGTTAGGTTAGGTTAGGTTAGAGGACGTGTGTCTGTCAGTCAAGACAAGTACAGTACCCGGAGGTCAGATTGACCCATTATACAACGACCTAAAGGAGGGAAGGATAGTATAGGGGATAGGATGAAAGGAGGGTATATGGGAAAGGTGGAAGTGGGAAGCGGAGGAATCACACAGACCAGACACAACAAAAGGGTGGGAGAGCGCGACTATACCGATGAAGTCCTAGCACCTCTCAACCAGCCTAAGCCACTAATGAATCTGTGGAGGGCCTTGATGTCGGCTCTCGACACCGAATTCAAGCTCCCAAAGAAGGCCCTGCCAAGGGTCCTCAATCTCAATCTACCAAGGGCTAGGCAGTTACAGAGGAAGTGTTCGATAGTCTCCAACTCCTCCTCATCGCAACACGCCCTGTGATAAAACCGACAAACAACCTTAAGCTGGCCTTATCCAAGCCCATCAACCAACCTGTTCTCTTACTGTCTACAGCAGGCTATAGACAGCTAGAAACAAAACAACCCAACGCCTCCGCTCTTTCTCCATGACCCATCCATTGATGAGGCCATAGAGGTGGCAGACTTGGGGGTCAGGACCAACCATCAAATCGCCCCCTGAAAGCGAACCTAGCCTAGCGAGGGAATCCGCCGTCTTGCACTCGCGAACAAGCTGTGATTTGCACCAGACCGACGCAATGGCCCTAAGGGCAGCCTGACTGTCAACGAAGATCATGTAAGATTCGGAATCCGGAGCTGGGCCACCAGCTATGGCCCCAATAGCCTTCAAGATTGCGAAAATCTCCGCCTGAAAAACGCTGCAGTCATCATTCAACCTGAAGTGGAGTTCAAGACCGAGTTCCCTATAGAAAACCCCAGCACCTGTACGTCCACCTAACTTAGACCCATCTGTGAAGATGGGTATACCACTCTGCCACTGGAGTACCCCCCCATTCCATTGTGCCTTATTCGGTATAGGTATCCTTAAACCAGGCAGGAACATAGCTTCAGGCACAATATAATCAGTGACTTTTTCTGAAAGCGCATATTTTCCATCAGGAAAGACGACATTCAGAACTCTGGAGTGACCTATCGAACGCTGTTTCCAGCAGCCCGATTCCCTCAGGCGTATGGAACTACGCGCTGTACACCGCTTGACTTGTACGTCAAGAGCACAGTGTCAAGAGCAGCCTGAGGGCAACTCTTCCTCACTCCAGTGATACTCAAGGAGGCAATCCGCTGAACCTTATCTAAGATTTTCCGTTGAAAACTCTTATCCAAAGCACTCCAAACAACGCAGCCATAAGTAATAACCGGTCTAACAATCGCCGCATATATCCAGCGAATGGCCCTAGGTGGAAGACCCCAGCTCTTACCTATGGAGTTCCCACACTGGTAGAAAGCATTCAGTCTCTTCTTCATTCTTTCCTCGGTGTTTCGTTTCCAGTTCAGCTTGCTGTCCAGTACAACACCCAAATACTTGACCTCAAAAGACAACGGAAGCTCCCTACCAGCTAACCTCGGCAACCTGAAGCTTTCAATATTGTACCTACGAGAGAACAAAACAATGTCTGTCTTATTCGGATTTATACCCAGACCACAGTTCGTAGCCCAAGAAGATAAAATTCCAAGAGCAGACTCCATCAGTTCCCCCAGCGTTGGCAAAAATTTTCCATTCACCAGAATAGCCACATCATCGGCATATGCTACAACCCTAAAGCCCTTGCTTTCCAAAAGCCTCAGATCAACATTAGCTACCAAGAGCCACAAGAGAGGGGATAGGACACCCCCCTGCGGTGTACCCCTGGTCGCACGCTTGACGATAGAATATCCACCCAGATTCGATCGGATTAGTCTATTACCCAGCATGTGGGTGACGAACCGCACCAGAAAATCTGGGGCATGTATATCCCGTAGTGAATTCTCAATAGAGGAAGTGGTGATATTATTGAAGGCCCCCTCTATATCAAGGAAAGCCGACAGTGTGTACTCACCCCTAGCCAAATTCGCCTCAACAAACCCTGTCACATCATGAAGAGCGCTCTCAACGGACTTACCCTTAATGTAAGCATGTTGCGACCTACTCAACAGAAACCGGTCCATGTTTGACCTCAAATATAGATCGATAAGTCTCTCCAAAGCTTTCAAAAGAAAGGATGAGAGCGATATCGGTCTATAATCCTTAGGGCCGATATGACTGGGTTTACCAGCTTTTGGTATAAAAACCACAAGCACATCTTTCCCACCATCAGGTATATCACACAACCGGAGACAGTCCCTATACACGTCCACCAGACACTCGTGTAATATATCACCAGCATGCTGAAGCAGAGCCGGAAAGATACCATCCGGACCAGGCGACTTAAAGGGCTCAAAGCCACTTATAGCCCATTTGACCTTGTCTCTGGTAATGATATCTTCTAAAACGGGCATCATACCAGCATCACAGCAGGGATTAGCTACACCCAATGGATAGCTTACTGGATCCTCACAATTGGGAAAATGAGTACTCAATAGAACCTCTAGTGTTTCTTTTCTCGAGGATGTCCACGTACCATCATTCCTTTGGATGAAGCCTAGCATTTTGGGGTCCTTCGACAGCATCCTTCGGAAACGAGCCACGTCGGCAACATCCTCGATACTCGTGCAGAAACTCATCCAGGCGGTTCTCTTTGAGCGTTTTATTTCCCTTTTATAATCATTAAAACTGGATCTATATGCAGACCAGTCAACATCCCTATCCGACCTCTTAGCCTTAATAAAGAGTCGCCTAGTACAGCAGCGGAGTCTCTGGAGTTCTGCATTCCACCAGGCTGTCTGGCTCCTCTTACTCGGGTAAGTGAGAGGACAAGCATCTCTTTAACAAGACAACAAAATATCCGTCAAAGATCCTACTCGATCATTGATGCCAAGAGGGGAACGACCCCTAAGGGCACTAAGAACCTCCTCCACAGCATTCTCATATCTGATCTAGTCGGTTCTTCTTGGATTCCTAAAGGGCTCATTAAAGCCACCAGATAGATTAGTACTGAAGGATATCAGTTGGTGATCAGAGAAAGGACACTCATCTGAAACCCTCCAGTCCCTAATCATAGACCAATGTTAGAGAGCGTAATGTCAATTACCGCCTCCCTAACACGGTTCCTAAACGTTGGCGTATTACCAACGTTACAAATAGTAAGCCTATTAAGAATAATGAAATTCAAAATCGACTCACCCCTAGTATTTATATCAGCACTTCCCCATTGTGTGTGATGAGCATTGGCATCGCAACCCAAGACAAGGCGACATCTTCTCCTCTTCGCATGCTCCATCAGTAATTCAATTAAGTCACCAGGAGGGGATGCAGCCTCATACGGCATGTATACAGATGACAGCATAAAATCGATCCCAAGGTCATCTCTGTATGCCACAGTTGTTACGTCACCTGTACAAAAGGAAGGAGTGATTAACAAATCTAAATTACTCCTAGTTAAAATACAGGTTCTTACCTTCTCACTTGTTCTAGGAACAAGTAACCTATAATCAGGATCGCTCAGACCCAGAATCCTATCCCTAAGGATCCAAGGTTCCTGGATAAGAGCAATGTCAACTTCAAGGCGGCGCAGGGTGGTTAGCAGGTTGTGTGAGGCGGCCTCGCAGTGATGCAGATTAATCTGCACCACTTTTAGTCCCCTATGGGTCCTTGGCACCACTTATGTCCGGATGACGGAACTTTAAGCGTGCCAACCCACACAGCACCACGCCACCCCTTGCACCCAGCCACTGAAGTGAATCCTGATCAATGGCGATCCGAAGATCGCAACCTTTCTTACCGTCACCAGTCAGGGAGTTGACAACTACCCACGAGCTGGTGTTCAATCCGTCATTCTGCTTTCCAATAAGTTTGGGTATGACATTCACCTGCCCAAAAGTAGGCAGGACCCATACCGTCACTATTGGACGTAGAGGGAGGTCGGATTGAGGGACCACGTCTAAGCGAGCACCAGGCCAGAGTTCACCAAGGCGCTTCACTGATTCCACAAGGAACTTTACAGTTCCCTCATTTTCACAGTCCACTACCTTGATGCCCTTGGACCAACCGATGGAAGATATCTCCTCCGTAATAAACTCAGTGAGCCTTTCTTCAACCAGATCCCATTTTTCAGGAGAGATTTTGCCATCTAAATCCGACCTGTCAATGAAAGCCAGCTGAAGGGGAGGGTTAATTCCCAGGCTACCTTGTTTCTTAGGAAGCTTGGAGCCGAAAGAAGGCACCTCGTCGGATCTGTTTCTCTTCATGTGATTTCCTTTTCGAGAAACCTTTGAAGACCTATCCAACGAGATGTCCCCCCCGCCTCATTCGCCACCAACCTTACATCCTTCTTCTGGTATAAAGGATTAGCGGTAGTTTCTACCTCCTTTCCTTCATCCGTTGTAGAAGGAACACTATCACCCATTCTCTTCGCCGGAGGCATGAAAACCTGTGCAGTCTTCTCTGCACCAGTTGGTAGTAAGGGTGTAAAACCTTCATGTCCCTTGCTTGCGGCTTGAGAGGTAGAAGCATTTGGCTCTACCCACTCGTCTGCACTCAAGGGTCCATCCTTCTTACCAGAATCAGCGCCTCGTGAAAGGACACTGCCCGGGTATTTGGTTTCATACCGCGAAACAGTGCCTCTGTGTCGAGCCAGCATTTTCTGTACCTCGACAGAGAGGGTTGAGGATAGGTACACTTAAGCCCCCACAACAACAACATTGTTACTCAGGTGGAGGCAAACAAAAAAAAAAGAAATAAAACAATATAAGAAACATGCTGCATATATTGCTGCTCTCTGAGAATTAAAAGACCAACAATCTGATTTATTTTAACAAGTTATACATTGTTACTATTTTTTGTTGAACAATTTTATTCGTTTTCTGTTTGCCGTTCATAATTGGTGGTTGGGATTCATTCCTCACGAAATTATTACTTACTATTAAACAAAAAAAAAAAAGAATTATTACTCTTTAAATTGCTTTGATCATAGTGAAGAGTAAACAATTCTCTTTACTTGCATTTTTTTTGTCTTTTCATTTATTTCTTTGTATCTAGCTGGACATGCAGAGAGTTTGAGCATTAGGTTGTTGTTGTCGCTACATTTTTTTATGGAAGAGAATGCTTATTGCGTTTTTCTTTTCATATATATTAGGTTTTTTTTTTGGTTAGAGCAGAGAAGTTTAAAATAAAGCCAGAATTGGTTATAGGAGTTTTATGAATATTAATTTACTAAAACGATATATATATGCATATTATTATAATAAACATATGCATATAGCTCACCTACCACCTTCTCAACAATTAATTTATATCGTTTACTTGGTTATTATTAGATAATTACATAAAAATAACTAACATTTAGTGCGAAAACATTTTTTTTTTTGTTACAAAATATATTGGGGAAAATCCTACAGGCACTCAATTTTCCATCCCTGCTTTCTTAATTTGATTTAAAAACCAAAATATGTTTCAAATTCCATCTTGTCCCTATTTAAGGAATATATATTTTTTTAAAGTCAATAACGGGACATTATTTTCAACATTTTAAAAAAACATTTTGCTAGATTCAGGTTTTTGCGTAAAACAAATCATTTGTAAAGTGGATTTTGTAAAGAACAGTACTAAAGCGGAAAATTATCAATATAATTCAAAAGTGATTTTGATCAACATAATTAGTGAAAATAATTAAATAGAAGTTTTGCCCGAATTGTGATAGTTATTAAGAAAGTTTTCCAAAGTGAAAAGGTAAGACAAAACTATTTCACTAGTATTTTTTTTTTTTTTTTTTGAAACGAGGACCTACATAATTTCCATTATTATATTAGATTTTTAACTTCACCTTATATACGAGGAAACTCCAAGCCAAAAGAATATTCCCAATAGGACGTTGTATAGCAGACGGAACAGTAGATTTGTGGTGAACGGTGTCTTCGGAACTCCACGTGTTTAGTTTAACCAGAGTTACAGGGCATAAGGAAGATTCAGGTAGAATTCGGACCACGTGCCTGAAAAGGCCGAAAATCTAATCACAAAGTGAGACAATTACGTGAGTTATATGATTCCTAAAAAAAGAAAAAAAAATTTCGAAAGGCTAGTTAGTATACTCATATATAAGATCTTGTGCGTCCACGTGAAACCAATACCGAAAGTAACCCACGTGGTCCTGTACCTATTGAGTTAATCGGAAAATTCCACCTTCACCAACTTATAAGAATCCACGTGGTTCTTATTGAATCCCATATTATGAAAATAATTTTATCAGAATTTCACATACATTAAATCATTTTGCTGCCAAAATTATACCCTCCAAAGTTTATTTTGAAGGAAAAAAAATTCCAAAAAATTTCGTTTGATATATTATCCTAAATCTTACAGTCAAAATTAATTACTTAGAATTTTAAATCTGAATTAATTAAAGGAAATTAAAAGTAATTTATTCAAAGTTGAGATTTAAAGAATTCTAAATTAAATTATTTAATTTACAAGTTTAAAACTTAAAATAATATAAATATAATATAATTCAAATTTGAAATCTAAAACTTAAAGAATTTTAAAATTAATTTGTTTAAATTTGAAATTTAAGAATTTTAAATTAATTAATTTCTATTAGAAATTTAAACCTAGGAAAAATCTTAATAATTGTTCAAATTTGAAATGCATTAAATGAATTTAATTCAAATTAGAAACTTAAAACTTAATCTAAAATAACTAATCTAATCGGTAACTTAATTGCAAAAACAAATTACCTTTTTTCTTGAAATATTTTCTAAACTGAAGATTAACACTGAAAAGATTTTAAATTATAAATTTAAAACTTAAAGTAAAGTAATTTATACTTAATTTAATTAATTAGAAATTTTAAAGGGAAATTTATTTTAATTAATATAAATTAAAGACTTAAAGTAAGAATACAGGAAACTTAAAATTTATTTTAAAATATTATTTTGAAATTTCAACGATGAAATTTAACATGAATTTGAATAAATGAATAATTAAAACTTTTTATTTAAATTTAAAATTGAAATCAAAATTATTCATAAATATGTATAGTTAAAGAAAAAGGAAGCATTTAACCAAGAAATAAATTTATTTAAGAAAGAAATTGATTAAAAATTTAAAAATGCAATATTAAAATTCTATTAAGAGGGAAAAATTCTATATGAAAAGAAAGTTAAACTAAAACTTAATGAAGAAAATTATATAAATAAAAATATTTTAAATTTAAATCCTATAAAATGGAAGAAATTAAAAATCAGAAATTTTAAGAAATGAATATAATCAAATAACACACGAAGAAAAAGAAAATGAACCAAATAAAAACGAAATATTAAAAGCTAAATTAAAAATTTTTATAACAAATATCGGCATTCAAAAACAAAAGAATTGTTAAATTGAAAATATAATGAAAATTTTAAATATATAAATTCATCATGCAACTTTCCAAGTAAAAATATTTGAAAAGCCATTTTAAAAATGAAATGTTACTTTTTTTTAATTGAAACTTAGATTACAGAAAAGAAAACTCAATCAATGTAAATTCAAAAACGAAACCAACATTTTACAAGTCAAGACTAAACATCAAACACACATTGTAATGCAGTGATTGCTGGGCCCATTAATTGACATCGCATAAAACTTAACACGAGTAAACAACACAAGTAAATACATTCATACATATCTGCAGATAATTGTAAGTAATATTTAAATTTTCTTTTATATTTTTTATTAATTGTATTATTACTGTAAAGAATGTCCGATTCATTGTTTTTCATTTATATATATATTATTATATTTATATAAGTTATATATGATTTATATATATCTAACCTTTAAACTGCACCAAATAAATTTTATTAATTTTGTTTTATAAACTAACATGATATTTTAAAGATTTTAATAAGGGGAGTGTTAAACTTCGTAGGATATGAAAAGTAAAGTAATTATATAGTGTCTATCAAAAGGGACATGTATTTCGAATTATAGGTACTTTCTTGTCAAGGCGCCTGACATTAACTCAGTGGGAGGGAAACATTGTACCCCTACGTGGCACAACAACTGGCCATCGTTTAGTTTTCACTAGTTGACAATATCATGTTTTATTATTTTTGTTTTTTTGGCATACTATAGGTACATTTAGGCATGGATAGTATTGGATAGTATGCTATATGATTACGCGCAGTAATATGAGTTAAGATTTATCATTGCCTCAAATAATAGTTAGCATATATTCGATTATGTGATTGATGTTTCTGGTAGATGTTAAAACATAAGTTTCTGTTTTAAAAGTGTAAATGAAAGTCTTTATTAAAATAATGGCAAGTGTTAAATTAGCGAAGAATATATGCAATTACATCATTTATTCAGCAAGTGTTTTAAATATAAAAATATGTACATTGTTCAATAGATTAGTTATTGTGTTGCAGATAAGTCAGGCAATTTCCTATAATGTACCATATTACCACATAAAATGAAATATGGAGAAGGGTAGAGGAGGATACGAGGATCTTGGATCATTATCGATCTCAAAACATTAAGTCCGCGAATGAAAAATAAATTATTAAGATACGGAGTCACGATATTAGGGGCTTTAATGAGCAGATGTGCATACAATTCCTAAAAGGAGACCGTAATATTGTTAATTGGACGTAATTTTCCTGTCATGGTTTTAGGTCACAAAATCTTGTAGAAGGCATTTAAAAAGTAACGGATTATGATGTAATCATTCAAAATTTCATGCTACATTATATAGAACCGTAAAAACTTTTTATCACAGGATGAATTTCTATTTTTTATTTAAAATAAGAGCGTCTATTTCATGCGTCTGTCTTGTTGTTACCTTCGATGTCCGCGTGTCCAAGAATCCAAATGAGGATAGCAGTCGAATGCCTCGCTATGTTTTCTAGATACACCTGGTTAATCTTAGATGTGGTGTACACGTTCTCTAGGGATCTAATAGCCGCTTACAGTATACTTTGTTACTGAATTCGCACGGCGGTACTACAATAATCTGGTAGTGCAAGGGACAATATAATGTTCACTTGTTCTGAAAAGATTCCACATCCGACTTTGTTGCCTGATCTGGATTAATCAGTGAAATTTGAATGACGTTTTCTGGGATGTATAAACCATTATCATTGTTGTTGGTTTAATTACAAAGTTGTATAGCCAGTATACATTTTTAGGGTTAATATTCCAGTTCAGGTCTATCGCTCTCTTGCAACAATAAAGAGCAGTAGCCGATTTAGCGGATCTGAATTATATATTTAAATTCCAATTAAGTTTGATGTCCAATATTAGCCCAAGATGTTTACTACCCCATTAATATTAGGGCTAGTAAATTTAGGAACTATTCCTATTGAATAGCACTATCTCTCTTTTTGGTTAGGTTTACTTCCAGTCCACATTCGTTGCACCATTTTGATAGTAATCTCAACGCAGATACCAGAATTTCTGAAAGTAATTTTAGACCTTTGTCTGTAGTCACACTGCCATGTCATCTGTATAGGCGATGGTCATGCAGCATCTTCTTTCCGTGGTCTTCACTAAAATGTTAAGGTTGACGTTCCATAGCAAAGGCATTTGTATATCTGCGTGTGGAGCCACAGCACCACGCCACCCCTTGTATCCAGCCACTGAAGTGAATCCTGATCAATGGCGATCCGAAGATCGCAACCTTTCTTACCGTCACCAGTCAGGGAGTTGACAACTACCCACGAGCTGGTGTTCAATCCGTCATTCTGCTTTCCAATAAGTTTGGGTATGACATTCACCTGCCCAAAAGTAGGCAGGACCCATACCGTCACTATTGGACGTAGAGGGAGGTCGGATTGAGGGACCACGTCTAAGCGAGCACCAGGCCAGAGTTCACCAAGGCGCTTCACTGATTCCACAAGGAACTTTACAGTTCCCTCATTTTCACAGTCCACTACCTTGATGCCCTTGGACCAACCGATGGAAGATATCTCCTCCGTAATAAACTCAGTGAGCCTTTCTTCAACCAGATCCCATTTTTCAGGAGAGATTTTGCCATCTAAATCCGACCTGTCAATGAAAGCCAGCTGAAGGGAAGGGTTAATTCCCAGGCTACCTTGTTTCTTAGGAAGCTTGGAGCCGAAAGAAGGCACCTCGTCGGATCTGTTTCTCTTCATGTGATTTCCTTTTCGAGAAACCTTTGAAGACCTATTCAACGAGATGTCCCCCCCGCCTCCTTCGCCTCCAACCTTACATCCTTCTTCTGGTATAAAGGATTAGCGGTAGTTTCTACCTCCTTTCCTTCATCCGTTGTAGAAGGAACACTATCACCCATTCTCTTCGCCGGAGGCATGAAAACCTGTGCAGTCTTCTCTGCACCAGTTGGTAGTAAGGGTGTAAAACCTTCATGTCCCTTGCTTGCGGCTTGAGAGGTAGAAGCATTTGGCTCTACCCACTCGTCTGCACTCAAGGGTCCATCCTTCTTACCAGAATCAGCGCCTCGTGAAAGGACACTGCCCGGGTATTTGGTTTCATACCGCGAAACAGTGCCTCTGTGTCGAGCCAGCATTTTCTGTACCTCGACAGAGAGGGTTGAGGATAGGTACACTTAAGCCCCCACAACAACAACATTGTTACTCAGGTGGAGGCAAACAAAAAAATAATAAATAAAACAATATAAGAAACATGCTGCATATATTGCTGCTCTCTGAGAATTAAAAGACCAACAATCTGATTTATTTTAACAAGTTATACATTGTTACTATTTTTTGTTGAACAATTTTATTCGTTTTCTGTTTGCCGTTCGTAATTGGTGGTTGGGATTCATTCCTCACGAAATTATTACTTACTATTAAACAAAAAAAAAGAATTATTACTCTTTAAATTGCTTTGATCATAGTGAAGAGTAAACAATTCTCTTTACTTGCATTTTTTTTTGTCTTTTCATTTATTTCTTTGTATCTAGCTGGACATGCAGAGAGTTTGAGCATTAGGTTGTTGTTGTCGCTACATTTTTTTATGGAAGAGAATGCTTATTGCGTTTTTCTTTTCATATATATTAGGTTTTTTTTTGGTTAGAGCAGAGAAGTTTAAAATAAAGCCAGAATTGGTTATAGGAGTTTTATGAATATTAATTTACTAAAACGATATATATATGCATATTATTATAATAAACATATGCATATAGCTCACCTACCACCTTCTCAACAATTAATTTATATCGTTTACTTGGTTATTATTAGATAATTACATAAAAAGAACTAACATTTAGTGCGAAAACATTTTTTTTTGTTACAAAATATATTGGGGAAAATCCTACAGGCACTCAATTTTCCATCCCTGCTTTCTTAATTTGATTTAAAAACCAAAATATGTTTCAAATTCCATCTTGTCCCTATTTAAGGAATATATATTTTTTTAAAGTCAATAACGGGACATTATTTTCAACATTTTAAAAAAACATTTTGCTAGATTCAGGTTTTTGCGTAAAACAAATCATTTGTAAAGTGGATTTTGTAAAGAACAGTACTAAAGCGGAAAATTATCAATATAATTCAAAAGTGATTTTGATCAACATAATTAATGAAAATAATTAAATAGAAGTTTTGCCCGAATTGTGATAGTTATTAAGAAAGTTTTCCAAAGTGAAAAGGTAAGACAAAACTATTTCACTAGTATTTTTTTTTTTTGAAACGAGGACCTACATAATTTCCATTATTATATTAGATTTTTAACTTCACCTTATATACGAGGAAACTCCAATCCAAAAGAATATTCCCAATAGGACGTTGTATAGCAGACGGAACAGTAGATTTGTGGTGAACGGTGTCTTCGGAACTCCACGTGTTTAGTTTAACCAGAGTTACAGGGCATAAGGAAGATTCAGGTAGAATTCGGACCACGTGCCTGAAAAGGCCGAAAATCTAATCACAAAGTGAGACAATTACGTGAGTTATATGATTCCTAAAAAAAGAAAAAAAAATTTCGAAAGGCTAGTTAGTATACTCATATATAAGATCTTGTGCGTCCACGTGAAACCAATACCGAAAGTAACCCACGTGGTCCTGTACCTATTGAGTTAATCGGAAAATTCCACCTTCACCAACTTATAAGAATCCACGTGGTTCTTATTGAATCCCATATTATGAAAATAATTTTATCAGAATTTCACATACATTAAATCATTTTGCTGCCAAAATTATACCCTCCAAAGTTTATTTTGAAGGAAAAAAAATTCCAAAAAATTTCGTTTGATATATTATCCTAAATCTTACAGTCAAAATTAATTACTTAGAATTTTAAATCTGAATTAATTAAAGGAAATTAAAAGTAATTTATTCAAAGTTGAGATTTAAAGAATTCTAAATTAAATTATTTAATTTACAAGTTTAAAACTTAAAATAATATAAATATAATATAATTCAAATTTGAAATCTAAAACTTAAAGAATTTTAAAATTAATTTGTTTAAATTTGAAATTTAAGAATTTTAAATTAATTAATTTCTATTAGAAATTTAAACCTAGGAAAAATCTTAATAATTGTTCAAATTTGAAATGCATTAAATGAATTTAATTCAAATTAGAAACTTAAAACTTAATCTAAAATAACTAATCTAATCGGTAACTTAATTGCAAAAACAAATTACCTTTTTTCTTGAAATATTTTCTAAACTGAAGATTAACACTGAAAAGATTTTAAATTATAAATTTAAAACTTAAAGTAAAGTAATTTATACTTAATTTAATTAATTAGAAATTTTAAAGGGAAATTTATTTTAATTAATATAAATTAAAGACTTAAAGTAAGAATACAGGAAACTTAAAATTTATTTTAAAATATTATTTTGAAATTTCAACGATGAAATTTAACATGAATTTGAATAAATGAATAATTAAAACTTTTTA
Source organism: Sarcophaga subvicina (assembly GCA_936449025.2). Lineage (NCBI taxonomy): Eukaryota > Metazoa > Arthropoda > Insecta > Diptera > Sarcophagidae > Sarcophaga > Sarcophaga subvicina. The sequence goes on along the minus strand of OW388085.2, from coordinate 13,562,857 downwards.
TTTAAATTTAAAATTGAAATCAAAATTATTCATAAATATGTATAGTTAAAGAAAAAGGAAGCATTTAACCAAGAAATAAATTTATTTAAGAAAGAAATTGATTAAAAATTTAAAAATGCAATATTAAAATTCTATTAAGAGGGAAAAATTCTATATGAAAAGAAAGTTAAACTAAAACTTAATGAAGAAAATTATATAAATAAAAATATTTTAAATTTAAATCCTATAAAATGGAAGAAATTAAAAATCAGAAATTTTAAGAAATGAATATAATCAAATAACACACGAAGAAAAAGAAAATGAACCAAATAAAAACGAAATATTAAAAGTTAAATTAAAAATTTTTATAACAAATATCGGCATTCAAAAACAAAAGAATTGTTAAATTGAAAATATAATGAAAATTTTAAATATATAAATTCATCATGCAACTTTCCAAGTAAAAATATTTGAAAAGCCACTTTAAAAATGAAATGTTAATTTTTTTTAATTGAAACTTAGATTACAGAAAAGAAAACTCAATCAATGTAAATTCAAAAACGAAACCAACATTTTACAAGTCAAGACTAAACATCAAACACACATTGTAATGCAGTGATTGCTGGGCCCATTAATTGACATCGCATAAAACTTAACACGAGTAAACAACACAAGTAAATACATTCATACATATCTGCAGATAATTGTAAGTAATATTTAAATTTTCTTTTATATTTTTTATTAATTGTATTATTACTGTAAAGAATGTCCGATTCATTGTTTTTCATTTATATATATATTATTATATTTATATAAGTTATATATGATTTATATATATCTAACCTTTAAACTGCACCAAATAAATTTTATTAATTTTGTTTTATAAACTAACATGATATTTTAAAGATTTTAATAAGGGGAGTGTTAAACTTCGTAGGATATGAAAAGTAAAGTAATTATATAGTGTCTATCAAAAGGGACATGTATTTCGAATTATAGGTACTTTCTTGTCAAGGCGCCTGACATTAACTCAGTGGGAGGGAAACATTGTACCCCTACGTGGCACAACAACTGGCCATCATTTAGTTTTCACTAGTTGACAATATCATGTTTTATTATTTTTGTTTTTTGGCACACTATAGGTACATTTAGGCATGGATAGTATTGGATAGTATGCTATATGATTACGCGCAGTAATATGAGTTAAGATTTATCATTGCCTCAAATAATAGTTAGCATATATTCGATTATGTGATTGATGTTTCTGGGAGATGTTAAAACATAAGTTTCTGTTTTAAAAGTGTAAATGAAAGTCTTTATTAAAATAATGGCAAGTGTTAAATTAGCGAAGAATATATGCAATTACATCATTTATTCAGCAAGTGTTTTAAATATAAAAATATGTACATTGTTCAATAGATTAGTTATTGTGGTGCAGATAAGTCAGGCAATTTCCTATAATGTACCATATTACCACATAAAATGAAATATGAAGAAGGGTAGAGGAGGATACGAGGATCTTGGATCATTATCGATCTCAAAACATTAAGTCCGCGAATGAAAAATAAATTATTAAGATACGGAGTCACGATATTAGGGGCTTTAATGAGCAGATGTGCATACAATTCCTAAAAGGAGACCGTAATATTGTTAATTGGACGTAATTTTCCTGTCATGGTTTTAGGTCACAAAATCTTGTAGAAGGCATTTAGAAAGTAACGGATTATGATGTAATCATTCAAAATTTCATGCTACATTATATAGAACCGTAAAAACTTTTTATCACAGGATGAATTTCTATTTTTTATTTAAAATAAGAGTGTCTATTTCATGCGTCTGTCTTGGTGTTACCTTCGATGTCCGCGTGTCCAAGAATCCAAATGAGGATAGCAGTCGAATGCCTCGCTATGTTTTCTAGATACACCTGGTTAATCTTAGATGTGGTGTACACGTTCTCTAGGGATCTAATAGCCGCTTACAGTATACTTTGTTACTGAATTCGCACGGCGGTACTACAATAATCTGGTAGTGCAAGGGACAATATAATGTTCACTTGTTCTGAAAAGATTCCACATCCGACTTTGTTGCCTGATCTGGATTAATCAGTGAAAACTTGAATGACGTTTTCTGGGATGTATAAACCATTATCATTGTTGTTGGTTTAATTACAAAGTTGTATAGCCAATATACATTTTTAGGGTTAATATTCCAGTTCAGGTCTATCGCTCTCTTGCAACAATAAAGAGCAGTAGCCGATTTAGCGGATCTGAATTATATATTTAAATTCCAATTAAGTTTGATGTCCAATATTAGCCCAAGATGTTTACTACCCCATTAATATTAGGGCTAGTAAATTTAGGAACTATTCCTATTGAATAGCACTATCTCTCTTTTTGGTTAGGTTTACTTCCAGTCCACATTCTTTGCACCATTTTGATAGTAATCTCAACGCAGATACCAGAATTTCTGAAAGTAATTTTAGACCTTTGTCTGTAGTCACACTGCCATGTCATCTGTATAGGCGATGGTCATGCAGCATATTCTTTCCGTGGTCTTCACTAAAATGTTAAGGTTGACGTTCCATAGCAAAGGCATTTGTATATCTGCGTGTGGAGCCCCCACTTTGGAAACATTTGAGGCGCCCAAACTAGATTCAATACGCTAGTGTCTTAGTAATCTTTTCGCAAAAGCAGTGACATTAGGGTTAATAACCGGCTCCGGTTATTATTGAAAGCACTTTTTATATCTAGGAAAGTGGCCAGAGTGTGTTCCTTGTAGTATAGGGATTTCTCTATCTGACCAGCTAAAGAGTGTGGCACAGTTTCGATAGATTTACATTTCGAGTGTTATGTCGCTGAATGAGTATCCAGACCTAGGGATGATATAATATAGACGTTGACGATTTTCTCAAGTGCCTTAAGTAAAAATGAGAAAAGGCTGATGGGCCAAAATCAGTGCTTTACGTCCCTTAAGAATAAAGACAATCTCGTAAAACGTCCAGTAATACGGAACATGAGATAATCGTGAACATGTCTGAATATTAACATAAGCTGGTGTGGTACCATCAGAACCCGGAGATTTAACGGGATTGAAGTTTTTCACTGTATTGAGATCGGTATATTCGATATATCATATGCATCTCTCTCTGAGCTCTCTATGGTCGGTGGAGGGAGTTCTTGACATCTAAGGAAGTGAGTCTCAAAGAGTACATCCAATATGTCTTTACTATTGGAAGTCCAAGTTCCGTCAGATTTTCAAATATAAGATGGTGTTGTAGGACTTTTTGATAAAATCTTCAGAAGCCGACTTGTCTCGAAAGAACTTTCTACATTGCTGCAGACATTCTTCCAGGATTGTCCTTTTGCTTTCCTGATTAAATTTTTGAATCCATTATATGAGGATTTAGATGTGGCCTATTGTCCATTTCTTTTGGTCTTATTAAACAGTCAATAGATGCCGGTCACGTCGGTAGTTTCCTACTCAGTACCTCAGCATAAGTGTACCAATTAGTTATCTTTCTGTTCAAAAAATCGTTCACTGGATTCGATTCGAGTGAAAGTTCGATTTCGATATACAAATGGTAAGAAAAAGAAACAGTCCCCAGACAGGTTTTTATACCTGTCGCTAATAAGTGTAATGTCAAAAACCTCTCTTCTGTTCATAACAATAGAGATGGTTTCATTACCCCTATTAACAACTTTTGGTTTATTATATGTATAAAGTTAAAAAGTGATTAAACTCTTATGTTGATAATCGTATTTCTCCAGATGGTGTGGTGTGTGTTTGCCTTTTCACATACATATAATGAGATGGATATTTCTATTGTTTGCGTGGAATAGCACCTTTCTGCTCGTGTCATATAGTAGCTTATGATTCAGTCTACTCGACTCTTGCTTACGAGGCGACAGTACAGGTGTCTATCGATAAATTTATAAAAAATAAAGGCTTTTATATTATCATTCACCATGATACAAGTTCTGGACTTACCTGGTCCGGTTGCATACACAATATGTTAGTATCCCTGTTTAGTCCGCAAACCCTGTATTTGTACAACAATGCATCTCAGATGTATATGAGTTTCTCCGTGGCTGAAGGCAGCCGGAGGATAAGAGCAGCTGACGCACTTTAGTTGATCCAGAAGGACGTCCTCATCCTCGACCACTTCCTTAGAAAGTTAAGAAGTGACCTACAAGTCTAGAGACCGATTGGGCGTCATCATTGTCAGATAAAAGAACCTATTCGTCATCACAACTAGTACCAGTAGCTTATTTGAGAGAGCTTAATGTTTGTCCCTGTCGTCACTTTGTAGACTCTGAGGAAGATGTTCCAAACACGTAGAACAGTGGCCTTCCTGGTGCCTTCTCTCTATGTTACTTTAGCTATTTTCCAGTCCTATGTGTGTAGTTGAGGTTTATTGACCTGGAAAATCTCCAATATCTCTTTTGGATCAAAGGTTATGGCGGCAAATCGGGCAACAGATCTCGGCCCAATGAATTGCCTCCACTTTCGCGGCAGTCCAAACTTCCCCGAGCGATTCTATAGCAGTATTATACAGCTGCGCCAAACACTCGTCTCCGGAGACTATGTAGACCTTTCCCGGATACTCAGGGCGTGAATTAGTTTTGGTCCAAAATTACGAAATAAAGGGTTTGCATTTTATGCCTACTACCAGGCTTTTAAAAACTGCCGCTCTCTAAGACGCTCAGCGCACCAGACGCAAATCACCAGTCGCTTACTATAAGTGTAGACGCTGATGGAATTTTGTGTTTTGGGGACGGATTAGCCGATAAGGCCAACGGTTTTATTAGGTGCCCCAACTAGGGATATAAAGACGGGAGGGGGCATTTTTGGGTTTCGTGAATAGTATGTGTATGTATGTTCTGGGGCACTTTTTGCATACAAAATTTGGTGTATGCCTGCTTCTTCGTGTTCCTTTTATTTGTATTGCTTTTCAAACGAATAATTGGATGGACAGAACGAGTGTGTGCACGTTTTCTTGAGATAAAGTCTTGTGACGTTTTATCATATTCAATTGTTGAAGAAATAGAAAAGGGATGTCAACCTTGTTTTTTATTTTTTTATGTTATAAGGAACTTTAATTTTAAACTGATAAGAAAGGGATGACAACCTGTGTGATCGTTTTTTATTTTTTTCACGCATAATTAGAATATGTGTTTTTACATAATTGAATTTACTACCCATTACTTCTAAAATGTATTACACTCTCATCTACATCCTAGACTATAAATTGTCTTGTTTTAAGGATTTAGAATTTTTAGTTTTACTGTTTTAAATAAATGAAATTATATATAATAAAGAGATTAATTAAAACAAATATTAGTTTTTTATTTTATTAGATTTTTCTTAGGTATGTATATTTTATTTTCAGATTTTGTTATTTTATACAGTATAATACATACATTAATCTATTTAACATAATAATAGTTAAACATTCGTTTATACAGATTAAATAGCTTTTGAGTTATCATATATTTGTCATAAAATGTTTGACATCTGCAAATGTTAAAAGATTCTGAGTAAAATTTTTCACAATAATAGAGATGTATGATATTATTAATACATAAAAATGGATTACTTATTTTACTAATGTTGCATATTCTTAGTCCATTGATAATACTTAAAAATAAATCAACATGTTGTTTATCAATTTGATTACTATGGGCCATAATCATAGTCATCAAAAAAGTATACTTTAAGTATTAGTTTAATCGCTTCAGCAGAAAATGTTTGGTCGTCAAAGGGCTAAGAGGTATAAAAGTAACGAAAAAAGAAAAAATTTAAATGGTTATAATATACAGTCAAAACAAAAACCCAGCCAGTGTAAGATGAGAAGAGGAATTGTAAACAACTTAATAAATAAATTATGTGTTGAATTACATCTGCCTGGCTATCAGTTTTGTGGACCTGGTACAAAACTTGAAAAACGTTTAGCAAGAGCAGATAAGGGTATAAATTTATTAGACGCAGCTATTGCATGGACACGATATTGCATATTCACAATCAAAAGATATAGACACAAGACATCAAGCAGATCAAATATTAGCTGAAAAGGCCTGGCAACGAGTTAAATATAAAGATAGTGATATTAAAGGACGTGCTAACGCGTGGTTTGTGACAAACGCTATGAAAGCTAAAGTGAAATTTGGATTAGGTTTGAAGGAGCAGAGACATAAGAAAAGAAAAAATTCAAAAAGAATGAGAAAAGGAAAAATGAATAAGTGTAATAAGAAATTATTCACAGCTACTGTGAGAAAAACTTTAAAACAATTGAAAGAACAGAAACCCCTTGATATAAATGATGCTGTTAAAATAGCACAAAAGGCTATTCATTCAAATTTTAAAGGGAAAAAGCGAGCAGACATTATAATACCGAGAGTTATACCTGTACCGAAAATTGGAGGAGTTCTTCCACTTATTCCCGTACTAACAGCATTGTCAGCGCTTGGTGGTTTAGCAAGTGGAGGATCCGCTATTGTCAAAGCAGTAAATGCTATCAAAAATGGAAACGAACAATTGGCGGAAGCTAACCGTCATAATAGATATATGGAATCAATTGCAATGGGTAAAGGGTTGTACCTCAAACCATATAAAACTGGATATGGTCTCTACTATAGTCCAGCTCCAAAAAACTATTAAATAACCTACCCAATCGCCCATTAACAGATTTGGATTTGAATAAATATGGAAGACATCTCAAACATTTTAGAGGTGTTTTCATGCGTGATTCTTTACCTGAAAAACCATTCAAACAAGAATGCGGCATTGTTAATTTAGATGATTCAAATGGTATGGGAACACATTGGGTAGCATATTATAAAAACCACAACTATAAAGGATACTTTGATAGCTTTGGAAACTTACAACCACCACTTGAGATTGTCAACTACTTAAAATTTCCTATTGAATATAATTATGAATGAAAACAAAAATTTAATACATTTAATTGTGAGCACTTGTGTTTAAAATTTTTATTCAATAAATATAAATTAAAATGAAATAATTCAGAGTACATCGTCCAGTACTAACACAACCTACTATTAAATTTTTAAAGAAGGGGAACAAAAATGGTAACATCAGCTGTATTGGAAGAACTATTAATAAAACACATAGATTTATTTATGAAACTTAAAATGAACTAAGAATATGTAACATTAGTAAAATAAGTAATCCATTTTTATGTATTAATATGACATACGTTTGTATTATTGTGAAAATACTTATTCACAATCTTTCAACATTTGTCGATGTCAAACATTCTATACACAATATTTGTTAACACTTAAGTTATTTAATCTGTATAAACGTATTTTTAAGTTCGAATCTGTAAAAATCTGAAAAAAAGAAATATCTAATAAAATTTTCAAAAAATAAAAACTAATTTGTTTTAATTAATCTCATTATTGTATAATTTCATTTATTTAAAACAGTAAAACTAAAAATTCTAAATCCTTAAAAACAAGTCTATTTATACTCTGGAATGTAGATGAGGAAACGTAGACAGACTCATTCTGTCCGTCCAATCATTCGTTTGAAAAGCAATACAAATACAATGAACATGTACATGTTTCTACTTAGGTATACGATGTTATTTATTATCCCAAAAAAAAAAATTACACATTTAAAATTAAAGATGCTTCTAATTAAATATACAAAAATACAAAAACATACAACAACTATACAGTTGTAGATCCCTTTTCTATTTTTTCAAACTTTGAGTATGATAATACGTGCCAAGAATTTACTATTAAAAAACGATCATACGCATTACATGTTACGCACACACTCATTCTGTCCGTCCAAACATTCCTACATACGTACATACATTTTCACATTACAGTCTACTTATACTCTGGGATGTAGATGAGAAAACGTGCACACACTCATTCTGTCCGTCCAACCATTCGTTTGAAAAGCAATACAAATGAAAGGACCAACAAAAAGCAGGTATGATCCCAAATTTGTAGGGAAAAATTGAAAATAAAAATGATTTAATTCTTTTCCAGATATGCATTCTCCCAAATTTTAACACACACATAGACATTAAAAAGCATTACCTTTCCATAATACATGTTACAAACCTAAAGACCGATCGCACACAATTCATTTCACAATTCTGCAATGTTCTTACTCTTTTACAGCTATGCGTGCTCCTAAATTTGTATGGAGTAAGTGGTCGCGAACATACATAAACACACTACTTATACAACCTAACGGTATACTGATCTATATATAGATATGGCTTTTGTTATGCCTTTTTCAAAAAGAAATTTAGGTTTTTGCAGTAATAAACCGCAACCACTGCTATCATCGCCCGGCTTTGATACAGCATATAAATTTTAGTTATTATTATTGATCACGCCAATTAAATTTTCATCAGCCGTGAACATTACCACCCGTTACCATCCTTACCTTTCAGATCACGTTACCGTCAACAATGACACAAAAATCGGATCCACAATGTAAGAATTAAATAGTCTATACTATCGCAATATGCCAAGACTGCATGAAATTTATTTACCCAATTAAACGTTAATACATTATATTAATTCGTAAAGGTATAGCTCAAGATATTAATTTCTCAGTTCATATATCCTAAAACTTTCTTTCTGATTTACTAACATTTGTTTTTTTTAATTATATTTAAAGTAGCTCTTAATCCCTCACAAATTGTATTGAGATTCTCAAAAACTCAAATGCACAAGCGCTTGCATCGTGTTTTTTAATATTCAGTTTACTTCACTATTGTTGTCGAACAAAACAAAATCCATCATAAAAATTAGTTTAATCTAATTCTGTTGAAAGAAAGCATTCGAAAGAAATAAATTTCTTACACCTGGATCATTAACTTTATAATAAGTCCGAAAAACTAATATCGCTAAAATGCGGTCTTATGCTAATGCTAATGAGGAATAAGGAAAAAAAATTCGATTTTTTTAAACCGATACTTACTTAATTGGCTATTACAACTCCCTAGTCGGGATTACGATCCGCTTTAATAATCGCGGATACCTACTAAGGTACGGATTACTTCAATTTCGCTTTGGTAACCTTCTGTGGCAATTTTTATCACCAGGAATACCAATTTGGCGGAGGAGGAGAAGCAATTTATTGTATTATTTAAATGATTATGCGTTTTTGGAGGGTCCCGTAGGAATCGCAAAAACGTTTTTTTTATTAATATTATTTGGTCCTGGAGGGTCCCGTAGGAATCTCAGGACTTCTTTTTTATTATTATTTTTAGGACACCGCCGTTTGATATTTAGGCGGGCGCCAGTTAAAGGACCTTGAACCGTTTGATGAAAAAATAAATTAGGTCGGTTCGACCAACTGAACCGACAACATAAAGAAAAACACAATTATTTTAAATTAAATTACTTTATTAGCACAAATAATTATTTTTACACTTATTGACAATTAGTTAAAGACATTTGGCTACGAATAATTATTTTTGCAATTACTTATTCAATATAAATTATTTAACACGACTTAATAACTTTGATTGACCGTTCAATCAGACCGCACAACCCAGACTGATCTGTTTGTCCTCAACCAAGCATGCTCATCCCATCTCACGATCGCGTTGCACCACCACATGTTTGCTGTAGATGTTGACCCAGCAGAAATAATATTTTCACATACTGCAACCTGATCCGACACAGGTGCATACCGCTAACTATAATTTTGTTTCCCACCGTGTAACCTGATCGGACACAGGTGCAGAATTTATTCCACTGGCTGAGCCAACACCACAGTTAACTTGTATGCTATTGTTTATATTTGTTTGTTATTTCCAATGTTCGTATTGTTGTTGTTTATTTTAAACTTCAGTGTTTTTCGGTGTTATTAAGTATTGTTTAATTATTATTATAATTTGATAGTTTTAATTTTAATTAAGCGAATTTATAATTTATCTGATTAAATTTGCTAAATCTTTTGTTCGTAATTTTAAAATATTTAATGTCACACATAACAAATTCAGAAACACGTCCGTTCAACTCGATGACTCATACAATATAATTACGACCTAGTTTCTCACGCCACTTATGTTGTGTGTGTTAATTTTATACATGAGTGGTGGGACCTACAGTTTAAAGTCGATTCCGAACGACAAATTTTTGAGAAACTTTTCATGGCAATTTGATTTTACTCTCAGAGTTTTTGCGAGAAATCTGCTGAGAGGAAGTCGCCGAAGAAATACTTTTTGTATTTTGTTTTTGATGTCTGGCCAACACACTACATACTACACCGCGGCGACTTAAATTTTTAAGTACTCATTAGAAAATTTCAAAGCAAATAACTTTAAAACACGTTTAAAACGCAAAAATTTATTTTTCACGTCTTAAAACTTTTTGGAAATTTGTATTTTTTAAAAATTTTAACAATTAACATTATTAATCAGTAAGAACAAATTATACCACCTAATACCTTTGTGTTAAATAAAACAAAGTGATCGATTGCATTTATCAATAATGATTGCCTTTGTCTTTATTTTCGACAGCCTTATATACTAATTTTTACACATCTAGAATGAGTGACTTTCTAAAGTACACTCAATACCTAAAATCTAATGTTGTTACTTACTTACATACTACAATCATAATACGTACCAGGCACTCATAAATTTTAGTAAGTCACTTTTATTCAAAATATTGCTTTGAGTGTTTCTTATAAAATATTGTGTGTCAAACAATAATTGGGTGGTCGTTTCTTTGTTGCTTCTTCCTATTTGTTTATATTTGAAAAGCAACATGAAACCCTTTTGATCTATTTTCAAGTGACCGATTTGTGACACTTTGTTTAACTTCTATTTTTCCTGGTACAAAGTATGATTGGGGTATGTTTACATTTAATATGTTTATGGGTCACACACGTAAAATTGTATAAGTGCATCTTGTGCATTATGGGTAACACTTATTGTTGTGTTTATTTACATTATGCACACACTACACCCTTACCCTTTCAGTAAAATCCCACAATTTGTGATTTACAAATTTTGGATTTTATTTCCACTTCAATGTGCGGCCTCATTGAAAGAACTTATTAGTAAAATTTTTTTTTTGTAATTTAATACTTATATAAGTGTGCTATCTGTTACGCTGCATTTTGTTTTATAAAAATAATTAATTAAATGTATAATATTACAATATTTTGGTTGTTTTAATTGTTTTTCTTACATAAGAAATTTTTTTTTGCATTTAAATGTGTAGTTTTATTATTCTTTATAATATTTTTTTAACAAATTTTTATGGAAAATTTTTTTCTTATTGTTAATATCTACTGTAATATTTAAATCATTAATGTCAATTATTTTATGGTATGGTGAATCATTTTTCTTTCTATTTCCTAGCTTTACTAAAACTAAGTCTCCTATATTTAGATTTATTTTATTATTAGATTCAATTTTCCTTTTCATTTTTTTCAGCCTAATTTTCAACTCATTTGCGTAATTATCTAGGTTATAAACTTTCTCATCATTCATAATTTCTTCACCTGGTATAGTTGGTATTTTCCGAATATTAATTCAAAAGGTGAATATGTTGTATCTATGTGTGGTGTTATGTTATATGCAAAAGAATAATAAGAAATCCAATCGCTCCAATTATCATCATTTACAAAATTTAGGAAATATTCATTTAGAATTCTATGATTTCTTTCTACTGTACCTAGTGTTTCGTGGTGATATGGTGTTGAAAATTTTTGTTCTATTTTTAATAAATTACATATCTCTTTAAGTAGTTGATTGGCAAATTCTGTTCCATTATCAGACTTTAATATCTGAAATAATCCGTACTTCAATATGACATTTTCAACTAGAATTCTTGCTATTGATTTAGCTTCTTTAGTTTCCATCGGACAAGCTATTACATATTTAGTTAGTTCACATTGTATTGTAAATATATATCGAAAATATTCGGATGGACGCAATGGACCAACTGTATCGATTATTAGGGTATCAAAACTTTTTGCAGGTGTATCTGTAATACTTAAGGGTTCTTTAGTATGCTTTATTTGCTTATTTCTCTGGCAAAGATCACAGGCTTTTATATACTTATTTACCATCTTATACATATTTTTCCATATGTATTTTTGTTTCAATTTTAATAATGTCTTTCTTACTCCAAAATGACCTCCACATGGTGTATTATGATATAATTTTATTAATTCCTGTTTCTTATTTTCATCTGTTATTCTTTGAGGATTGTTATACAGTAATATTCTGACGTCGTTCCTATTTTCATTTATTATTCCTTTTAACTTTTCAATACTTATTATTTTAAATATTTCGTCACTTTTTTCTAGTGCGAATATACAATTCAATCTGCATAAAACTGGAGGTAGTTTCTCCAACATATTATCTAAATAATCGGGATTATTGCTACATCTGACTCGAGTTTCATTTAGAGCATGATTGTTTTCAATTTTTATTTCTTTGGTCGACTCTTCTAATATAAATTTTAATTTACTTGCAAGTTTTATATCATTCATGGGTGTACAATCCCACATCTTGAGTTGATCAGGCCCAATAGGAGATGTCTTTACCATTTTATCTTTGTCATTTTTATCCATAGTTTTATTTTCCTTATTTATTTCATCCTCTTTTCTGTTTTCATACTTTCTTTTATTTTCATTTCGTATCATATTTCTATTCATTCCTCTTGTTATCACTAGTGATTTCTTTGCTGTAACATCAATTGTTTGAGGTATAATAATTTTCAGTGTGTCGGAGTTTAATTCTATTCTAGATAAAGCATCAGCATTTGTGTTATTTTTACCCTTTTTGTATACTATTTCAAAATCATAGTCTGATAATTCCAATCTGATTCTGGTTAATTTTGAGATGTTTGAGATACAAGTATAAATTGATTTTCGCTTGTCATAGCTCTCTCGGTTGCTTGTACTGCTTCCGGATATGTTGTAATGCCTAAGACATGGATAGACTTTGCCAATTGCCTATCTTTTAAGCCCGACACAAACGCATTAAATGGTAGTAGATAATTTGATTTAACGATGGAAGTTCTAATTGCTTCACCGTCTTCTTCCACTTGTAATTCTATCATCTGTGTTGTATAATAATCTAGCTTCTTTACGAAACCCTCTAAGTTAACGTCCCTCTGGAAAGTTCTATTCAGTTAATTGTAAATACTGTTGTAGATTTTACTACTCTTGTAAATATCCTTAACCCTTTCATGCCCGAATTTTTTGCGCCAGAGCTAAAAGTTTTTTAAGGACATGTGTTTGTTAGTCATGGCCTAAATATGAAGTGATATTAAATTCAGAGTCCTACGTATTCTGATTTTACACGTTTTTAACCAAGCTTGTTTGCAAAAAAAAATCTTTTAAAAAAATTAAAAATTACGGAATTTATGAACAAAAATGTACAATGTTGCCTATAGGCAACATCGGGCATGAAAGGGTTAAGGGTCTTAATCAATTCATCTACACTACATGGTACAATTCCTTGTTGGATTCTGTATCTAATATTAGCTTCTAGTCTGTCATTAAATACGAAATCAAAAAAAAGATTTTTGTTTTTCAACAGGTATAGTTCCATTCGCTAATTATACCTTCGAAACAAGATCATTTAAGCCCGTTTTCTCAATGAGTCGACAAACTGCCAGTTACTAAATGTCGACATAAATTTATTAGACTGATAAACTGTCCGTTAACAATTTTGGTTTTCTCAACATACCGACAAAAACATTATTTTCATTTGCCAATACCTCTCAAAATTGTTGTAAAAGTTGGGAACCCTGTTTTCAAGTGACAACTTATTAACATAAATCAGCTGTTTTCCAATAGTGAAAAAAATAACAAAATAAAATCAAGAAAACAAATATTTTAAAAAATAAATAAAATCTTAAACAATGACGGATAAAAAGCAACGTGGGAAAAATTTTACTACTGAAGAGGAACTGCTGCTTGTAGATTTATATATAAGTCAAAAACATATATTGGAGAACAAAAAATCGGACGCAGTCAATTGGAAAATAAAAAATGAAGCATGGATGAAGTTGGAAGAATCCTTTAAGAGCCAGAGTGGAATACACCGTCCCTGGAAAACATTAAGGGACAAGTACGACAATATGAAGCGAAAGTCCAAAATGGAGTTGGCTATGAAAAGCGTGAGACATACCGTTGTGGTGGCGGTACACCTTCCAATGCATCAGTGTCTGCAGTCTCAGAAAAAATATTATCTGTGGTTGGAAACAGTGCAACAAGATTGTACAATCCATTCGATAATGACGGTAAGAAAATATGTAACTTAGTTAAAATTATTCATTTTTATTGTGATTTTTTTGTTGTGATTTTTTTTTGTGATTTTTTAATAGCGAATAATAATATTTATGATGAAAAAATGGAAGAAGAATTTCTTGACAATATGGATACTGTGAACAACAATTCTATTTTGGAAGAGGATTTTCCTGACGAACTCGAAGTGAGCACGATGTCGGAATGCAAGGAACTTCCTGAATTAAAAACAAACCCACTATCAAACCATCTTCAAGTAAAATTTAATTCTTCTGCAGTTAAACGAAAAGTTTCCAACGAATTATTTATTTCTAATAAGAATAAAAAAACATCAATGGAAGAAGAAAAAGTTAAATTACTTAAATTGCAACAGATCTCTTTGAAGGTGAAAATCGCAGAGCAAATGAAAAACATGAGTTGGAGATAGAGTCTATGAAATTAAAAACTGAAATATTAGCTATTGAGCTAAAGGAAAAAAAGAAAAATGTGATCTATATATGTGAAAAAGTATTGATATATTTACAGCTTTTACATATATATAAAGTAAAATGTATTATTTTTTCGATCTCATCAGAACCTGAATTTAAAACTGATATTATTTTTTGTTTGTTTTAAATATTATTTTACTTATGTTACCTTATTATTAATAATTTAATAACTTGCAATTTAAGACTGAATTGAAGACTAATAAGTATTAATAACAAATACAATAAAGTAAAAAATATTGGTTCATTCTTCACGTGACACAGTGTTTTAGAAGTTTTTTCGAAACATGGCCAATTTAAAAAATAGGTTTGAGAAAAAAGAATTAAAAATGACAAAAATTATAATGCGATTGAACTACTATATAAGTTTCAATTTTTTTAATGATATTTTCAACCGTTAAAATTTTACATTAATTAAAATTTCTTTCGTTTTACTACAATATTAATGTTCAAGACAAGAGTTAGCAAAATATTGCATCTAAAGACTGGAATGGAAAAAATAAAAATCATAAATATATGGATATGAAATTTATACAAATTTATGAAAGAAATTATATACCTTGCAAAATAATTATTGATTAATATTGTCCGAGCGTTAGATGAATGATCATTTTCAAAAATGGTTATGGTTTCACTGGTATGCATTTCAGGAGGCACAGGACCTTTTTGAATGATACATAAGTACATGCAACTATCACACTCATTGCAGTTGATAATTTTAGCCGCATTCCCAAAGATAATACGGGGAAGCGTCGCTTCCAAACTCCAAAACTCCTCTCTACAACATTTCGAGTTCGAATCTGCGACTCATTATACAGTGTTTGTGGCCGCGTTATCAGATTAAGCAGAGGTGTCAACATATAACTGGAAGCCTTGTGGCCACCATCCACAAGAATGTAAATTTGGCCGAATTCCCTATTATCTAAACGATATTTTAATCTGCTGTTATTAAAAATCATGCTATCATGGCTTGAGCCAGGCCATCTTGCGACCAAATCTTGGAATATTAAATTAGCATCACATACAGCCTGGACATTGAAGGAAAAATATCCTTTGCGGTTCCGGAATATTACCCCATAATCTCCTCCCGGTGACTGAAATCGTACATGTGTACAGTCGATCGGACCAACCACCTTTGGAAATTTGGATATTCGAAAAAATGTATCCACAGTAGCTGTATGCGGTTGATTAAATTTAATAAAATCTCCGGATAGAGCTGCTATTGCCTCAGAAACGTCTCTTACTGCACGGCAAGCAGAAGATATGCTTACTCCACAAAAATCTCCCACCGTTATAAGAAAATTGCCAGTGGCATAATATCGTAATGTTAGCAACAGTTTGATTTCGGGCGTAAGAGCATGATTTCTGTCCGTCATTGAGGAAATTTTGTCGGTGATCATATCACGAAATTTGACAGCCGGAAACTTTTGAAAAATTCATTATCATCCATGTCAGGCAGTTAGGCCTGGCATGATAAACTCTTTCAACATTTACTTGGAACTTATGTTCTTCGAGTTCATCCTCCATCAAATTAATGTTTATCCTTTATTAAACATTTTTTCTAAAATCTATTTCATTTTTTCAAAAACGCAAGGTATTGCCACATAAAAAATATGAACAGGTTTCAGCTGATTGAATTTATCTGTACAACAAATAAATAACCGGCAGATGAGGGCTGGTTAGTTTTGCGACAAAATAGAAGCAAATGAGACATTGAGAAAACCAAATTTCTTTAATCTGCAGTTTTTCGTTAGGAAAAAAGACAATCGCCTAATCAGAAAACAGTCCTTAAAGAGCTTACATTACCAGTAAACTTTGGAATTAATTTTGTTAATGTAGATAATTCCTGAATATCTGTGTTTACTATTATTAGTCTCTGCCTTTTGTCATTTACAACTCTTTTCTTCGAATGTTGTTCTAAAATATATAAGCTTCTTCTTCTAATTGTCTAAATTTTATTATTAGATTGTTTCTTGCTGCTTCAGACAACTCTTGACTTTCCAACTTTTTATTCAGTTCTTTACCTAAAAATTGTATTTCTGTTTTCTTTCCAGCGACAGTTTCTTCTAAATAAGGTCTTCCTAATGATTTCTTTGCATTGGATACTATAGATTCCAATGATGTTATTTGGTCCATTTAAAATTATTTTTACTTACAAAATTTTGTTGTATATTAAATTTTATATTTCTTTTTTTATATATATATCTTTTTATTAATTTCTTTTACAATCATTTATTCATCTTTATTATATTTTGTTTTATTTACTTTTTTCTTTTAATTATGAAATCTTTAATTTTGCTAAATATATTTAAACTAATTAATTTTTCGGATGCAACATCTATAACTCCTTGCAACCATTTTTTATTGTGTTATTGATTACTATAATTAATAAGATAGCTATAATCGCTATAAAAATTGTTTTTCCTAATGTTATCATATTGTTATTAGTCTTCTTTATATTTATTTGCCACGAGCGACTTCTCGCTTACTGGCCCTTAGAGTGCATGTTAGGAGTACTTCTTTTTTTTTTGGATTAAAGTATTAAAGTGTACATAACTATATTCGATATAAAATTTTAAAATTTACTCTGTTTTTCGTACTCTTGCAGCTATCTGTTGTTCAATTTCGTCTATTTGTTTTCACATTTCCACGGTGGATTGCTGTTGATAATCCTTATTTGGATTGCCTTCCTTCTCTTGAGTTATTGTGTAAATCTTCCTCTTCTTTTGAAATTCCTTTTCACTTGTGGCTCCGGTTCTTCTGTTCTCCGTGATGTCCTCTTTTTATATTCTTCGATTGAAAGTGGTTGATGACCAACTACCTTTTTTTTTTGTTTTTGGTGTTAGGGAGCACTGCCTTTTTATTATTATTTTTTTTAGGCGATCTTTACTAAAACACTCTTGTTTTGCAGGATCGCCATGTGTTAAATAAAACAAAGTGATCGATTGCATTTATCAATAATGATTGCCTTTGTCTTTATTTTCGACAGCCTTATATACTAATTTTTACACATCTAGAATGAGTGACTTTCTAAAGTACACTCAATACCTAAAAACTAATGTTGTTACTTACTTACATACTACAATCATAATACGTACCAAGCGCTCATAAATTTTAGTAAGTCACTTTTATTCAAAATATTACTTTGAGTGTTTCTTCTAAAATATTGAGTGTCAAACAATAATTGGGTGGTCTTTTCTTTGTTGCTTCTTTCTATTTGTTTATACTTGAAACGCAACATGAAACCCTTTTGATCTATTTCAAGTGTTAACCTAGTGACCGATTTGTGACACTTTGTTTAACTTCTATTTTTCCTGGTACAAAGTATGATTGGGTATGTTTACTTTAATATGTTTATGGGTCACACACGTAAAATTGTATGAGTGCATCATGTGCATTGTGGGTAACACTTATTGTTGTGTTTCTTTACATTATGCACACACTACACTATGTTAACATTGTTTACTGGAATATAGTGGCGAATCATCCATTCACACGTCACATTCTTGGTTATTGCGATTTTGTTTACTTTACCGTTTATAGTTTTATAGAATGGTTTCCTTTTTTCTTAAATTTGCAATAATTAAAGAAGACAACAGATTCCTCGTAATTGGAAAGTTGAAATGACATAATTCGCTCTCACAATTTTAAATGGCTGTAACGACACGTTTCCGCTTGGGTGCTGGGGTAGTTCAGCGGCGTCCAGTGGTTACATAAAAAACACTTCTTTGTAAATTCTATGCTATTTATTATCAATAAGTAACATAACTTACGAACTAAACTACATGAAGGGAAGAATTAATTTAAATATTATTTAATAAGCCCTAGGCCGGCCAAACAACGGTTCGTCAAGTCATAGTGCCGAAGGAGTCAAGGGGGGGTTGAGCCTGAACAACAGTCAAATGGCATGCGCCCTGGATGAATGTGGTTTCTACTGGTCATTGCTATTACCCCGGCACGGCCAGTCAAGTCAACCAAATGATTGTGGTTCTGAGGTCTCCGGTGTCCGTCCAGTTACAGTCAAGTCAACCAAAGGAGAGGATGTCAGAGCAACAATCAAACGGCCTACGCACAGGATGATTGTGGCTCCAAGATCTCCCTTTGTTCGTCCAGTCAGTCAAATTACCCGGAGGAGGATGTCAGAACGACAATCAAACGGCATACGCACAGGATTATTGTGGTTCTGAGGCCTCCGGTGTCCGTCCAGTTACAGTTGCCGATGTTTTGCTGGCTGTAAATCTCTCATTAGTGGGGACAATCACACCACTTGTGATTTGATATTTTTTTTAGCATCAGCCGATGTCATAAGATCGACCTGCTTTACCAGCAACTCATCACCAACTGCCCCGACTGCTGAAGTCATGCTCGACTTTATACACAAAAGTAACGAATAACAGATCAAACATGATCGAACATCAAACATGTTGTGTCCTACTCTACAACTTACCAATGTGAGAGCAAGCACCGATTGAATTCAGCAGAGAGGTCTTGTAAGTCAAATGTAAGTCGTACGACAACCGTTATAAAGAATAATACTATTTCTAAAAATAGATCATAAGGAGCTTAACAAAAATTAATTTAAATACTTTAGGCACAGTGGGGCCTGTTATAAACTTAAACTAAAATATTTACAATAATTTTATTTGCAATAATTCATATAGAGAAAAAAGTATATAAAAGAAAATGCACAATGCGTCAAATCAAAAATATCATCCAGTGATATGGTGTGGGCAAAAAAAGGTCCCCGCCTTTTGTCGTCACATGGCGAAACATAATATTTCATCATGTTTGGGCTCTGAATTACGAATGACAGAGTTCTTCGTGTGAACATGTTGTAAAGGTTAAAACTTCAAGAAGATGCGAGTGCAATTATCATCGACCCGAATATAGTATTTAAAATATCTCTTAGAATTGTTTTAGTATAATAGCAATTTGGTGTTTATTTAATTCATACAAATTAACGCGAAGTTTGCAACTCTTCTCTTTTCCATTTTCGTCGAGTTGCGCAATTTTTAGGCAAAATAAATCGCAATCTCTGTTTAAGAGGCTAAGTTTTCTGACAAAACATTGTTTATGAATTTCAGTGGCTAAAAATCTGTGTAATACGTAATTGTTGTGAAACGAATTTTCGACTATGAATAGTAAAATTGTACTTTCTTAACAAGGTCGTATATGTATATATTATACGCTTTTGGAAAATTTTGTCTTGGTACCTTTTTATGTCTCTTTATGGTACCGTTTTTATTAAAGTTTGTAGAAACATCGTGTTAATATGACGATCTTGCAGAGGGTGAACCATAACTAAATTGACCATACGTGACTAATTTAATTATATAAACCGAATGAAATTATATTTGTCCAAGAATAAAAAAGTTTAAGCGAAATTTATGTATATTGTAAACCACTCGATATTGAACAGAAAAAAATTTATGAAATTGTTAATTGTGTTCTTATATCTAGTATGGAGCGTTTGTAATTGATCTGATGGCTTTTGACTGAAATGTCTGTAGAATTTCTATATTTGAATTGCTTGCAGTTCCCCATAACTCCTATGTCATAAGTCCAAGTTGGCCTTAATATAGTTTTTAGAAGCAGCACTTTGTTTTCCAGTGAAAGTTGGGATTTCCGCCCTAATAGCCAGTACATTTGTATAAATTTTGCGTCAAGTTGTTTTCTTTTGACCTTAATGTGACTACTCCATGTGAGTCGTCTATCCAGGTGAAGCCGAAGATACTTGACTTAATTTTTTTTAGGAATTTGGGTACCATTTAAAAACACGGGGGACAGGTCGTTTTCTTAATGTAAATGTAATTTGATTAGATTTTTAGGTGTTGACAACCATATTCCATTTATTAAGCCAAGATTGAAGGTTATCTAGCTGTATTTATAATCTATTTGAAACTTCGGACGCTATTAAATGTGAAGATAAAAACGCTGCATTATCAGCGTATGTTGATATCATTACATCTTCTGTAGTTGGCATATCATATGTAAAAATGTTATATAAAACAGAACCAAGAACGCTGCCCTGAGGTATACCGGCTTCAATTTGATGCTTTAAGAAAATATCGTTGTTAATTTTGACGTAAAAATATCGATTACTTAAATACTATAAGAAGAACATATAAAATAGAATAGTAGCTTTAACTTATATAACAACCCTGCATGCCAGACTTTGTTGAATGCTTGTTGTATATCAAAAAATACAGCGGAACAGTATTTCTTCTTTTCAAGAGCATCAGTTATATCTTTACAGATACGGTGGCATTGTTTAAGAGTACCATGTTTTAGTCGAAAGCCGAATTCAAGGTCCGAAATTATTTTGTTTTTTTCTAGAACCGGTTGGAAGCGATTTAGTAAGAGCCTTTCAAATATTTTTGAAAAAATGTTCAGTAAGCTAATTGGCCTACAGCAAGATATATTATTATATATTGCTTTTCCTAGTTTCAAAACCATTATTATCTCTGCAACTTTACATTGAGATGGAAAATGCTGCAATCTTAATATTACCTTAAATATTAATGTCAAGAAAATTATTCTTTTTTATGGTAAGCAGTTGATGGCAATTGCATCTATTTTATCATAACCTGGGCTCTCTTTGTTGTTTAACTCCATTACTTCCGCTTTGGTTTCATTTGGAGATATACTTTTTAATGGTAAATCCATTTGACACGCCACATCTAAGAAATTTAAAAGACTACTATCATTTACATTGGTGCAGTTTGGTTTAAAAGTTTGCTTCAAATGATCTGCAAAGGCTACAGATCTCCAAGTCATTTCTACACCGTATACCAAGTTAATTTTTGATGGAAACGTTAGTTTTCGCAGGACGGTTCAGATATTTAGTAGCATTATACAGCTCAAATTCTTTGTTTTTACTATATGGTTTTAGATTTTTTTAAAACTGGCCAATATTTTCATTTCTTTCTTTCGCTAAGAATTCTGAGCACAGTTTAATGGCCAGATTCCAGTTTATTCTGTCAGTTGGGTTAATCGTACGGTACCAAATTTTTCTCAACCGTCTCAATAGTTTTATCAAATCCGTTGTTCTTGCTGAAGCTCGAACTTTAGATTCCAAACTCTGAGAAAACTGCAAAGTGGGAGTAGATAAAACAGCAGCTTCATGTATGGAGAAAATAGCATTTCATCCAAATCATTCCCAAATTTGATTGCCATATTGAAGCTTAAATTACTTTCTATTTGCCGACTAAGAAGGTCCAATGTGTGTCTCCTAATTAATTTAATCTTATTTGGAACTATCTTTACGTTGGCATTGTAGTTGACAAGGAGTGGAGTGTGATCAGAACTAAGACTGTCATCATAAGACTGGCGTCATAAATTACGAAATCAAGTAGATCAGCAATTTTTGTGGGGTCTGAGGGCCAGTAAGTTGGACTATTTGCTGACAAGGTTTTAAAGTTGTTTCGCAAAATTAATTCATATAAATTTTTACCTTTAGGATTAATTAACCTAGAGCCCCACCAAGGATGTTTTGCATTGAAATCCCCTGCAACAATGAAACGAGGTACCAAAACCTTAAAAACTTTCATAATCATCAGACTTTACGCTGTGCCTAGGTGGAAAATATATCGAATAAATATTTATAGGCCTACTGTTGCAGACCAGTTTTACACCAGCTGCATGTAAAAAGTTTTTACAAGTTTTACGGCAACTTCATAAGCATGATATTTGTTATCAGGATTGTTGATTATTGTTATCAGGATTGTTGGTGAAAACAAAATCGTATCCGTTAATTCTAACATAAGATCTGTCAGTTAAATTCTTAAAAATATGATTAAATAATTACATCTTGTGCATTATTGCGCGTAAAAAATGTAAATATCGCAGTATTGAATTACTTATCATTGCTGTTTATCGTCCAGTAGTTCATTTTAGAGAAGAATTGCATTAAGATTTCAGAAATTTGTTTACGGTATCTAATGCTGTTATGTTTTAAGCCCCTATTAGGAAACTAAATTTTATGTAGATAATGAGGTTATTTACATATTCTTACTTATTGAATCACAACTCGAAAAGAGTTCACATCATTACAGAAATGTGGGTAAGAGCTAAATTTTGCAAGTGGCATACGAATATAATATTATATCTCTAGATATTGACAAACTATTTTTTTTATTGATTTATTACCATCATGATACACAAATTGGCTTCTGCCCCGTAAATATACAGAATTAACCATAACAGAAGTAACCGAAAAGTGGACATGTGTTTTTGGTAGAGTATTGAATGGTCAACGGTGCCAAATACCTCAGAATGATTCGCCCTTAATCGAAACTCCTCTGTGACACCAACAAACGCAGTAACACAAATACGACTGTGATTAAGTCTGAAACCAGATTGTCCCTCAGATAGCAAATCATTGTCATACAAATATTGGATCATCTGTATATAAATTACTTTTTCGAAAATTTTCGATAGTATAATAATTCGATAATATTGATATTGGGCGGTAGGTTTTATCTTATTTAGGCCCATTATTACAACTTGCCGTTAAACTTGGGTTTAGTTAAAGGTACCTTTAGCTAAAGGGAACTGTAAAGTTACCTTTAACTTATTTTCATTATTACAACTTACAGAAAAAATTTTCAAAAATATGGCAGTGCCGGAGCAATGTCGATAAAACTCCTCAAATATACAAGTTTTTTTGAACGCAGTGGCAACCGCGGGCTTCGTTTTTTTTGTTGTATATGTTCAATTTGTTTAAATTTGAAGTTGCCATAATGATAATAATGTATAATATGGCAAGTCCAAACAAAAAGTGACCTTTAAATGTTAAAGGTAGGATGATCCTCCCTTTAGCTTAACGATCACTTCTATCTTATTGGGTACTCATAATAACGAAAAACAATTTATCTTCCCATTAAAATCCTTTAGTTAACGGCTAATAACGGTTGTAATAATGGCCCTTAGGCCCACATTTCCATATTGCACGAGAAATAGACGTTGTATTAAACAGTACTTAATAAATACGTTATGTTTGGAAGAACATATGGCAAAATCAATAAATTTAGGATTAATTTCATCATTGCTGATGTATACTTTCAACAACTTCTTCTGTAAAGTTTTTGAATTAAAAATTAGATTGCGTAATTAGAGGCAAAAAGGATATCAGTTGATTTGTAATACTCCAGGTCAGAATCTATCAATTTTATAATTCAATATTCCTAAAAAACAAACATCTCTCCATTTTCTTTTGATACAAACAATTGATTGGAATTTTCCGGTTTAGAATCTAGATTTTGCGGTTTTGATTTTAGGTTGATTATAAGGTTCATATTTTTCCTACATGCCTTAAAAATGTTGTAGAATTCAGTCGTATTAAATCTCTTCCATCTGTAATATGCGTTATTTCTTTCATTACTTCAGATGGCTTCCATGTCGTATTTTGGAAGATTTAATTGATATATATTTCTCAACGTCTAATAGTGTGTTGGCTTATTAGACGTAAGGCCTCGGTTCAAACCCCAGGTCAGACATCTCCAATAAAACGAAATATGAAAAAAATATTTCTTCGGCGACTGCCTCAGCAGATTTCTGGCAAAAACTCTGAGACTAAATAAAATTGCCATGAAGAGCTTCTCAAAAATCTGTCGTTCAGAGACAAATTTATACTGTATTTCCCTCCACTAATGTAGAAAATTAACACACACAACATAAGTTGTGTGAGAAGAAAGGTCGTAATCCCGACTGAAGGGTTGTAATGACCATTTCTGTATGTATATGTATTTTTCAAATAGATATTGTATATTACTCTGTACAAAACCTAATATCGACATTAACAAAGTTTTCTATAAGCATAAGACAATCTACATTTTTAAAGTAGAAGAAACAAAATATGTACTGCTAACAAAGTAGGGATTACTTCCGAGTATAATACATATCTGTGTCAATAAATGATAATGGCTTAAGTTGACATAAGTGTTTTTTCATTTTATTACATATTCTTATTCTCTTCTTCAAGATATATCATTCAGCTAAATTTCATGTAAAAATATCATTATTAATAAAACTATACGCGTTTATATTTATATATTTGTATTTACTAGACGTGTGCACAAGACATCTTGCTAGCTTACCCTTCACTAAATGCAATACTGAATTGTTCTCTTTTTTGTTGGTCTTGATTATACGAGTACACTGAAATGTGTATTTCTCTTTTATTCAAAGTATACAACAGCACTCATTTATATGTGAAGTAATGGAAATATGCTTTGTGTTGCAAGAGCATATTTCACTACTGAAAGTAAATTTTCAGTATTGTCAAATGAATTTCAGTAGTGTCAACGTTGAAAAATATGCGTACATAAGTGTTTCTATACATTCTTTGCTTCTGCCATGAACTCTTCCAACAACAATCTCTATTCAAATTGCTATGTTAATATTCGTTGATGTTCGTGTCCTATATGTGTAAAAAGCCGAAGGCCCCCGGGGCTATTGATGCCGACGAAAATGAAATGCACGTTGTGACACTATGAAGTGTACAATATTTTTCACAAAATAGTACAGAATTGAAACCTTTGACGTTTAAAAACGCTCAAAGCAGCACCTTAACCTACCTCGTAGAGGGAGAAAAAAAATATTTTAATGTATTGCGAATCAAATGTGTTAGAAGCAACAGATATACATAGTGAAAACTGGCGGTTAAAGTAGAAAAACTAAATGTAAATAAAGATTTATTTTGTGTTAAAAAATGGATAATTTGGAATATTTTTTAATTTCTTCAATGAAAAGCTTAAAGATTCTTAAATATTAAAATATTAATCGAAATGTGTGTGATTTTCGGTCACAATGAATATAGTTTCTTGTGCAAGAGGTAACTAAGAAGCTAAATATTACAAGATCAAAATAAGACGTACTGCTCATAAAAAAATATTCTTGCTGAAAGTTGCCAATATTTTTTAATTTCTTGAAAGAAAAAGTTAAAGTTGTTATTGTTATTAGTTGTTTTTATTATTTATTAATAGTTTTAGACAAAAATTACATTTTTTATTAACTCTCGCCAATATAAAAAACCACCCCGAAAACTAAAAAAAAAACATAAATAAACAAAACAGAGTTACAATCAGAGAGAGACAGAAATACTTTTTGGTAATATTTGCTGTCTCTTTCTCCATGGAAAGTTAAACGTCAAACTCTTGTTTCTATTCTGTGTATATTCTGTGATATTTTTGCTGTAATATTCACACAACTCTCTTTTGTATTGTTGTACAATGGTTTGTGAGTGCAGTTGTTATTTTGTTCTCTATCTATGCTTCACTCTTATTTATATTTGCAGCTACAGTAAATATTCGCTCATGAGAAAAATGCAATACTGTACAATTTTAATGTCTTGTGCACACCTTTATGGCTTGGTTACCCAAGCGTTAGAAACGTAAAATCGTAACGTACGTAGCCTTAAAAACGTTTGTGTAGTTATAGAAACGTTTAAAACGGGACATATGTCAACGAAGAATGTAAATAAAAACGAAACAGAACACAAAGCAACACACAAACAAACACAACACAATGCATAGAAATTGATATACAGACTCATCATCAGTGTTGCCGTTTTTTGTTCAATGTGTAGATTATTCCGGATTTGTTTATTATTTGTCTTATAAAAATAGCTTTTGTTTTGTTTGTTAAAATTAATTAATTATGAGACTATAATTTCGTTTTCTTATTTTCTGTTTCTTTTTTCTCAATTATAATTTAAATTTGAAAAAAAAATAAAATAAAAAAACTGCAAATTTAATTTTGATCATATTTTTCCTTATTTGGTGATTTTTTCACAAATGTTGGTTACAATATTTTTTTTTTCGTGGCAACACTGCACTCTCTCATGTTTTCTCTCTTATGTTCAAATGTCACGTAAAAACGTGGGAGAATTCTGTTTTATACAGATCGTTCCGTTTTGCTAACGAGAGAGAACGTTTCGGTAATCGTTTACATTGTTCTCCATATGCTAAAAAGAGAACGTTTTCTACGGTACGTTACGTTACGTGTGGCTAATTCACACTTTAGTATTTACCAAGCACTATTTGTGTTAGACAAACCCCTTAATATCTCTAAACACGAAATTTCGACTTAAGCTATTATTATTTAATGCCACAGATATTATCCACGTATTTTAGGAACTTTTTGTGCATTTAAAAACTTAAGAAAAATTATATAGATAATTATGCATGTTGCGTTTAAAGTTTTCTATTAACTATTGAGTATATTGAGAAGTTTTATAATAAGCTATAAATAATAATATAATAATAATATAATAAAATATAAATAATTATAATAATTTTATAATACATTCTGCATTTTTTGATTAAAAAATATAATTTTTTGTGTACACAATATATTTTTTATTGTATAAGTACACTTAGCTCGTAGTTTTTTATTTATTATTTGCATTAATCTGTTCGATTAGTAAGAAGATTTCAATGTTTTTGTCGTTTCGTTCTAAAAGTAGTTTTTTACATAATTGTGACACGAAGTTACGTTCCTGGACAACCACGCAGAGATAACGTATTATTTCCTTCTAAGGAGTAAAGATATTTATTAGGGTACAAGTTTACTTTATCGCTAGTCTTACTGACCAATAGTATCCCAGTTGACCAATAATATTTTGCCTTAGACATTTAACAAGTTTATCAATGAGAATCCAGCAGTGACAGAACTATTGGCTAGGTGGTTTGTAGGAAACGTAAGTTTCTGTCAATTTTGACATATAGGTTTTGATATATAAGCTCAAACAGGTCCATCAATCTTTCGCAGAATCGTAATTTGCCTTTACAAATTATTTAAACTTAGAGCTCACTTAATTGTGATTGCGAATCCTATTGTTCACTCGGTACATTAATGTTTGCTTTTCGATATTCATTTTTGCGTTTTTACGATGATTATCGAGCTATGCATTGAAGTCGCTGTTGTCTAGTAGATAGAATGTTGACTTATTAGATGAGAGCTCGTGGTTCAAACCCCAGCTCATACAACTCAAGTTTTTGATAAATATTAAAATTTTTGAATTGCGAAACACTTTGAATGAGAGAGCGGTACACAAATTGCACTACCCGTGTGACGACGGTTTATTTCCTAGAATTTACGACATTAATTTATTCTTTCTTGTGCTCTGGTTTAAAATTATAAAATGACGATGCCAAAAAAAATTATGTGATTGTGTTGGTAAAAGAGCGAGAAGAGTTGTCTAAATTAGAATTTATATGACTTCATTTAACTTTCATAAATAGTGAATGTTACAGAATATCATTATGATTAGCATGAATAGCACTTAATCAAAAGTTTTTGATTTTAATTTTAAAATTAAAAAAGAGTTTATTCAAGCGTAAATAAATTAAAAATAATATTATTAAAAACAAAAATTTATAATTATATTAAAAAATATGATTAATTAATTACATTTGTACATTATTGTTCATTCAAAAATGTAATTATTGCAGTCTTGAAATGCTTAGCATTGCTTAATAACTGTATATTGTTACTGCATTGGTGTAAAAGTGTCTCTCAGATATTTGTTTACGGTATCTAACGCTATTAATTTTCAAGCCTCTATCAGATCTTGAGAAAACTAATCTATTGAATAAATAATGGTGTTTCTAATATAGATGATTTTATGTAGGTATACCAGATTACGGCATTTTAACAAATTTTCAAAAGATGTGTTATAGATTTTATATAAGCAACCGGAACCAGAGCGAGTAGTATCAGAAGGTACCGGCAGGATAAAACCACCTTGCTTTGATGGTAGCTCACCCCTATCCGTATTCAAATTGCAATTTGAGACAGTCGCCAGCAGAAACGGATTGGACAATGGTGAGAAAGCTCTAGAACTAATTTTGGCACTAAAAGGTATCGCAGCTGAGATTCTAGAAACCCTGCCAGCCAGCTGCCGAAACAACTACAATGACTTAATGGTGGCATTACAGCGGAAATTCGGTGATGAGCACAAACGAGTGCTGTACCGCTTGGAGTTGAGATGCCGGGCGTAAAAGGCAAACGAGTCATTACAAGCTTTTGCAATGGAGGTTGAGAGGTTAGTGCAGCTTACATACCCAGGAGAAAACCACCCGCTGATAGACAACTATAAGACCGAGGTGTTTGTTAATGGTATACGGGACCCTGACATTAAACTAGCGGTATGTTCTACACCTAAGAGAAACTTTGCAGAGACCGTGGCCTTCGCACTAGCCCAGGAGACCGCTCGCATGATTTCAATTTTTGAGACAAAAGGGTAACCCTAAATGCTTCAACTGTGAAAAGTGTGGCCATTTCCAAAGAAACTGTAAAGCGCCACGGAAAAGATCGAGACCGGCCTCACCAACAAGACGACGTGCCGTTGCTACGCCTAAGGCTTTTGATGAACACTACGTTGAAGCGAGTAGCTCCAAGAGAAAGCACGGAAAGCCTGATAATATCAAGGATCATCCTGTGTCCAAAGTACCGAAAATAGAGGCTAATACTCAAATAGAACAGTCTCCGGACACTTACACTGCTGAAGGAAATACTGAAGTTATACCAGCTAGAACAGGATGCAAGAAAATCAGAGATGATTCCGAACTATCACTTTTAACAAAACGAAGAGTCTTAAAACATGGCAAGGCCGATGCTCTCTCAAGCCGATCTCGTAATTTGGACCGTAATCGTTATGTAAAGCCTGAGAAGAAGGAATCCATCGTTGTTGTCCGGCGAATGCAGATCGAAGCCAACGAAGACTGGTTCGAGGCACAAAGAAGTGACCCAATATTGTCAAAGATAATAGCAGCTAAGGAAGAGGACAAACGACCTACCAGAAATGAGATATCCAGAAAAGGTCCTCTTACAAAAGCATATTGGGCTCTATGGGACAGTTTCCGATTTATATACGGAGGCTTATATCGACGTTGGGAAAGCGCTGATGGCAAGACCTTATCCAATCTATTAGTAGTGCCCTCCTCCATGACGAAAGAAGTGTTAAAGGAGTCCCATAATGGAGCTAGCGGAGGACATCTTGGAGTGGCACAGACGCTGGAAAGGGTAAAACAACGCTTTTATTGGGTTGGGTGTCAGCAAGCCGTGTCGGATTGGATAGCAAACTGTAGCCAGTGTATTTCAGCTAAAGGTCCAGTAAAAGGAAGTTGAGGTCAGCTGCAACAACAGAACTCGGGCGAACTTTTCGAGCAGATAGCGACGGACGTAGCAGGCCCCTTTCCTGTCAGCGATAGAATGAAAGCTAGGTATGATCGTGCAGCAAACACGGAGGGTTTCCAACTGACAACTGGTACTATTCCAAGGACAACTGGTGCTATTCTACAACCCAACGCGGAAGAAAGGATTATTCCCCAAGTCGCAAAGTAGCTGGAATGGACTGTATAGAATAATAAAGCGGATAAACGAAAAAAATTATTTTATAAGAAATAAATACTTATTGTTATGTTTATACATATTATTTATTTATTTTGTTAAAAAAAATTTTGTGAGCACAATAGCACAATATCTTATAAAATAATTTTTTTATTACTGTACTCAAAAATTAAAAAATTTATTATATACAAGTAACAATTTAAAAGTTTTATATAAATAAACACGAATGTACCAAAGAGGGTATAAAAATAACCCCATCACTCATGTTCACATGTCACGTAAAAACGTGAGAGAATTCTATTTTAAACAGACCGTTCCGTTTTGCTAACCAGAGAGAACGTTTCGGTAAGCGTTTACATTGCTCTCCATATGCTAAAAAGAGAGCGTTCGCTACGGCACGTTACGTTACGTTTGGGTAACTGGCACTTCAGAGATTTGACAAATTAACTGAACAATTACAAAAAACAATACAGACACTGTTTAAAGAGTGCGAAGATGAAGAGGAATTGAAGAAGGAAACATTGTCTTAAAAAAAAACATGCCACACAACAGAAAAACTCAAGTGTTGCGAATGACTTCCTTATTGATATAAAAGGAGAATTCGTACCACTTCGTCACTCAAAATACATGTATATTATTTATTTATTTTGTTAAAAAATTTTGTAAGCACAATAAAGACATATCAATAAGTAGTTATTTCTTATAAAATAACTTTTTTATTATTATTTTAATCAGAAATTAAAAATTTCATTATATAACGAGAGAGAACGTTTTGGTAAGCGTTTACATTGTTCTCCACATGCTAAAAAGAGAACGTTCGTTACGTTACGTTACGTTACGTGTGGGTAAGTGGCACTTTAGCGTTCTCTAATCGATGAGAGTCACTACGAAGCAAACGAGGATTTTTTGGATTTTACATCCTCTCTTGAAAATTGTTGTTCGGTTGATGTGGTTTGCTCATGCATGATAGATTCTTTTTTACTTGTTTTCTTCTTTTTGTTTTGGCCACGCAATTTAGCTTCGTACATCGAATTTGTATTTATTTTGATTTATTTATTGCATATAATTTTTGAAGTCGCCGTGGTGTAGTAGGTAGTGTGTTGGCTTACTATTCGTAAAGCCCGGGTTCGTATCCCAGGTCAGACATCAAAAAAATGAAATATGAAAAAAAAAAAAAATTTCTTCGGCGACTTCCTCTCAGCAGATTTCTGGCAAAAACTCTGAGAGTAAAATAAACTGCCATGAAAAAGTTTCTCAAAATTCTGTCGTTCGGAGTCGACGTTAAACTGTAGGTCCCGCCACTCACGTATAAAATTAACGCACACAACATGAGTGGTGTGAGAAGCTAGGCCGTAATCCTGACTGAAGGGTTGTAATGGCCAATTATGTATGTATGTAATTTTACACTTATTTCTGTGTATTTGAAAAGAATGTGCTACACAGATGCATTCGTCGCTGGCTAAGTAACGAGCAAATATAAGAGAATTTTTTCTGCACAATTGTGATATAATGTGGGAACCAGTGATAATGTGAATAGACATTGGGGCTGAAAAAGGCATAATCAGCTTTAGGTCCTATAAGTAGAATATAGCTAACACAAAAATTCGACTATTTACCACGTGCGCATAACACTTCTTTGTAGAAGTGAAACAAAGCTGACGCTAAAAACCATATTTTGGAGACTACAAGACTTTAAAGACACATGAAATGTTTAACAACATAAAGACAATTGAAATTGTTAGGTTACACAATAAGGAATGACAGCTTCCATTCCCTTACAATTTAAGCAGCCAGTCTGCTCTCATTTTGGTCATTCAGAAACTCTTGACAAAACAAACAAACTTGACTAAACATATAATTTCAAATATTTCGTCACACAGTTGAAAGAATTTTATGGAAGCCTTATGTTTAAAAATGGAATAAATAAAGAACAAAAAATTATGCAACTTTTGTGCGTCCTTGTAAACTGCTACTACTTCTGTTTATGTTTGCTCAATGTAGAGTTAAAGCTTAATTGTTGTATTGAAAATATTTCATTTAAATATGGTTTAAAGTATTCACTGCTTAAGCATTAAAAACCGAAAGAATATGCGACAAAATCCCATAATAATAATTTAATTGATTTAATTAATTTGGAACTTTATGAAAAAATGTTCTAGTGAACTGGAAATCACTAGCTCATGTGTTGTAAAAGCGTTTAATTAGTCACATTTAGATTGAGATTGTTGTTTTCTTAAATTTTAGTGCTATAAATCTGTCCATATGAGCATCCATAAATGATCAATTATACCACTGAATTATAAAATAAATCCTATAATATACATGAAAAAATATTGATTCAAGTAAGTCAGTTCGTCATTTTAAACATTTGTTGAAGTTTAACATAGTTATCTTATTTATATATTTTAATTCAATATTTAAGCTGCAATCTACAAATTTTGATTCTCATCTTCACGATTTTATTACTTTGCACAGTATTGAAATAGATTAGTACTGAATAAAATCGATGCAACTAAGTGCATCATTACGGTTATTATCATTAATTTCATTTTAATAATTTTTACAGATCAGTGCAAAGTAAAAGGCAAAATATGAGTACAGAGACTAAAGCAAATAGTATGACGGATGACAACTTTGATGACGATGATGATAATTGTGAGGTAAGTTTTTTAAGTATACAATACATTTTATATCGATGGCTTGGTTTAAAAGTGGTATATATCAACTTTCTGAAAATTTTCAGTAAAAAAAAAAATAAATTTAAATATTTTTTTTTTCAGTGTTCAGGGAACTAGATTTGGAATTTGCAATAAATTTAAGTTAGGATACACTGAAGCATTAGTTTGTTTTTAATTAAAATAAATAACAAAAAAAATAAAAAATACAGATTTTATATCAAGGATTCAGATTTTTCATCAAATCGAACGTAAAAATTATTGTAGTCGACTAACAATCAAATGACATTGTTCCGAAAGCAGAAATGTTTATTTAAAAATATTTATTCTATACAAAAAGAAGAAATCAAATAAAAGCCTAGTTATGTTATCTTGACGGCAAGCAAATCTTAAATAGGCGCTCTTTTTGGTAAAATCGGAAATCATCTGTTCCTTGAGTAACTCTTTCCTCGCGGATTTGCCTTGTTGTACCACATAATACTTTGAATGGTGTTGTGTTTTTACGTTGTTGTGCTGCACCCTGCCAACAAATTTATGCCAATTATTAGGGTTATGAACACTATGTTGGACTAACAAAGGGACTATGACACTATTTAGTCTTTTTATTTCTGTGCCTGTCATTCTCACTTTTACAATACTGACAAAAATCTTGTAAAGTAAAGGCCGACTAAATTTTTTAATATTATCTGCTATGAGTGTCTAAACTTTATAGAAAGCGCTTCTCAGTATTCGGCTTACGCTGAGTTTTTGTCTAACAATATTCAGGCTATTTTCAAGCATGAAGGAGTGTCGGTACTGATGGGGGGATGTGTTTCCAGTGCAGGAGTACTCTTATGTAGAGAGTAAAATGGATTCATTCCAATATTTGGGCATTTTAAAACAAAATATGAAGTTAAGTGCCGATAAGTTAAATATATTGGACACATTTGTTTCTACCAGGACAACGATCCGAAGCACGTTGCGAAACTGTAGCTTATCCATAATTGTTCAAAAATACTCCAAACATTTACACTGATCTCAACGTTATTGAGCATGCTTGTTAAAACTTGCACGTAAGCTCTATAAACCCGGTATCAGAACACTGGAGCAGTTAATACAAGGAATTAGGCGTGAATAGAACAACATAACCCAGGAATTTTATGCTTATCTCGTGCATTCGATGGCTCGACGTTCGAAAGCAGTAGTAAAAGGAAAAAGTTTTGGTTACAAGTGTAAAAATAGTGCCTTTTATTTGACTGTGCAATTATGCGTTTGACACGAAAATCGTTAATATTATTTTCCTTTTTTGTGTTAAAAGTATTTTAAATAAAAAATGCTAAGTATCATACATTGCTTAAAATCTTTTTAATTATCTATCAAATTATCGCATCAAATTTTTTTTTAATATTTCCCTTCATACCGAGTGTCCAAATATACGTTTGAGTCATTTAATGTCTAAATAGGGTTTTTAACACATAAAGGCATAAACACATAGACGATAGACAGCAGCTCAGCAGTTCGACAGAAAATATTTCTAAGTGATTTTTGTGTCATAATGTTGGTTGCTTAATTTCTTTGAAAGCAGAGAAAAAAACAGGTGATAAAAACAATAAACAACAATTTAAATTATATTATTAAATAAAATCACATACACCCATACCTCGCTTTGCGTCGTTTCGTTTTGCATTATTTCGAAGTTGTGTCGTTACTGAATTAGTACTAATTTTCACTGTGCGTTGTTAGATTTTCGAAATTGCGTTGTTTTGGGTACGAGATTTTAATTTTTTGATATTGGCTTTTTTCTAAAGGACGACACGACTCATTTAAGACTTTCTTCATTTTGGAGGAAGGCTTACTGTTAGGTTGGATGAGGTCTTGCCATCAGCGCTTTCCCAATGACGATATAAGCACCCGTTTATAAATTTTAAACTGTCCCATTGTGCCCAATATGCGTTTTATTAGAGGACCTTCTGCAGATATTTCCTTTCGGGCAGGCTGTTTTTCCTCTTCCTTAGCTGCTATAATCTTCGGCAATATTGGGTCACTTCTTCGTGCTTCGGACCAGTCTTCGTTGGCATCGATCTGCGTTAGACGGATATCAATGATGGATTATTTCTTCTCAGCTTTCACACAATGTTTACTCTCCAAATTAAAAGGCTGGCGTGAGAGAGCATCAGCATTTCAGAATCATTGCAGAATCTTGTACTGCCACCTTTCTTTTTGAATCAGACTACAGGTCAGCTCCATGGACCCGATGTTGGTTTAATTACACCGCTCTTCATTTCGTCGACTAGCTCTTTAACCTCATTACGCTTCGCCAGCGGTATGCTTCTGGGTGCCTGTTTTATCTTGGCTGTTCTACCTTGAACTTTATTGTTTGTGTCGAAAGCAAAGGGGAACCTCTTTAGCAGCTTTTTGGCTTTATTTCTCTCTGGAGCTGCTAGACCTGTTAGCCCTTTCTCTACATTTACGCCAAATTCCTGTTGGTTCTTGGCTGACATCTCGACAAGTTCCGGCGATTGTTCGCTGTTTATTACCGCCTCTACTGGAACACAGTGGCCCGCATCGGAGTTTTTACAGATGACTTTTTTATGGCCTGATAGATTTATCACTCACCGTTACTATTCTCTGTTCGGTGGATTTGATGAGGTCCTTTGCTGATAACAAATCCGTCTGAATTTCTGCTGGTTCAACAACCCACAAGCGGTTTTCCTCAGAATCTCGCTCCGTACGCGCCCATTTAACGATTCAGTCTGAGGAGGTTATTTTGTTGTTCGACAGCAACCATCATTCTCACGTGAACTTGATGCTTGTATCCCACGTCAAGAGCTGTCTTCACATTTCATCAACTTATTATCTGTTGCCCCATATTCAAAGTGATGCTATTGGCTATCATAAAATCGACACCAATGATAACCTCGTTTACAATATCGGCAACAATAAAGGTGCGGTGTCTGCCATTTATGTACCCGCACTCCATAAGGTTTGCTGCATCAGCGATACGGAGATTGTGGGACCCTCGCTCGTGGGAGCCAGCACTTGCCCCTCAGCGCTGGCTCGCTTTAGTTTAACGGGGACTCTTGTCTAGATGGTTGGTAGTTCGCCCGTTTATTATTCCTTGTTGGTGAGACGGATCTTGACCTTTTGGAAATTGCCACCCTTTCCACAGTTAAAACATTTAAGTTTGGACTTTTGTCCGTTTTCTTCCAAAACTTGATTCTACATATCTTTAAATTTAGAAGGCATTCTTCTTCCTCCACGACTTCCATTTTTCGCACTTTGCTTACTTGTGGTCTAGAAATCGTGCGAGCGGTCTGCTGGGCTAGTGCGAAGGCCACGGTGTCTGCAAAAGGTTGTCTTTTGTTTAGAATATATCGCTAATTTGATGTCTGTGTCGCGTATACCATTAACAAACACTTCGGTTTTAAAATTATCTATCAGGTTTTCTCTTTGGTATTTAAGCTGCACCAATCTCTCGACCTCCATTGTAAAGACATGGCATTGCATGGTTTCTAGAATTTCGGCTGCGGTACCTTTTAATGCCAAAATTAGTTCCAAAGCCTTCTCTTCATCGTCCCTTCGTTTCTGCTGGCTACTGTCTTCAATTGGAATTTAAATACGGATAGGGGTGAACTACCATCAAAGCAAAGTGTTTTATCCTGCCGGTGCCTTCTGATACGATTCGGACTGGTTCCGGTCGCTGGCTCTGGAGGTTGTTGATCTTCTCCTCCATTATATCGAGACCATTGACGGAAACGTCTTTTGCAAATTAATCACTTTCGTGTCAACGGTCTTTTCTAAATTTGACACCTTTCTTCGACACTAGTAATTTTTTGCTGACCGACTCATGTATTTCCTGCAGCTTCCTTTTTGTCGCTTCAAGTTTCTTTTAAATTTTTGACAAGAATTTTTGTTCTCTATTCTCAATTTTTGTCATAATTAGGTTTTGGTTTGCTTCTTGCATTTTTTCCACCTTTTGATCACTATCTTTTCGAGTCTCAGACAGAACTTCGCTCTAGAAGCCTCTTGTCCATCAGTTAATACTTGTATTGTTTCCAGCAGAGCGGCTAGCAACTAATTTATGTCAATACCACTGGGGGTTGCAGGGGCGTGTAACTCTCGTTCCTCCTCGTCTTCGAACTCATAAGTATCGATATCAATGCCATGCTGCTGAAGTTCTTCCCTTAACCGCCTTTGGAGTTCATTCTTCATGCCCGTTGTTGGCAGATCTAATTTACCCAACTCTCATTTGAGCCGTTCCACTTTTAGTTCGTATAGTTGCATTTAAAATTTTTTTTTATTTACTTTTATTTTTAAATTTTGCAATCCCACTTCTAACACCAATTTTTACATTTTTACCTTTTAAAAACATTTGAAATATGAGCTCGTAGATTGCAAATAAAATAAAAATAAATTTGTGTTTAGTTTTAATTAAAATTCTTTATTATTCGCACAATTCTGTGTGCACTGTTCACAACTTTATGGAAACAACAACAAATGCTTTGTTTGTTATTCCTCTGTTTACACCCTTTGCATAAACAATAACAATTACTAGATAATTGGTTGACAGATCTTTTTAACGGAGATCTTCAAACCACGATTACTCTCTTCAGACACACCGTGTCTTCACGCGACTGACTAAACCTTTATTGACCCAGTCGCCTGCTTGGCCTTTTCGACATCTCTATAAATGTAAACATCGTTGTCTCATTATCCTTGTTTGTGTATTTTGTTTAGATTTATTCTTGTAGTGTTTGTTACATTAAGCAGTGCGATAATTTGTAAACAAGTTCATTGTTTTGTTTTTGTAGCTTTTGTTTATAATTTTAATGTTAAACGATTTAAAAGCAAAACACCAGTATCTAGAATTTTTTTTTTTTCGTAACAATATTTGTTCACACGAGTGAAAAAATTTACTCAGCCCTAACCCTGCCTTCCAATATCCCTAACACACATAATGACAATAACATTTCTAATACACATCACATTCACAATATACACACATTCATCAACTCTCTTTCATCAACACCTTCAACATAATTATTTAAATCCTTGTCTATCAGTTGATTATCGATCTCTGAACAACTAAAACCCATCAAATAATCCCTGCGCGAGTGCGCTATATAAAATATTATTATTTTAAATATAATAAAATAAATAAAAATTATAAACATTAACCAATACAAAACAAATAGTGAACAAATTTATTGAATATCGTGAATTAACAGTTAAATTTGAATTCGTAATAAATTATAAAATAAACATAGACTAATCAAACATAAACATTGTGAAAAAGACATGCACTATGGAGCAAAAGTGAATCTTTTTTGCCTTTATGTAACCGTAGTTTTTAAACAAGAAATGAAAACAAAATAAAATGTTTACCCTAAATTAACTAAAGATTTATTATACTCCACTAAACATTAAAAATTAAAATTACATTTCATTTCATACAGCAAAAAATACTTTATTGAAAAACACTAAACAAAAACTCACTTTTGCTCTCTTTCCAAAAAATTCAGAAAAACTATATTAATAACCGAACTCATATTCTAAACAATATATACAGATAAAACATTAACAAACACTTATCATTTACATAGATACAAATTTGGGGCCATTATTAGAACTTGCCGTTAAACTTGGGTTTAGTTAAAGGCACCTTTAGCTAAAGCGAACGGTAAAGTTATCTTTAAATTAATTTCGTTATTGCAACTTTCAGATAAATTAAAGTTAACTTTTTCAAAAATATGGCAGTGACGGAGCAATGTCGATAACACTGTTCAAATCAAACAAGTTTTATTTAAATGCAGTGGCAACGACGGGCTTGTTTTTTTTTGTTGTATTTACTCACTTTGTTTATATTTGAAGTTGCTGTATTGATAATAATATATAATATGGCAAGTTCAAACCTAAAAAGTTACCAGTAGGATGATCTTCCCATTAGCTTAACGCTCACTTCTACCTTACCGTCCTCTTATAATAATGAAAAACAATTTATCTGTCCGTTAAAATCCTCCCTTTAGTTAACGGCAAGTTGTAATAATGGCCCTTAATATAGAAAACGATTGTGTAATTTCTTCTACACCTACCCTTTTACCCACATATGAGTACTAACCCTCACCCTATAACCCGTGTGAACAATATTTTATTTAGCTTTGGAGATCTTTTTCATTTTCAATTACATATTCTGTTGGAATAAATTTTTATTCTACTTCTAAAAATTTTGTGCACTTTTAATCTGCAAAAGAATTGTAGACAACTGTTTCTAATTTGAATTGAAACCACAGTTAAAAAATAAATATTTCATGTCTAATATATGATTTCACGTAAGTGAAATCGAATTTTTAAGTGAACAAAAAATTGTAATTATCATTCACAAAGGGTTGTTGAAAATGTGTTTTTGTTTTGTAATATCAAAATTTTTAAAGAAAACGCATTTGCTTGATCTTTATTTTGCGAACTCATTGTATTTCTTTTCTTATACTTATGTTTTTTACTTTTTTGTATAGGTCAAAATTATTATCATGCTATGGTTAGATATACATTTGATTATACGAAATCTTTTCATAAAGAATGATATTTATTTTAAAGATAATTGTTCTTAAATATAAGTAATTGTTCTTAATTCATGTACAGTTTTTTGATGCAGTCAACGATGAAATTTCGGAAAATGCGCTTTCGGCTTGTGCGGATGCAGCGATCTTTTTACAATACAATGATGATACATCAATATACGAGAATAGGTGATTTTTATTTTTTACTTACAAATTATTTTTAAGCATACTTATAATGATAAAATTTACTTTTTGTATAGTTGTGAAAATACATCAAACGGAACGAAATCAATAACTTTAGAAAAGGCCGTTGAGGAAGCAAAGTTGGCGATTTGCTATTTTTTTAATAATAAATTCGACGATGCCCGCGCTTTAATGATACCTCATGCTCATCATAGTATGTATCATGCAATGGGCCGTGCTGCGTTTTCTTTCTTGGAGGCGATTTTAACTTTTGAACAGCAGCACATTGTTAAAGCTGGCGAAGAACTCCGAAAATGTTTGGACGTATGTCACAGACATCGACGTAAAGTTACTGTAACCCAATCAATAGGAAAAAAGTTTAAGAGAGTAAATATAGTCTCATAAATTGTATGCTTTTATTGTTGACATTTTTCTTTATACCAGGTAAATTATTGTAATTTAAATGATACAGAAGCTCATGCAGAATTGTGTATCGCAGAGGCGTTACTTCTCAGAGCGTTGTTGACTTTTATAGAAGATGAAACTTTATCTAGTCTCATAAGAGGAGGTATGAAAATACGCCATTGTTACAGTTGTTACAAGTAAGTGATTTTGAACTACTACAAGTTCACGAGAAATTATATGTAGTCACAAAATATCAGCGAAAACGTAAAGCAATATCAACCACTTCTGTCACTCTGATATTCGAAAAATAGTTTAAAAATGTATTAAGTATAAAGTATCGTTACTATCATGCATCGACTATATATTCCATTTTCTGCACAAACCTGGAAACAATAAAAAAAATTGACGTCTCTGAAAAGTATTTTCACTGAGAACTTGTTAACGCCGAAATAACATAGGATAAGTTACTCGCAAAGATGAAAAATTCGGGACATTTTCTATATTACGTTTTGAACAATCTGTATACATTTTGTATATATTTTCAAGTATAACGAAAATATAAGTTGAACTGTGTGTCTGCTAGTCCTAAGAGATAAATGAAAACTTAAAAGAAACGTGGGAAGTCAGCTGTGAAAATATTTTAGAAGCTTAAAACTTATTTAAATAAAGCCGAAAGTCCATACCATGCGTTTTGCATTACATGCGTATACCGAAAAAGTAGAATCAGTGTATTTGATTGTGACAAGTTACAGAAGAAAAAGCATAGATTGCATAGACGTATAGAAAGTAGGACTACTTTCTACTTTTCTATGCGACTAATGCAGTGTTGGAAAATGTCAGCAGTTTTTTAAACTTGGCATGCCAAATTATATACTATTGTGAATGGTTTCTATAAATATGTTTAAATAGTGCATTACTATTTTCGCATTTTTTCTTTTTGCATTACAAAAATATTAATAAAAACATATTTCATAATAAAGTTTATTACTAATTTAAGAGGAAAATACATTTTTTTAACAAATTTCTTTCATGAACAAAATATGTATATGATGATTGTTTATTCATATGTATGTATATATGATTGTTTTTATGTACTGAAGCCGAAAGTCCATACCATCCTTTTCATGCGCCTTGCGAATCTTGCTTTCTATGCCGATTTTATTGCAAGTTACACACAATGCGTTTATGCGACTGGTTTTTTGTTTTGATCAGCTGTTGTGGTAAACAACAAACAAGCGAACAAGAACATTTTTGGAAAAAATAGAAAATCAAATTGTAATTTTAAAAGAATTTATGACATTATATTATGACATTAATTTCAAATTTATGAGTTTATTTAAATTTATGAGTTTACATTTGAAAAACGCTCATAACATAAAAGGACAGGTCAATTTAGAGGGAGAAAAAAATGTTATAAGTTTTGCGAGGCAAATGTGTTAGAAGCAACAGATATACATAGTGAAAACTGGCAGATAAAGTAAAAAAATTAAATGTAAACAAACATTTATTTTGTATTAAAAAAGGGAAAATTTGTAATATTTTTTAATTTCGTCAATGAAAAGTTTAAAGATTCTTAAATATTTAAATATTAATCGAAATGTTGGTGAATTTCGGTCACAATGAGTATAGTTTCTTGAGCAAGAGTTAATTAAGAAGCTAAATATAATAAGATCAAAATAAGACGTACTGCTCATAAAAAATTTTTCCTGCTGAAAGTTGCCAAAAAATTTTAATTTCTTGGAAGGAAAAATTAAAAATTGTTATTAGTTGTTTTTATTATTAATAGTTTTACACAAAAATTACATTGCTGTTAAGGCCTACGAAAATCCTCAAAAGAACACAAGACGAGTGTTTTCAGTAAATTTATCCTCCATTTTTCTTGTTTACAAATTAATAAATTCAAAATAGATGACACTCAGTACATAAAAACAATCATATGTATAAACAATCATCATATACATATTTTGTTCATGAAAGAAATTTGTTAAAAAATGTATTTTAATGTATTTTCCTCTTAAATTAGTAATAAACTTTATTATGAAATATGTGTTTATTAATATTTTTATAATACAAATAAAGAAAAATGCGACAATAGTAATGCACTATTTAAACATATTTGTAGAAACCATTCACAATAGTATATAATTTGGCATGCCAAGTTTAAAAAACTGCTGACATTTTCCAACACTGCATTATTCGCATAGAAAAGTAGAAAGTAATCCTACTTTGTATGCGTCTATGCATATTATGCTTTTTCTTCTGTAACTTGTCACAATCAAATACACTGATTCTACTTTTTCGGTATACGCATGTTATGCAAAACGCATGGTATGGACTTTCGGCTTGAGTGTCATCTATTTTGAATTTATTAATTTGTAAACAAGAAAAATGGAGGATAAATTAACTGAAAACACTCGTCTTGTGTTCTTTTGAGGAT
Source organism: Sarcophaga subvicina (assembly GCA_936449025.2). NCBI lineage: Eukaryota > Metazoa > Arthropoda > Insecta > Diptera > Sarcophagidae > Sarcophaga > Sarcophaga subvicina. Next base: position 13,520,532 of record OW388085.2, on the reverse strand, counting down.
TTTCGTAGGCCTTAACAGCACAATACAATGTAATTTTTGTGTAAAACTATTAATAATAAAAACAACTAATAACAATTTTTAATTTTTCCTTCCAAGAAATTAAAAAATTTTGGCAACTTTCAGCAGGAAAAATTTTTTATGAGCAGTACGTCTTATTTTGATCTTATTATATTAAGCTTCTTAATTAACTCTTGCTCAAGAAACTATACTCATTGTGACCTAAATTCACCCACATTTCGATTAATATTTAAATATTTAAGAATCTTTAAACTTTTCATTGAAGAAATTAAAAAATATTCCAAATTTTCCCCTTTTTAACACAAAATAAATGTTTGTTTACATTTAATTTTTTACTTTATCTGCCAGATTTCACTCGGTATATCTGTTGCTTCTAACACATTTGCCTCGCAAAACTTATAACATTTTTTCTCCCTCTAAATTGGCCTGTCCTTTTATGTTATGAGCGTTTTTCAAATGTCAAAATATCACATATGTAAACTCGTAAATTTGTAATTAATGCCATAAATTCTTTAAAAATTACAATTTGATTTTCTATTTTTTCCAAAAATGTTCTTGTTCGCTTGTTTGTTGTTTACCACAACAGCTGATCAAAACAAAAAACCAGTCACATAAACGCATTGTGTAACTTGCAATAAAATCGGCATAGAAAGCAAGATTCGCAAGGCGCATGAAAAGGATGGTATGGACTTTCGGCTTAAGCAAATATGTTAATTAAAATAGCTGTTCCATTTAGACACAATTGTATTCTTTTTTCATTAATTCTTTTATTTAATATTTAAATAATTTAACTTCATAATTTTTTTTTTTTGCATGTTAGGTAGGATTAAAACACCTTCGTACAACAACGGGGAGACTACTTCCCGGAACACTTTTCTGCATAACTTCGGAAACGCTCAGAGTGAATTAAAAAGTTTACGCAGTCCACATATATGGCAAGGGCAACAATGCGCTTCGGAGAGTAGTATAAATGTGGCTAGTTCAACGAATTCCAATACATCATCTATGTTACTGAGAGTTGACTTGCCTGGAAGTTTCTCCAATAGTTTATCGACACTATCCAACATACAAAGCGGGTGATATTATGATGGCTGCTTCGGGTTTCCTTTTCCCTTGCTGAACAAAGTTTATTTCTGTAACTTCTATTCATTTGGGAATACATCTTGAACATTGCAGGCATTGTGCCCTTCAAGGAGTGCATTTGGACGGTTTAGAGCTCTGATTCGGATTCCTTGTTCTCTTTGAGAATTTTCACCACTATTTATAGCTCCTCCTCTGTGAAGAGTATTTACATCTTAGTAATCGAATGTTCCCGTTCTTCAAGCAATGCGCGGTGTAGGGAACAAATAACAAATTCATCACAATGTAATCGATGGCTTCCTCGTATAGATTGTGACACGGCGTCACAATGTTATAACCGTGTCTACAGGGGCTGCTGTGTAGATCAATCCGGAGCTCTTAACATTTCACCTTTTTGCCCGTTTTGATTGCCTGTTTTAGTTGTGACGGTTGTACTAAAATTTTGATCACAGTTGTTAAATTACTAATTTCTACCATACCACTTTCTCTTAAATCCAAACCTCTCTTAAATAACGAGTCGATTTTTTTCATACTTCTTTTACTGAATGAAATGTAACCTTTTCAAGGTTATTTTTTATGAATGGTTTTTGGTTTCATCCATAATCCCGTTTTATTGTTTCAATTCCATCAATGAAATTGTTCTCAATTTTTTTTGAAAGTTGACCTTAACAACTACATTGAAAATTTCCATTAAACGGTATCAAGTCATTGATTAAGAAACTGTTCAATTGAAAAGTACTATTTCTTGCGAAATAAATTAAATTCAAAAATAAAATTCAGTGAATAGTTAAGCTTTTATATAAATAAAGTTCGGTGATTATTATCCCAAAAGTTGTAGTAGACAGTGACCCCATCAAATACATATAATTTCATCTGGTATTGAATTGTGGAAGGATATTTTTAATCCGATATCCACAAAAGACCTCGTGGTCTCACATTACTATTGGACAGAAGTCCTGGTACTCCATTATTACTTCTGGAGAAAATACATCGTCGCTCACCTTTCTTTTGGGACAATAGATATCGTGCTCCAAACTTTTCTTTGGGCCGAACTCGGAAAACTAACTTTTCTAGAACGGGAGTATGAAGAAAAAGAAAGGAAAAACCGTAAGTTGAATATAACCTCACATTCACCCAATACGTCGTAACAAGTGAAAGATTCAGTTTCTTAATATTTGAGAAAAGGAAAAAATCTAAATTATTTAATACCACATTTTAACTATGAAGTAATTCAATTAAATCTAATATAAAATAAGTTTAAATTATAAAATAATAATAATCTTAAAAGAAAAAGAAAATTTAAATAAGAAAAGAATTTGAATTATATAAAAGACAAGAACCTATATACTTAATTAATAATATGAAAAGTAGTAAATATTACTTATTTACTTTAATTAAACTTTCTCTAAATATAGAATAATTCTCATTTAACACGTTTCGAATAACGAACACTTTTCTTTGAGTTTAAAATAATATAAAAAAAAATTACGTTGTAGTAAGTTGCTTTTCATTCGCAATTTTATTCTTTCCTTTGTCTCATTTCATTGATCCATTTAGATCAGCTCAAGGCGAATTCATTATAAGGTGAGAGTATTATTACAATAATACAAAAACGACAGGGATTTTTTTTTGTTGAGAAATAGTAATGTTGTCAAAAACAGCTGACTTAAGAATGACGATGGGAAGAAAAATGTTAAAAATTTTTATAAAAATTGTTAAAGAATGACAATGGGAAGAAAAATGTTGATTAAAGAATGACGATGGGAAGAAAAATGTTAAAAAAATTTATAAAAATTGTTAAAGAATGACGATCGGAAGAAAAATATTAAAAGAAAAAGAAGAAAAATATACAAACTTCTGACAAAATAAGAAAAAACGAAATTGATTATCAAAACAAAATACACAAAAACCAAAAATTTTTTTACATTGTTACTTGCTATCAGCTGGTCTTTCGCTCTCACCTTGTAATGAATTCGCCTTGGATCAGCTCTTACTTAAAGAGAACTTTCGTTTATTTGGTGCTCCGTAAACATTATGAAAGCATGAATGAGAGAATGGAATTGTGAATCAAAAGCAGCTTACATAGATAAGTATGTAAATTTGTAATTTAGCTTTATTTTATGTTGTTGTAGTTAATATTTAAATTCTCACTAAAAATTATTATTAATGTACTCTTAAAAAACATCATCTAAAAGGCCTGAGATATAGATACACTCAAAGAAATTTGTAGGTACTTTTTTTTTTAGTAAATTAATTTTAATGTGGACTATAACTATAGACTATAATGAACTTTTATGTTCGACATGATTTAAATTCTTTTATAAAACCTTTTTCTGATATTTTGATAAATATGAATTGTTAATAAAAATTTGTTTAAATAGCTTAATGTAACCAAACCACTTCTGATTTGTATTTGGGTTACCAATAGATTTCCTTTGGATGAATGGTAGGAATAGGGCATTTGGAAATACAACATCTAATTTCCCCGAATCTGAAGTAAAACCAATTTGAGACAGCTGAGAGAGTTAGCACGTGATATTTCTTTTGTAATGAGGTTTCAAGGTGACCTAACAAGACCCCCTCCCCATCCGGCGAGCTAGACCCTTAAAGCAAGCACGTGCTAAAAGTTAGAGTCATTTTGAAGGCAAATGAAGTAGTCAACACAGTCCACCACACCGTACCATTACAAAAGTGGCGCCCAACGTGGGGCAATATGGAACAGTTCAACATTCCACACCAATTAATATACATTTTTATGTATTGATAAACATCTTGGTACCGGCAAAGCCATATGTTGTTCCACAATTACCATTTCGTGTCTGTGGACTCCTATATAGTCTTTAGCTTCGGAATTATAATTAAATAAGTTATTGAACTATTTACATTGTACCAAATTAGAGATGATTAGAGGGTTTACAACACAATTGTGGTTTACAATCACTTAAGTAGTTTTCAAATTAATATTATCAAGTGATGCTATTCAATGATTTGGTCTAGAAGATTAATCTCTGGAATACAAGAATTTCGTCCTTAAGGAACTGGTGACGTGTCCGAATTAACTCTATAGGGCGGCTGTCAATCATTTAGTAGAAAGATTATAGAATCACAAGATAGGAAAGACTTATTTTGGGGTGTGTTTTACAATTCAGATAATTTTACAGTTTTGGTTTGGTTACACTATATTAAGTTATGTTTTAGCAAATTTCAAAATAAGAAAACTTAAATTTCGTGGGTTCGACTAGTTTTGAACTTGAATAATTTTCCTTAATATATATAATTTAATTTAATTTGTTGTATATTTAAATAATTAAAAATGGCAGTTAGACATAGTCCTAAACATTTAGTTACAGATTTGAAAACTGAAAGCAATACTTGCTTAATTTGTGGATGAGCAGCATATAAAAGCACTATCGTCTGCGTAAAATGCTATTTCATGATTTCTGCGAACTGTAATATCAGAAATATAAATTTAAAAAGTGTTGGTGATAAAACAGACCCGCAGGTATTTGTCTATCACTAGATTGCAAGTTATCAATACTTACAACAAATGAGCGATGATCTAAGAAACTTTATAATTTTCTGCAGGTATGTAGGATAATTGAAGGTATCAAGTTTAAAAACTAGGCCATCATGCCAAACCGAGTCAAAAGCGTTTTCGATGTCCAGAAAAATAACCCCAGTACTCCTACGCCTACTCTTATTATTTTCTATAAAATTGACTACTCTTTTTAGTTGATGTATGGTAGAGTGCTCTTTGCGAAAACCAAATTGTTGAGAATTAATAATATTGTTTTGATTAGAAAATTCTAAAATCCTCTTATTAATTATTTTCTCAAATACTTTATCCAACAGGCTTAGAATGCTGATTGGTCTATAGCTGGATGGAATTTTAGGATCCTTTCCTGGTTTATGAATTGCGATCACTTTGGCCTTCTTAAATAACGATGGAAAGTATCCTTCTTGTAAACAAGAATTGAAAAGATTACTTAAAGTTTCGAAAAAGTTATCGGGCATTTTCTTGAGGATACTGCTATTAATGCCATCTAACCCTGGGGCTTTATTATTTTTCAGTAAAAACACGAGCGATTTAACCTCCTCTAAATTCGTAAGTTCTATCTAGCCCTGTCCAGGATTTTATCGTTCAGATCATTAATAAATGAAGAGACAGCTGTGTCCATAGGTGAAACATTGTTTAGTGTTATGGTGTGTGACGTACCAAATACGTCTACTATTGAATTTGCCTTTTCAACAGGGCTTATTAACACTTCACCATCGACATGAAGATCAGAAATTGACAATTTGTTGCCTTTTATGGATTTTGTTATCTTCCAAAACTTTTTAGGGCCTGGAGGCAAATTTGCAATAAATTTAGACCATGAATTATTTTCGGTCCTTATTAAGGTGGAAGTCAATTAATTTATTTAAAAGTTTCAAAATACTTTTCAATTGAATTTTACAATTTAAATCAGTAGATCTTTGATATTTACGTCTATATTTATATCTCTGGCTAATTAGCATTTTACTAATATCAGAGATTCGTCTTTGCCATGCTTGTATTTGACCGACTGGTATTTTCGAAAATGCTTCTTTTCTTTTTAATCAAAATAAAAATTTAAGTTACCTGAGTAATTAAGAGGTTGATCAATGTTTTGATACCTAATTTCTCTTTCTACCCAGTTTCTAATTGCTGACCAGTCTGCTCGATTGTACAAAGGAACTGAGTGTGTCATATCTTGAACTTGTCCAGAAATAATACAAGATATTGGTACATGATCTGACTGCAAAATATTAGGATGAGTCTCCAGATCTGAAAAATGAAGACACGAGTTTGATAAAAGAATGTCAACCGTAGATGGCTGGACTGGAAAGTTGTTTTGTCCAAATCGAGTATATTGGTTTGGATAGTAAATATAATAGTTGGATTGTAGGCAGTGGCTGTAGAGTTAATTTCCAGCAGAGTTTGATGACGCACAATTCCAAAGTGTATGATTGGCATTAAGATCACCGAATATAAAAAAGTCGTTAAAACCAGATGTTAATTTATCCAAATCAGCCTTGAAACTTGCGGAGAGAATTGGATTATAAGCTGAAGTAAATATAACTGGGCGTCTATTAACCATAATTTCTATTGATATACTCTCCATAGTACTCGTTTTGATTTTAGGTAACATGCCTAATATTACTTTTAATTGCGATTAGAACTCCTCCGCCATGTGTAGGTATATCTGCTCTATAAATTATATAGCCGCCTAGTTTGAACTTGTGGTGCGGCTTCAAAAATGTTTCATTTAAAAGGAGAACATCGATTTTCATTTTATGTAAAACATATTCCAGCTGAGCAGCTGCTGACTCCGTCGTTATGCCTTGAGTATTCCAATGCATAACATGAACATTGTGCAAACAAGAAGTATTATATGGCATGTTGAAGCATCATACCCAATACCCGCAGCTTGTCGTACTTATTTTGACACCTTTGCAAAGCATCGACTGCATCAAAAAATATTTCCATAAGTCTTTCATTGGAAATGTCATCATTATTTTTATCGTAGACTTTGTTTTTAGCCACTTCTGAATACAAATTTCCATAATTACGGGAATTACGTGAGTTACTTTGTGGTTCTTGCCGTGGCAACTGAGGAAAATCATGATAGTCTTCATTAAAAAAGGAAACATTTGGCCTTTTAATCGACGCCATAGATCTAGATGTTACCCGATGCCGGATCTCTAAATATTCTTGACGACTGGGACACTTTGGGTCATCGGCTCTATGGTTAACATGTCTTAAGTTCTTTTTTAAGCAATTATAACATTTGAATATAACACAACCATCACTGTTACCTTTGCTAAGTGGACAGACTGTATACTCATGATTTCCAGCGCAGGCAGAACAAACTACTCCTCGATTACAATTTTTTGCACCTTGCCCATACATAGCACATTTAGTACATTGAGTGGGACCTTTGTTGCCCTTTAGGGGTTTTCTCCAGTAAACAGAAATATTACAAAAATACCTTATTTTCATAATTTCCCTCTTAGATACATGGTGACGGTCGAACTCAATCAGATAAAGTGCTTCATATACACTAGATCTTTTTGTTTTTAGTTCCTTTACGCTTACTGGCTTAATATTATGCGATATCAAAAACTCTTAATTGATTAATTTTTCATCCAGTTTGGGTAGGCCAAATAATACTAATTTAAAATGTTTAGCGTCTTTTACCTCATGCGTATAAAACTCAAACTTTTTGTCCTTCAGAACATTGAGAGCATCGATGTAAAGCGGAATCGATTTGGATAATATTTTCGTTCCAATAGTCATTCTTTTATAAGTATATATACTTATCTCCAATTAAACCAATAACAGTTGAAATATCCAATAACTATCTTCTGATAGTAGTTGAAATCTATTAGAACTAGTGCTGGGTCCGTCTGATGTTTTTGGCACCTTGATTTAGCTTGAATCTTGCCCCAAAGTTTTCTTTTTTTTTGGAGCAGACATTGCCAAACGCAAGAAAGTTAAACAAGAATTAAGTTTTTAAACTCTTTAATATAAAAATATAATAAACTCTTTCTAGCGAAAATTAACACGATGTTTTTATATTGAGGCAGAGATGCCAGATGACATCGTGAGTGTGCTTTAGAGTTTCTAAAAACAAATCCTAATTGTCAAAAGTGCAATAGTGCAGTTACAAAGACTAGTTTATTAGAATTCGTTTTTCAAACTTTTCTTAACAACCTATCTTAACAAACTATCTTACAGCTATATACATACATTTAATGTGTTGAGTTGCGACGTAGAGTTTAGTCTGGTTTCATCATGAGAACCAGACAATATTTACTAGGTGAAATTTAAGAGAATTCACCCTACTAACTAACCGTTGGTATTATGACACCTAGTCGCGAGAGTATATCACAACAGGAACCATAAATAGACCAGAGGAAAGAACACTATCAGGAAGAAAGAAACGGGGTAGGCAATTTAATGACAATAGGAACATTTCAGGCCAACATAATAGTATTGAAGAAGGTGGAGTACTTGCTAACTCGGAAATGACTATATTGGAAAACAGAATTCGTTCTAGTGTTCAGAGTAGTTTACATGTGGAACTAGGTCAGCTTAAGAATGTGGTAGAAAGGTTGTCGCAGCAATTTCCTAACCTTAATTTACATGGATCTAGAGAGCCAGAATGGCCTAGGGATCACTTTCAAATACCTGCAAATGGACAGAATGTAAATTCTCATTCTTCAGGTATACAAAGTTCAACAGCAGCCTCTGCGCATATTATTCAAAATGAATACAAAAATCCTAATCCACGTTCAAATGCACCACAATCAACAGCTTCTTCTATAAATGTAAGTCGCGAGAGACCTTCTGTATCTATTACAACTATTAACAATAGTGGTAAGATCGCCAGTCTAATAACAAGCTGGAATATTACTTTCAGTGGATCGAACATGCCTGTAGAAAAATTCATTTATATGATAACTTCATTAACAAACGATTGTTTGGTTGGAAGTTTCAAGTTGTTATGCGAACATAGTCACATATTATTTACGTCGAAAGCAAAGGAATGGTATGGCGTCATCGGAATAGTGTAGGCCAAATAGAATGGGATGGTTTATGTAATGCTCTTAGAGTACATTTTAATGATCACCTGTCAGATCTTGATGTTAGAGAAATGTTAAGAAGAAAAAAAATTGAATGAATGTTTCGATGATTTTTATCATTCTATTTTACAACTATGTGATCGACTAAAATATCCATTAAGTGAACAGGAAATGATAGAAATTTTAAGAAGAAACCTTAAACCTTATTTGAGAAGGGAATTATTTTATCTTCAAATAAACAGTGTTTCCCATCTACGCCAATTGATTTTGAGAAGAGAAACTTTGGGCCTTGAATTAGATAGAAATCAAAAGGTATTTAGAAGACAAATTAATGAGGTGGATTTGGACGAAAATTTGGAAGATGATAAGTTATTTGAGAACATATGTGAAATTCGAAAACAAAGAGAAGAAGGAAGAGGAAATGAGATATTTCGTTTGTAGTGAGGTTTTAAGGTGACCTAACAAGACCCCCTCCCCATCCGGCGAGCTAGACCCTTAAAGCCAGCACGTGCTAAAGGTTAGAGTCATTTTGAAGGCAAATGAAGTAGTCAACACAGCTCACCACACCGTACCATTACATAGTGCTTTTCGGACTTGTCTAAATCTTCAGGTTCTTCTACTGCATGACCCTCTCTTTTAGTTCTGATGTATCTTCTTCTGTGAAACAAGTTCCATCGAATTCCGGTGTCCTCCAATATATACAAACATACATAACTGCTCATTACAAACATCCCTTCAGTCAAAATTTATTTATTTATTTGTTTATTTATTTATTTAAGTCAATGGATAAATCCCTTACTGACTAATAACAAAAACAGGTACGAATAAAATTAAATAAAATTACAAACAGTTTCTTCAAAAATACAAGTAATTGTGACAATAATAAAATGAAAAGTTATGAATTGAGAAAAACAATAATGTTCCGTTTTAAAACGCAAGAATTTAAAGAAAAATCGACTAAGTGTGACAAATAATTAAATTGACCGCAAATTCTTGTTAACGGATCAGCAACAGCATAATTAGTTCTGCAGAATTGAATATAAATAAGATTATAACAGCGGAAGTTACGACAAGGAATATTGAATTTAACAGATCTTGTCAGAAATTCACAGCAAATATTACCATTGATCAGGTTAATCATAAAGGATATATTTAACATTGTTCGATGACTCTTAAGGGTAGGCAGTTTTATTAATGCCAGTCTGCTAGTATATGAAGGCATATCCAAATAATTCCAACCAAGGCTACGCAAACAGAAGAGTAGAAATTGTTTCTGCACAGATTCGATGTGTTCGCTGTAAACATTATAGTGAGGATCCCATACGATGGATCCATACTCCTAAATGGGTCTGACAAGCGATAGGTATAACTGTTTAGTAATAAATGGATCAGTAAATTCCTTTGCCCAAAGTTTTATGAAGCCAAGAGTGCTTCTTGCCTTATTTACAATCAAAGTGATATGATCATTAAAGATTAATTTTGTGTCTAATAGCATCCCAAGATCAATAAAATAGTCCACTATTTCCAGTTGATGACCTCCAAGCAAGTAATTAACCGCGATAAAATTATTTCTTGAGAATCGCATACATTTGCATTTTTTAATATTCAGCTCCATCATGTTGTACTCGCACCACAAAAAGACATTTTTGAGATCACTTTGTAGATAAATATGCTCGATGAAATTATTAAAACTTTTACATCGTCAGCATACAGTATGTACAGTATGATGAACCAAAAAATCGGCAATCAGTTTCTCGAACATTTTTGGAATAGCACTCAGTTTTGCAATGCCCCTATAATTTGTAACATCAGCCTTACTGCCAGATTTAAAAAGTGGTATAATATACGAGTCCTTCCAAAACACAGGAAAATATCCATAATTAATCGAGGTATTAAACAATACGACAATGGTGTGATGAATGACTCTGCACATCGATTTAAAATACAACTTGGAACCCCATCGGGACCAGGACGAAAAGACTTCTTTAAACTTTTCAAATTCACCAAAATATCACAGTTTGTGTTTGAACAAAGTATCGTATTTCATAATGCCGCTGTACAAAATATATACAATGTATTCTATTTCAAAACGTCGTCCATGTGTACTTTTAACGCAGACAAAAAGCAATCAGGAATCGGATTTATAGTTATGCATTGTTTGGTTACTTTGCATATCTACATAGTTTATATACAGTAGTAGAACTGCATACAAACATTGTATTGATACATTTGGAAGGCAGCCTCACTAAATGTTGGAATAGATATCACTTGAGCCGATGTCAGCGAGTAAGGGTAAATATTTGTATCATTTTAAGCAGAATTAGAATAAGTACTGACGAAGAAATCAGCAAATATATCACATATGACATCAACACTACCGGATTCTTTATCATCAAATTTCATAAATGATGGAAAACCAGTAGATTTTCTCTTGGAATTTACAAACGTGTAGAAAGATCTAGGATTCTTAATAAAATTAATTTTCATTTTATCCATATATGTATGTTTTATATAATAAGTGATTTATAATGTTATATTCAGACCGGCTAATAGAATATCTTCCATAATCAATAATGGAGCCAGAACTTTGGTATTTCTTGTAATACTTGTTCTTTCGATTTTTCAGTCGCGACAGTTGTTTAGAATTCCATGGTGAACCAACCAGAGTATACGAAAGTTTTAAGGGAACACAAATTTGAATTATTGAATTCACTTTCTTATAAAAGTTATAAATCATCAAGTCAATATCAGAATCATTGTTAACAGGAATAGATAAGGTTTCATTCCAACAAGTATTTCTCGTCATGTCATTAAATAAATTGTAATTGGTTTGATTAAAACAGTAAACTTTACTAACTTTAAAAGGCTTAGCTTTGAAATTAGTTGGAAGGAAAAATTTAGTTTTTAAAATCGGATGATATCGATCCTCAGGCAAAGTTACAGGTTCAGAACGTAAAACACTATAGTGATTAACATAATTAACAAAGTGAGTTTATTTGATACAGTGATAGTCCAAAATATCATTTAGGAATTCGTCATGGCAAGTCTTATTTTTAATCGGAATTAAATAAGGCACATCAGGTACATGTTTCCATGCGATTGAGGGTAGATTAAAATCACCCATAACAAAAACAGAATCATCTTTTTTAGCACATTGGACAACAGATGTTATTGCGTCAACATGATCAGAGTAAACAGCATAGTCAGAATCAGGTATCAGTATTTAATTCACGAACTTTTTGATAGACTATTGATAAACTATACTATACTATACTATATTGTCGCCGTGGTCTAGTAGGTAGTGTGTTGGCTTATTAGACGAAAAGCCAGGGTTCGAGTCCCAGGCCAGACATCAAAATAAAATACAAAAAGTATTTTTTCGGCGACTTCCTCTCAGCAGATTTCTGGCAAAAACTCTGAGAGTAAATAAAATTGCCATGAAAAGTTTCTCAAAAAACCTGTCGTTCGGAGTCAACTTTAAACTGTAGGTCCCGCCACTCTTGTATAAAATTAACACACACAACATAAGTGGTGTGAGAAACTAGGTCGTAATCCTGACTGAAGGGTTGTAATGACCAATTATGTATGTATATGTATGTATTGATAAACTATCACTATGAATATTTAGTTTTTTGAAATTTGAGGTGTAGGTAGACGTTTTGGGTTTACAATATTTTTTTGTCTTTCAGAGGAAACATATTCTCGGACATATGTTTTTGCAGGCCAAAAATTGAAATCATGTATTTTTCAAAATAATCGTCCGAAACTGTAATTTTAAAGGACGCTATTGTTCTCGGGTGCGAGTAAACAAATTTATAAATCGATAAATTACAACCATCACCTATTATAGACCTTATATAAAATTCAATGTGCTTTATGGCAGTGTCGGAAGCTAAACGTGAGATAAAAATGCTTCTAGCAGGTGGTATGACTCTTACCGGCTTAGGTGAGGTTACCAAGATGTTATTAATATCAGTGTCATTTGCAACAGCTTTCGAGTAACTTGAAGTGGGTTGTGAGTTATTAGAATTATTGGTTACGGACGAAATGTCAGCAGCACGAGGTAATGGTGAAATTGATTTGGTGGACGGTGATGTCAAAGAAAATGACGGTTGCAATTCACAAGATGGAATCAATACAACATTTTCATTCGGATCAGCAGTAGGTGGTAGTAAAGGAGAATGATTATGAGTCAAAGCAGATCTTAAACCAACCCTTTTACGTTTAGGTGATGCAGGATCTTGATTGCTAACAAATTTATCAAAATTAGGATATTTACCAAATCACTCACCAAACTCTGTAAACTTCTTTAGCAATTCCATAAGCCCATCCTTAATTGTGTTAAATTTAACCTTAGAATCCTTATATAGTTTGTAGAATTCAATATTGACTTTTCTACAATCAGGACAAGTCCATTTAAGGAACTTCTGTGGATCGGCCAACGCATCCGCATCATGAGCCTTAAGACCACTACAAGTTACATGATAGAGGCTCATACATAGCCAGCATGAGACCATCCTAAGATTCCCAGTAGTTGAACAATTAACTTTTGAACACTCCATTATATTCAATTTAAAAATAACGCTCACAGTTAACCAATGGCAACGCTCACTTTCAAATATACACGGAAAGTAAAGATCGGAGAAACAATATTGATAATGTCTTCTGATAAATTTTAATTGACAACACGGTATTGCCAACACGAAACAGGTAAGCTCGACGAAATGAGAGCATAAAAATACGCAATAAATGAGGAAAAACAAGAAACACAAAAAGATTATAATTAGTGTTGTTATTGCACTATTAAAACAAAATTCCATTATTATTAAATTTTTTAAATTAACATAAAAAACACAATAGATTATAAAACGAATGTTTATTCAGCACAAAATTAACTTATTAGAGACGAAAAACGCACAGCTCAAAAATTCACGTCAGTACATGACAGAGTTACCACAGGTTTATTTACGACCTAGCTTCAGTTTAAAGTCGATTCCTAACGACAGATTTCTTTCCATGGTTTTCCATTTCGTATTTTTCCAGACTTAATTGGAACATATTTTTCAAAAATATATTGCATATTACCCTGTAAAATATACACAGCAAATGTCCGCTGTTGGCATTAAAATGTTTGATTCCAAGTTGGTGATACCGTTTGCAGTGAAACATAATCAATGTTCTTAAAATCCCTAATTTAGTCACCTGTTCTTGAGTTGAGTTACTGTCAGAAATGCATATGATGAGAAAAGAAGATCGTGTTTCGAAAAAGTAGCGGCAGAGAGTTGGTCAAAAAAAGCATTTAATTAGGATTGTCAACAAAACATAAATCAATTAGGGTACTAGTGGTAGAAGTGTCCCGTATTGAAAAGAATGTTGGCATTAAAATCAATGTTCGAATTGCTATTTTCACCTCTTCTCTGACTGTGAAGGAATCTAGGTCACGTATCTCGATTGTAGCCATCTTCTTCAATTCCGCGATGGAGGCTTTTTCTTTTACCGTGCATTTAGGTTTCCCTTCCCTGCTGAAGTCGAGGGAAATGACTTCGTTCATCTCACAGCTTTTATACTGTACTCGGTCGTTATCTTGGATGCTTAAACGTGTTTGATTACCAGAGCTTCAGGTTTATTGAACTTACCGAGTTTGGTAGAATTCTGCCCTAGTTTTCGCTGAATGCGCTCTCTAGTCAGTATCTGTCAGTTGTCCTCCTTACCGGAAGTCTGCTTCTGCTACTCACTGCTGCGGAGCGGTCTTTTTCCAGAACTTCGAAAGAATCCTCTCCTCTTCCGCCATCTTCCAGGTAATTCTGGATGTACCAGTCTTGTCGCCAATGCTGCTGATGGAAAGTTGCTCCCTGCATCCCATCTAACGTCTACTTGCTCTGGGAGATCGCATCCTCCTTCATTCTCGTCATCTTCCCGATCAACTTCAATCTGGGAGAGCTTTTCACCATCATTTCGTATTCTCCATTGAGATATGTACAATTGATGTACAGGTACGGCTGCAGCTTGAGGCCAGCCACAAATGCGTAACGTAGGCATTATTAGTTGTCTCAACTACAATCGGCTTAATAGCTCTTCCGTCATCCTCACTCTCAACTGATTGTCGGGAAATAAATCATCAATGGCCAGAGACCTACTGTCTACTTACTGAAACCGACCTAATCTACCCTATAGTGGAAGTGTCCATGTTATGCCAAGAAGAATACTTTATATATAGATGGCCTTCTCTACCTTCAAAACCACAGTGAAGTGACCCTAGCCGACATTGATGCAATGGTTCAGTATTAATCATATCATATGTGGAAATCTACCTATCTTTTCTTTGTTTTCAGCAGAAACGATGATAGACTGTAAAGCAGATAAGATTCTCTAAAATATTTTGGTAGTTCACTAGACTTTTGAATTAAGTACTACTGTAAAGTTCTTAATAAAATAAAAACTCAAGCGGTTCTGTTATTAGTTAATCATTCATTTTATTTCCAAATTTTGGTTTTCTTATATACTAACTATGGAAAGAATTTTACTTCTCTAGTATTGAGTGATTTACAAAAGTCACTCAATAATTTCTAATCTACTTAAAATTAATTCTTATATTAAAATTGCAATTATTAACGCATACTTTTAAGCTTTATAAATATCTAGTTTATTATGTTTCAATTGACACATATTTATTATTATGAAAGAGTTGGAGAATTATGCTAGATCAGCAAAACAGTGCATTTGTACATTGTACTTCTGAAAACATTATGAGTAAGCGGCAATGACCGTTTGTTTATTATTAAAATAGTATTCAATTTCTTTGTGCTTTAAAATAAACCAAAAACACAAACAGTGGATACACAACACCCCCAATCTTTCACTGAAAATTTAAAATTTTTTATTAACATTATGAAAATTTTAAAGTTTGTTTACTATGAGAAAAAGTCTATTTGTTTTTTTTTCTTATAGTTAATATTACTGGCATACAGTCATAATATTTGCAATGAACTTAATATAGTATTTAGATTCTTGTATTATGAAATATAAATATTTATTTTATATATCCTTTTTTTTTTGATTACGTTTTAATACAAGTAATTATATCTTATTAATTCTTATACCATAAAATAATGTGAACATATATATGTATATATATTTATGTAATATTTAGATTTAAATTTATTGATATAAATCCATTTATTGGTTTAAATTTACAACTAAAATAACAAATATTTGGTTTTAACAAATATTATTTAAAACAATTCTCTTTAATTTAAAACACAAAATTGAATTGCTTGGCTCGGCTGCCAAATATATAATAACTTTAATTGTCTGTTTTTTTTATTGAAAAACTATTTTATCCAACTCGATCAAGTATTTAGGTTTTATCATGTTTATGTTTTTCAGTCCGCTTACTATATTTATTTTAGTTCAGTTTTTCTTTAACCTTACGGGATCGCCTTAATCCTTTCGGGTGCGATCCCACATTCGGCCCTCCTGACGAATCATTCGACCCTAATGATGTGCTCCACGGCTGCATGTATTCGGCCACTGTGTTACATCTCCTAGACCCTTCACATTCTCCAACTTTCTCTACCTCATAACGACCATGGTTAAGTTTCCTCACGGCCTTATAGGGACCTAAAAACTTTGGCTTTAACTTCATACCAACACCAAATTGGGTGCGCTTGATTGCGACCAATTCTCCTACCTCATAAACTGTTTCTGGAACTCTGCCTTTATTAAAACACTTTCTATTCTCTTCCTGAATGCGTAGTATATTTTCTCTAGCTTCCTTTATCAATGCATCACGTTCCTCGTTTAACTCTTTCATGAAAATTTCATCTAATAAAAGTTTTATATTAGGATTGTCGTTATTCCTCATGTTCAGTCCAGTCAGTATCTTAAACGGTTCAATACCAGTACTCCGTGGTTCGGTACTATTAATAGTCCTCTGTACACGGTCAACATATTTGTACCAATGGTCTGGTTTCTCTACACAGAGATTGGTCAACATAGGAATAATTATCCTATGTATCCTTCCAACTTGGCCGTTCCCTCTTGGCACTCCAGTTGCAATCATAAGATGCTGAATATTTTCAGATTCACAAAACTCTTGAAATTTGTTTGATGTAAACGCCGAACCTCTGTCTGTAATAATTCTCTCCGGGTTTCCGAACACTGCAGCTTGTCTTTTGAGTCGTTCTATTACCTCTTCAGTCCCTGTGCTTTTTGTTGGATACAACCACACAAACTTAGAAAAAGCATCGACTACTACTAAAATATGATCGTATTTCTTATGCGTTGCTTCCATTGGTCCTACGTGATCTAGATGGTATGTTACTAAAGGTCTATCATTCTTATCTATGGGGTTCAAAAGTCCTTCCTTATGACCTCTCTTAGCCTCCGATACTATACATTCCACACAACTCTTCACTATCCTCTCTACTTTGGTCTTCAATTCATGTATATAAAAAAATTTCTCCACTAAGTATAATCTCTTGCTCCATGCTACTCGGTACAACTATTAGTTCTCTGTCAGGGTTCTTATATAATAGGTCAAATTTTACGTAATAGTCGTCATATGAGCTATGCTCCAAAACTTTCTTGATTGCTCTTATCCATTCGTCCTGAAGTTGAGCCTCCCTAACACGACATCTTAAAGAATCCGTCATCATAAGACACGAAATGCTGTAAATATTTTAAAGAAACAAAATATATTTTTAAATTTTGTTTCCAAGTGCACAAGAAATGCACAAGTTGGCTATAGTTTATTAATTGAATTCTTGAGGGAAAATGTCCCTTCTTTTATACTAAAATTTGGATGATTTGACAATTCCAAATCAAACCCTTAACTCTAATACGATTTTGTATTGGCTTAATACTATAACACATGTTTGTGTACATTCAATGCTTAACTATATTATATTAGTTTGTGTGTGCATTAATCATGGGACAAGTGGATGCCATATGACACGCGCCTATTATCCATAATAATTCCTACGGTAAAGTGTGGAGAGAGCCACACACGATCACTAGCAATGCAATACAACAACAACACACATTGTACATAGTATAAGGAAACCAATGCGGCCGGCGGCCTGACAACAGTGATCAAGAGATCGTCGCATGTGCACGACGGTCAATAACATTGGTCGCTGCTCATATGCAATTGGATCTTCTTTTGTGTATGCATATGAAATGTTGTGTTGGTATTGACAACTGTAAAATCATGCTACACCTCCACCCTTTACAAGAATGTTCATATAACCTTTGTTTTATGGACATTCTTTAACACAACACAGTACATTGATTTTACGTCTATTTTTAATTTATATTTTATAGTAAACTTAAATAGTATGATTTAAATGATTAAGAATGTTTTACGTAATTCAATTTTGATATTATTTATTTTTAATATTTGTTTTAATAAATGTTTATGAAGATATTACCTTAAAATTTATTATTTTACTTTTTTGGCCAATTGAGTTTTATAATTAAAACTATTTGTTATATAGCTTAAGTCTATTCTTATGAACACTGTTGCCAGATAAATTTGGTATAAAATCGTCAAAACTAGATGAAAAAAACGGCAAAATCGGCAAAATATTTTCGAAATCGTCAAAAAATCGGAGAAATTATAATATCCTACTTTTTGGTAAAATGTCTGTTTTTATTCTAAGTTACATATACATAAGTAAATAATTCATATCATTTAATAAATTTTCTACAAAAGTTAAATATAGATCTATACATTGACCGTATTATCTTTGCGACCGTCTTAATTTTATATATGGGTGGCATGATGGTCGGAAAATGTTATCACTTTATCAAAATCAGTGTTGAAAGAGTCAACATAAAGTTCGTCATCGCTACTTTCAAGTTCACGGAACACTTCTTTCTTTTTGCTATTTTATTAGAGTATTATTTTGAATATTTTAAGAAGCGAAATCGCCAAATCTAAGTTAAGCACAACTTATAAAATATCATTCGATTTCAACGAATTTCAAAAACTTATCGATTGAGAGCAGACATACGACTAGATCGGTAATAAAGCTTTGCTGGCTGAGAGCAGACATACGGTCGCAAATGGTTTACACTTTGTTCTATTAAATATAACTAAACATTTATTTATATAGGAATTTAATTGCCGCAATACATCAGGTTTTATTAATGTATTAAAACAATTTGTTTTATTTAATTTTAAGTAGTCTTTGGTATACAGAATTCCTTCAATTGTGATATTGTCTAAACGATTTCTTTGTTTAGTTTTATTGATATTTACCTGACTAAATATCCTTTCCACATTGGCGGACGAATGTGGTAGAGTTAAAATTGTTTGGATAAAAATTTACAATTATGGAAATAAAAAGTTTGTATCGATAGTTTTCAAACATATACTTTTAATTAAATCGGCATTTTGAGAGCAAAAATCGGCAAATCGCACTTTGTCATTTTTGAAGTCAAAAATCGGCAAAATGCCGATAAATTGGCAAATCTAGCAACAGTGCTTATGAACTACTTGTTCTTTATTATTTTTCTTATCAACTATAGCTACATTATTTCTTAAATCTATATTTTTAATTTTATAGGGTCCTTTGTACTGACTATCTAATTTTTGTACTCTGTACCCATGTCCGAAATGAACGTCTTCATCGGTCCATAAGTAAGAATAAAATGTTCAAATATTGCTTTCGCAACTGATTTTGCGCTTTTATCTTGTATAGGTACCGTTACAAGATATTTTGTCATATCACATGTAATTGTGACGGCATATTCGTTTCCGTAATGTGATTTTGATAGTGGACCTATAGTATCCACAATTACCGTATCAAATGGTTTGGTTGGCGTATTTGTCAATGTCAGTCGTACTTTTGTATGTTTTGTTATTTTAGCTGTTTGGCATTTTTGGCACGTTTTAACGTAATTTGCAACGTCTCGAATCATATTTTTCCAATAATAGTATCTTTTTATCTTATTGAGAGTTCTTGAAACACCGGAATGTCCGCCCTCTGCGGGGTTATTGTGGTATTGTTTTATGATCTCTGCTATAGATTTCGCATTTGTTACGTGGATCACCTCATTAAGTAGCGCTACTTTTAATAATTTTAATAATTTATTGTCCATTTCTTTAAATTCATTTTAGAGTATTGATATTTATACGCCACCCTAATACTACGAATATGAAGAATAACTTCATATAAGAAATCAATGCTACATTGATTCGTTAATTCTTTAACTTGAATAATTATACTTTTGGAATTTACAAATAAAGTTTATTCGGTAGGCATTTGCAGCTGCTCGTGTTTGTTTCATTTTTATATTACGACACTACATATTGGCGACGAGGAACAAAAAAATAAAAAATTTTTTTAATAAAAAAATCTATTTCACAAAATTTTGTATATACAAATAAAAAATAATGCCTCCAAAAATAGAGACAGAACAAAATGTTGCTCGAATGGCCGTGCTTCAAACTTCTAACATACAAGAATTTAATTCTAGTGTGGATTCGTGGAATGTATGGAAAGAAAGATTGGACATTCATTTTTGTGAGATCAACTGTAACGATGAAACAGTAAAAAAATCCATTTTGTTGAAATCAATTGGAGCTGTTCCCTACAAGGTTTTACATAGTTTGTGCAGCCCATCTTCTCCTGTGTCAAAGTCATTTGAAGAATTGTGCGAAATTCTAGACTCCCACTTTACTCCACCAACTATTGTGTTCAGTGAACGGAAGAAATTTCATCATTCAACAAAACAAGAAAGTGAATCTGTTGCAGAATGGTATGCCAGAGTTAAGACACTAGCACTGAATTGGAAATTTGGAATTAGCTTGGAAGCATTTGTTTTAAATCAGTTTGTGATGGGCTTGCCAAGTTTCATTTTTGAAAGAATTTGTGAAGAAGATGAAAAACTCACACTTAAAAGTGCATTGAAAAAGGCAATGATTATGGAGACGATGAGTATGTCCAAAGAGGTGAAGGAGGAAACGACAGTTAATTTTGTCAAATAGCAAAAAAAATTTCAAAAAAACAAAGAATCAAAAAGAAGTAATGGTGATAACGTTGACAGAGGTGGTAGCAGAGGCAGTTGGGGCAGTGGCAGCAGAAGTAACGGAAGATTTGACAGGGGTACAAACAGTGGTGTAAAAGGTTCTTCATGCTCTCATTGTGGTTGGAGAAATCATAACTCTCAATCTTGTAAATACAAGAACAGCAAGTACCATTCGTGTGGTAGAATTGGTCATCTGGCCTCAGTGTGTCGTGATAAGAAAAGCGTAAATTATATATCTAACGATAATTATGTACCTAAAGATGTTCATGATAATGAACATAATAAAAATTTATTTAATTATTCTGTTTTCACTGTGTCTGAGGGAAATTCTAGTGACGTGTATTCTCTGCCAGTCATCATTGATGGAATTAAACTTAATGCTGTTTGTGATACAGGTGCTCCATGTACGTTGTTCCCAATTTCATTTTATGAAGAAAATAACATTAAGAAGAAACTTCGATCCTGTACTGTTCCATATGTTGATTACAATGGTGATAAATTGAAGCTGATTGGTGAATATGATGCTGCTGTAACTTTTGAAGGTAGTACAAAATCTGTTGTTGTTGTTGCTGACACTACAAATCCACCTTTACTTGGTCGATCGTTTTTACGTTCATTTAATTTTGAGCTTTTGCAAGTAAACAATATAAATCAAATCAATTCGTATGCTGCGATTGTAAATCAATTAAAAACCGAATTTGGCGAAGTTTTTGAGGATAAGTTGGGTGAGTTTAAAATTAGTAAAGTTTCTTTGAAAGTCAGTGAAGGCGTTACACCCATATTTTGCAAACCAAGGCCCTTACCAGTTGCATGGAAGGACAAAATCGAAAAACAATTACGCGATTTAATCGAAACAGGTGTGTTGTAACCTGTTGATAATTCAGATTGGGGTACTCCACTTGTGCCAGTTTTAAAGCAAAATGGTGACATACGAATTTGTGGCGATTTTAAGGTCACTATAAATAAATTTTTAATAGATTTTAAATACCCTTTACCAAGAATTGACGAGATATTTGCGTCATTGGGAGGAGGAGAACTTTTTACCAAACTAGACTTATCCAATGCATACAATCAACTTGTCCTTGATGAAGAATCGCAACTTCTTTGTGCCTTAAGTACCCACATTGGAATATTAAAAGTAAAACGCTTACCGTTTGGGGTCAAAACAGCTGCTTCTATATTTCAGAAAACCATGGAAACTGTCTTAAGGGGAATTCCGAATGTGGTCGTATAACAGGATGACATCACTGTCACAGGTAAAAACATGGCGGAACATATTGAAACATTAAGACTCGTGCTCAATAAGTTGCAATCCTCCGGATTAAAATTAAACATAAAGAAATCGGTTTTCTTTCAACCGATAGTTTCGTTTCTTTGTTTTAACGTCGACAAAAATGGATTAAGCAAAAATAACGAAAGAATTTCTTCTATAATTTCTGCACCAATTCCAAAAGATATATCGGAATTAAGAGCTTTTGTTGGTATGGCAAATTATTACTAAAAATGTATAAACAACTTTTCAAATATCATGTCCCCACTTTACCGTTTATTGGGCAAAAATTTACCTTTTATTTGGTCAAAATCTTGCTATCCTACGATACTATAAAAGAAGCAGTGGCATCTGACCAAGTTTTGGTTCACTTCAATCCTAAATTACCATTGGTGTTAACTACTGATGCTTCTAACAACGCCGCACTGACTGCGAAAGGCCAATAGCATTTGTGTCTAGGGCGTTATCAACATCCGAGAAGAACTACAGTACACTTGAAAAAGAAGCATTAGCGATTGTGTTTTGCGTTACCAAACTTAAACAATATTTACTTGGAAACACTTTTATTTTGAAAACTGATCATCGCCCGTTGCTCACTATATTCAGTAGCAACAAAGGCTTGCCAAGCATGGCTTCAGCTCGTATGCAGCGTTGGGCAGTCATATTATCCGGATTTGAATATTCCATTGAATTTATAAAGGGAAGCCTAAATGAAGCTGATAGCATTTCTAGAATGCCTCAACGTAAATTTAATAATGATATTATAGAAAATTCATACATAAATTTTATTGAAAATGAAAATCAATTAAATTTAAATTTTAAGGATATCGCATGTGAAACTAGACGAGTTCCAATTTTATCTAAATTTGCAGAATGTATTTTAAACGGAACTTTATACAATTTAAAAGATGAACGTTTTGCACCATATAGAGAAAAGTATACCCAACTCACTGTTGAATAACAAAAAAACAAACAATTTGACAAAACAAAAATATTGAAAGAATTGCATTCTTCACATTTAGGCATAGTAAAAACTAAAGCACTTGCCAGATCGTATATATGGTGGCATGGACTTGATAAAGACATTGAAAATTTAGTCAAAAACTGTATGCCATGTCAAAAATTACAGTCTAGCCTTGAAAGAAGCAGTTTAATACCATGGACACCAAGTGAATCAGTTTGGAGCAGAATTCATATCGATTTTGCTGGTCCAATCAATAACTTTTATTTCTTAATTGTCATCGATTCATTTTCAAAGTTCGTTGAAGTTTTCAAAACTAAAGAGATGACAACAGCCTTTGTAATTGGAAGATTAAGAGAAATGTTTTCGCGTTATGGATTGGTAGATACATTGGTGAGCGACAACGGTCGTCAATTCACTTCAAGTGAATTCCAAAATTTTTTATCCATGAATGGAATCAACCACATTTTAACAGCGCCTGGCCATCCTTCTACCAACGGTCAAGCAGAAAATGTTGTAAAGACTTTCAAGAAGTCTATCTTAGCAAACTTAGATCAAAACAATGATGCCAGTTTAGATCAAATTTTATGCAGATTTTTGATGGATTATCGCAATATGACCCACTGTAGTACAGGCGAATCTCCAGCAAAAAACATTCTTTGGAAGACAACTTAAAACTCGTTTCAATAACCTCAACCCACCAACAACACAAGAGAGACTTGTTCGTTCTCAATACAACAACGTTATTAACCACAAAGGAAATCAGAATGAAACTTTCAAGCAAGGTTAAAACGTTATGGTTCGTGACTATCGTAATCCAAACAAGCCTGCTTGGACTCATGCGATTGTTAAAGAAAAACTTGGACCTCAGTCGTATTCCTGCATTTTATTACATAATAATTACGTTATCAAACGCTATCTTGATCAGATCAGGAATCAAACGACTTTACAACAACCTGTTGAAGCAGATTTACAAACGTTACAAAATAGCAACACCACCTTAACATTAGAGCAAGACAAGCAGCCTCAGGCAGATGTTTCACGCACTAGAAGAGAACTCAGGCCACGAGAAGGAGGTAGAGTAGTAAAAAATCAAACTAAAATTTGAAGTTATCACATTTATAAATTAATCAATTTCTTTTGTAACTTAAACCTATTTTCAAACCAAAATATTGTAATTAAATAATGTATTTTATATTGTAGCAACAGCTTTAGGAGGAGCATATAGAGTATTGATATTTATACGCCACCCTAATACTACGAATATGAAGAATAACTTCATATAAGAAATCAATGCTACATTGATTCGTTAATTCTTTAACTTGAATAGTTATACTTTTGGAATTTACAAATAAAATTTATTCAGTAGGCATTTGCAGCTGCTCGTGTTTGTTTCATTTTTATGTTACGACACTACATTCATTAATTGAGATAAATTCGAAAATTTTCTCACTAGGTGCCACTTGTATATTAGGAATATTTAATTTACCGGCCACTTCTTCGAGCCTAGGGAAAAATTGTCCTAAGTCAAATTTCCCATTAGTAAACAATTCATCTAATTTAATACATGCTATTATAGATTTGCCCCGTTTAATGTAAAATTTTTGTGGGATAATTTTTAGCTTACAGAATTTTCTGACGTCAGAATTTGCAATTGGTAGAAATATATTGGGCTTCTCATTTAAATGCCTTTTATTGTTGGTAACTTGATACTTTTCAAGTGCCTTATTTGTCATTGCTCGAGTTGTTATTTTATATACATTGTTGTTTTTGCTATTTATTTCTTTTAAATCGTCAATTGTTATGCGCGACAAAGCGTCGGCTACGTAATTATATTTTCCAATATAATATTAAATCCAATCTCATTCTTGTTAATTTGGATCTTGGATTTTTCATCGAGAACAGATAAGAAAGTGGTCTATGGTCAGTACGAACTAAAAAGTGTTTTCCATAAACGTATGGCCTGAAATGTGTGATAGCCCAGTGTATAGCAGTTAATTCCTGCTCAATGGTTGATTTATTACTCTCGCCTTCCTTAGATGTTTCCCTTCATATTCTTGAGTTAGTACAGCTCCACAAGCATGCTTGCTTGCATCTTTTGTGAAATTGGGATATTGAAGCAATGTTGGGCTCATTAATGCCTTCTTTAAATATCTGAATGCCGAATCGCAATCATCAGTCCATTCGAACTGTACGCCTTTCTTGGACAATCTTGTTAGATGTCTAGAATACTCTGAAAAAAATTTAATAAATCTGCGATAGTAATTGCAAAAAGCCACAAATCTTATTGCACCATCTGCAATTTTTGGTTGTGGGTATTTTTCGATTACTGTATATTTGCTGTCGTCTGGAAGTATTCCTTTATCAGTACATTTATGTCCTAGGTATGTTACTTCTCTCATGAAAAATGAACACTTTGCAGGATTTAATTTGAGGTTGCGTTTTCGACATAATTCAAATACATTTGTTAAATTAGCAAGCATATATTTTTCTGAACATGTAAAGGAATGTCTGGTCGGGTCGAAGACCACTAAATGCGAGTGTCATAATTCTTTGAAAAGAGTTGGGAGCCACCTTCAAATCATAGGGCAATCTAGTAAATCTATAAGATCCATTTACCGTTGAAAATGATGTTAGGTCTCTGGAGTTTTCTCTAGTCTAATTTGATGAAAACCGAACATTAGATCCGGAGATGAAAAATACTTGGCTCTGCCGAGTTGGTCTAAAATGTCATCTATTCTAGGCAACGGGAACTAGTCTGATTTTAGTTTTTTGTTCAGCTGCCTGTAATCCACCACGAGTCTCCATCTCTTTTTCTGAGAATTTGGGAGTGATTTCTTTGGCACCAACAGAATTGGGCTATTGTATTCAGAATTTGATGGTTCAACTATTTTATCGGTTAGTATTTTCTTCACCTGGTCATCTATCTCTTTTTTGTGTGTGTGAGGTATACGATAGTTCTTAATGTACACTGGTTGTGAATCCTTTACTCTCAACTTTTATTCATAGAAATTATTAATTGTGATAGTTTCCGAGTCTAAACCGAAAATATCGCTGTATGATGCGCAAAGCTCAGTTAATGTATTTTTAAATTGTTCCGGGAAATTGTTTTGTAAAATTTTCAATATTTCTAATTTTCTATTTTTATTTTTGGTTGGATTTGTTTCTAGTACATCATATTCAGAAAGTTTTTCGGTTTTTAATTTTACTCTTATCAACTGTTGTGATAGTATTATCTGTATTTAGAATACGAGTATATGCTTGATTAAATTTTACCAATGTGTTCGCGATAAAAACATCTGGTTCGAGCTCTTGATTTGGAATTAGTATTTCATCATCGCTAACCATTAAAAATGAACATTTCGTATTATTTCTGATCTTGGTGGTAAAATAAGGCTATTGTTGTTAATAATTGGTATTTCTATAGGTTGTGGTATATTGAAAGGTCGTAGGACTAGGCAGTCACAATCCGGATTGAAGCCTAATATACAATTATATTTCTTAATGAATTCCATATCAATGATTCCATCGTTAGGAATTGGGAAATCATTGTCTACTACTTGGAAATTGTGTGGTATTAAATAATTTTTAAGCTTCAAATCAAAAAATAGATTTAATTTCACCTTGTCCTATTCCACTTAATGTTGTTATTTTGTTAGTATTTATTTGTGTTAAATCAAAATATTTTGATTTTATGAGAGAAATGTCGGCACCTGTGTCGACTAGCAGTGTTACTGTAGTGTTATTGTTATCTATATTAATCCGAATAAAATAACATAAGTTGAGGTTAAGGTTATACACTTTCATAATTACTGTTCTGATCCTAGGGGATGTTCGGAGTTTTCCGAACTATTTGAGCTTGTTGCTCGCACATAGCGTCTATTGTTACGATTATTGTCATATCTTTGCCTGTTCCTATTATTGTGATTGTTAGTATTGCTATTAAAGTTGTTATTATTATTGTTGTTTCGTGGGTAACTCTTTCTACCACGAAATCTTCTGTA
Source organism: Sarcophaga subvicina (assembly GCA_936449025.2). Taxonomy (NCBI): domain Eukaryota; kingdom Metazoa; phylum Arthropoda; class Insecta; order Diptera; family Sarcophagidae; genus Sarcophaga; species Sarcophaga subvicina. The sequence continues at coordinate 13,493,555 of OW388085.2, read as the reverse complement.
GTTTCCACGATAATTGTTATATGTGGGTTTTTGTCTAAAATATAATATAGCGTTTTGTTGCCCTGTTGCGTCGGTGCAACTATTTACAAAGTTTTACTTTATCGATGTTGCAGTTTTTGGTAAGTGCCTTCACAGCTACCTGTGTGGCATATTTGTTCCAAATCAGTTTTTAGTCCGTCTGATATGTATGCATTTTCCAGCGATTTTGTAAGGGATTCAATCTCTGCACAGTAATTATTTGCGGTGTTATTGTTTTGTTTAGTATTCATAATCTTAGCAGATAAAACTTTGACAGACCCTTAACAGTTTTCTTTAATTTATTTATGATTTCCAATATTGTAGATTCTTCACCTATGAGGTTTCTTGCGTTTCTCTTAAGTTTTGTTTTTATTAAGGATACAGCTGTGGGTTCATGTTGTCCCTTTATTGCCTCAACTAATGGTAGAGAGTCAATGAAAGAACGCAAGTTTTCAGATTTCCCGTCAAATTCGGTAATCAGCTTTGAAGCTGTGTTTAAAAATTCCACTAATGTTTGTGTCATTTCAGTAGTTATTTAGTTATCTATTGTCAAATTAAGGTTTACTTTTTCATGCAGTGTATTTGGTAATTAAATTTTGATTCCTTTCCTAGCTGCTATTTTCAACAGTTTGGTCTTTAAGTCCAAAAAGAATCCGTCGGCTGCTGCGTCGGTTAACGTTAAGGACGACTCTTATCTGTTCAAATCTAGTTATTAGGTTTTGAATGTGAAATTGAATTGTTTCTTCCTTTGTTGGTCTGTCAATATTCAGACATTTGTATGAACGGTCGAAATGTTCCTTAATTAATCTAACTTTGTACAGTATGTCCTTCCATTCCATTAAAACAGTGTATTTATATTTTGTCTAAGACATTGGCTTTGCTTAAGTATTTCTTCTTTAATTTTTTATTATGCAAAGCATAAATTCTAAGTAAAAAATTCAATCCTATTAAAATAGTTATTATTATTAAACAAATTTCAATTTTATTTAAATTTATTTTATCTTGAGGTATTTCTACCTCATTTATAACGTTGGCCGTTGGCCTATCTAATTTAGTTTGTGTCTTGCACATATTCAAGAGAAAGGAAGAGAAAAGAAATTATTAGACTTTAAAATGTCTTAACATCCTCATTGTTTCCTCTTCTATGGAATTTTTATTAATTACATCCTCCGTAGTTTGAGCACTATTCATTCCTAATAACTTCCAATATTTGGTCAACCATACCAAATATTCTTCACTGGAAAATTTTGTTTTTATCTGTGGACTATCCTCAATGGGATTCTTAGGCCTAATTTTTACCCTATTCATACTAGAGGGATTCTATAATTGAAATTTATTTTATTTTCTTAATATGTAGTCAATTTTCTTATAATATTGTTACGCAAAGCGAAACGACCTAATATCGTTTAACAATAAAAACGATAAACAAAAGCTATGGAAAATGGAAGTAGCAAGCCAGAAGCTATTCGAAGCTTCTAGAAGCGAAAATCAAAAACTTCTAGCTGATGTTCAAGAAGCTTCTAGAGCTGAGAACCAGAAGCTATTCGAAGCTTCTAGAACCGAAAATCAGAAACTTCTGGCTGAGTCGCGACAAGATAGTGAAAGAAGAATGGAAAGAATGCAATCAGTAATTATGGAACGAATGGAGCATAGAGAACAAAATTTTTTGTCAAAAATCGAGAATAAACTTGAAGCGACCACAGAGAAGCTGAACGAAATACATAAGTCAGTCAGCAAAAGAATTACCAGTGTCGAAGAGAAGGTGTCAGACTTAGAAAAGTCCGTTGACGGCAAACTAGTCATAATGGAGGAGAAGATCAACAACCTCCAAAGCCAGCGACCGGAACCAGTGCGAGTAGTATCAGAAAGTACTGGCAGGATAAAACCACCTTCCTTTGATGGTAGCTCACCCCTATCCGTATTCAAATTCCAATTTGAGACAGTAGCCAGCAGAAACGGATGGGACGATGGAGTGAAGGCTCTAGAACTAATTCTGGCGTTAAAAGGTGTCGCAGCCGAGATTCTAGAAACCATGTCAGCCAGCAGCAGAAACAACTACAACGACTTAATGGTGGCGTTGCAGCGTAAATTTGGCGATGAGCACAAACGGGAGCTATACCGCATGGAGTTGAGATGCCGGGCGCAAAAGGCAAACGAGTCATTACAAGCCTTTGCAATGGAGGTTGAGAGATTAGTGCAGCTCACATACCCAGGAGAAAACCATCCGCTGATAGACAACATTAAGACCGAGGCGTTTGTCAATGGTATACGAGATCCTGAAATTAAACTGGCGGTATGTTCCACGCAGAAGGTAACCTTTGAAGAGACCGTGGCCTTCGCACTAGCCCAGGAGACCGCTCGAGCTATTTCCAGACCACAAGTAGGCAAAGTGCGAAGAATGGAAGTCGTGGAGGAAGATGAATGCCTTTTATCTAAAGTTAAGGAGATGGTGAAGCAAGCTATGGAAGAAAACGGACAAAGGACTAAACTTAAATGCTTCAATTGTGGAAAGGGTTGCCATTTCCAAAGAAATTGCAAAGCGCCACGCAAGAGATCAAGATCCGCCTCACCATCAAGGAACAAGAAACGGGCGAACTACCAACCATCTTCACAAGAGTCCCCGTTAAACTAAAACGAGCTAGCACTGAGGGGCAAGTGCTGGCTCCCACAAGCGAGGGCCCCACAATCTCAATATCAGTGACGCAACAAAACAACAACAATCTTACGGCGTGCGGATACATAAATGGCAGACCACATACCTTCACAATAGACACCGGAGCGACGCAGTCTATCATCAGACCAGATGTAGTGAAGGGAAAATGTGAGGCACTTAGCAATGTAAGCCTACGGACAGCTACTGGAGAGTCTGCCACCGTCCACGGAAAAACAGAGGCGAAGGTGACTATAGCCAACATTAGTGTAAGTCACATCTTTATTGTTGCCGATATTGTGGACGAGGCCGATTTTATGATAGCTCATGGCATCAATTTGAATATGGGGCAACAGATTATGAGTTGGCGAAATGTAGAGATACCTCTAGACGTGGGGTACAAGCACCAAGTGGACGCCAGAAGGATAGTTGCGGTCGAACAACTCAAATTGCCACCTCAGAGTGAATCACTGATATGGGCGCATGTGGATGGAGATTGTGTGGAAAACCGCTTGTGGGTTGTTGAACCAGCAGAAATACAGACGGATTTAATATCAGCAAAGGCCCTCGTCAAATCCACAGAACAAAGAATAGTCCCGGTGAGAGTGCTAAATCTATCAGGCCATGAAAGAGTAGTCTGTAAAAACTCAGAGGTGGGCCAGTGTGTTCCAGTAGAGTCGATAATATACAGCGAACAAACGCCGCAACCTGCCGATATGTCAGCCAAGGATCAAAAGGAATTTGGTGCGAATGTGGAGAAATGGATAGCAGGTTTAGCAGCTGCAGAGAAAAACCAAGCCAAAAAGCTGCTAAAAAGGTATGCTTTCGCTTTCGCCACGAACAACAAAAGGCAAGGAAGAACAGCCATGGTCAAACATGAAATTGATACTGGCGAAGCGAGACCGATAAAGCAGGCACCCAGAAGCATACCGCTGGCGAAGCGTAATGAGGTCAAGGAGTTAGTCGACGAAATGAAGAAGAGCGGCGTAATCGAACCATCTTCGGGTCCGTGGAGCTCACCTGTAGTCTTAGTAAAGAAGAAAGATGGCAGTACAAGGTTCTGCGTAGACTACAGGAAGCTGAATGATGTCACCAAAAAGGATAGTTACCCGCTACCAAGAATTGACGACACACTCGACACGCTAGCCGGAACAGAATGGTTCTCCACATTGGATCTACAAAGCGGGTATTGGCAGGTGGAAATTGCAGACAAGGACAAAGAGAAAACCGCATTCAGTGCGAACGGCGGCTTATGGCAGTTTAAGGTTATGCCATTTGGACTCTGCAACGCTCCGGCCACATTCGAGCGGCTTATGGAACGTGTGCTAAAGGGACTGTATTGGAAGACTTGCCTGGTGTATCTCGACGACATAATAGTGATGGGCAGAACTTTCGACGAACACCTCAAGAACCTGGAAGAAGTTCTGCAACGAATAACAACGGCTGGACTAAAACTAAGCGTAAAGAAATGTGCATTTTTCCAAAAGCAGGTGAAATATTTGGGGCATCTTGTCACAGCAGATGGCATATCCACCGATGAAGATAAAATACGAGCAGTAAAGGACTGGCCTCGTCCCCAGAATCTTCATGAACTACGCAGCTTTTTGGGACTATGCACATACTACAGACGCTTTGTGCCTAACTTTGCCAGCGTGGCTGCAAGTTTACATGAGCTCACCAAGAAGTCAAAAATCTATCAATGGGGTGAGCCACAGGAGAAGGCGTTCCAGACACTAAAAGACCTATTGTGTGCTGCACCAGTTTTGGCGTATCAAGTCCCAGGAGAAAAATTCATCTTAGACAGTGATGCTAGCGGATATGGTATTGGTGGTGTACTTTCCCAAGTAGTCAATGGAACAGAGAAAGTCGTAGGCTACTACAGTCGCACATTGTCAAAGCCTGAACGGAATTATTGTGTGACCCGACGAGAGCTACTGGCAGTTCTGGAGTGCATCAAACATTACCATAAATACCTGTATGGCCAACATTTTCTGCTAAGGACTGATCACTCCGCCTTGAGATGGCTGTTACAATTCAAGAACTCCGAAGGACAGTTAGCGCGTTGGATTGAACGCCTCCAGACTTACGAATTCAGCATTGAACACCGAAGGGGCATAAAACATGGAAATGCTGACGCTCTTTCACGCCGACCTTGTAATTTGGAGTGTAAACATTGCGTGAAAGCTGAGAAAAAGGAATCCATCGTCGATATCCGGCTAACGCGGATTGAAGCCAACGAAGACTGGTCCCAAGCACAAAGGAGTGACCCAATATTGGCGAAGGTAATATCAGCGAAGGAGGAGGACAAACGACCTACAAGAAATGAGATATCCGCAGAAGGTCCTCTTACAAAAGCATATTGGGCACTATGGGACAGTCTAAGATTGATAAACGGGTGCTTATATAGACATTGGGAAAGCGCTGACGGCAAGACCTCATCCAACCTATTGATAGTGCCTTCCTCCAAAATGAAAGAAGTGCTAAAGGAGTTCCATAATGGAGCCAGCGGAGCACATCTTGGAGTGACCAAGACGCTGGAAAGGCTAAAACAACGTTTTTATTGGGTTGGATGTCAGCAAGCAGTGTCGAACTGGATAGCAAACTGTACCCAGTGTACTGCAGCTAAAGGTCCAGTAAGAAGAACTCGAGGTCAGCTACAACAATATAACTCAGGCGCACCTTTCGAGCGGATAGCCATGGATGTTGCAGGCCCTTTTCCAGTCAGTAATACCGGAAACCGATATGTTCTCGTTGTGATGGACTACTTCAGCAAATGGCCGGAAGTATATGCCATACCCAATCAAGAGGCGAACACAATAGTTAACGTTTTTGTGAACAACTGGGTATGCCGCTACGGGATTCCAATAGAACTACATTCCGATCAAGGCAGAAATTTTGAGTCAGCCGTATTCAAGGAAATGTGCGAAGTATATGGCATTAAGAAGACTCGAACGACGCCTCTTCACCCACAGTCAGACGGAATGGTAGAGCGATTTAACCGAACCCTGGAGGAATACTTGCGAAAAGTAGTGAGCGAGCAACAGAAAGACTGGGACGAACACATTCCGAGGTTTTTACTGGCGTACTGATCGGCGGTCCATGATTCAACATCTAGATCACCCGCCAAGGTTATCTTTGGGACTGAGATAAAACTGCCCGGTGACTTAGAATTTGGTGTTAAGCCCGCCACAGAGAGGAACGAAACATACACTGGAAACGAAGAAAGCCTGAATGAACTTCATGAGTTTGTACGCACCCGTATAAAAATGGTCAGTGATAGAATGAAAGCCAGGTATGATAGAGCAGCAAACAAGGAGGGCTTCCATGAGGGACAAATGGTTCTGCTATACAACCCAAAGCGGAAGAAGGGATTATCTCCCAAGCTACAAACCAGCTGGGATGGACCGTATAAAATAATTAAGCGGTTAAACGATGTCGTGTACAGGATACAGAAAGCTAACAGCCCCCGAACAAAAATGAAGGTCGTACACATAGAGCGACTGGCAGAATATGGGAAAGGAGATAATGAGCCTAATCGGGACGAACAGGCTTAAGTGGGCGGCAGTGTTACGCAAAGCGAAACGACCTAATATCGTTTAACAATAAAAAGGATAAACAAAAGCTACCAGCTACACCAACACAAATACGCACTAACACTAAGAATACAACGAACGTGTTGATTATCTAAAGCTGCACACACACATGTGTACAACGAACCAGGTAGCAAAAACAACATAAAGTAAACCAGCTACGACAAATATGTAACTGACAACATAAGCAAAGTACACAAACAACAATGCACTAGCAATAGAATTCTCGAGAAGGCGCGAGCTAGAACCGTCCACATCGAGAACGTTCATCATACTGATCGTACGTGCGTGCGGACTATAAAAGGGCTGGACAAAGCAAGCAGCAGTCAGAGTTAATTCAGTCAGCTTTGTGTGAAGACGCGTTGCAGTTTGAACGTACAAGTGGTATTGCTTGCAAAAAGGTTGTAAGCAGAGAAGATCTAACGAACAGTTGTTAGTGTTAACGAGGACAGAAGTGTGAAATAGAATAGTGTATAAGCAAATTATTGTTGTATCGTTAAGTTCTATACGGTGGTACACAAAAGTAGTGTAAATAATAAAGAGAATTTAACTGAAAATAACCACATATTTGTTTTTACTTTGGTTTGCAATTAACGAACTCATATTTAAACGTTTTTAAAAAGGTAAAAACGTAACAATATGTATATATTTTAAATTTAATTTTATTTGATTTTATTCAATTTTATTTTATTTTAATTCAATTTTTAATTTAAATTGAATTATTATTTATTTATTTATATATATATGTATATAAGTTAACTCTATATATGTTTAAACATCAAACACAAATTCACAAACTCTTTTCCCACCAAAAATGCTGACACCATGTCTGGCTATTTCAACAGTGGGAAAATGCTGACACCATGTCTGGCAGAAGTGGCGTGATCATACAAATCTACAGGTAGAATGTTAGGATAAAAGTTAAGAAATATTTTACTGTTGTTTTGACTTTTAATAAATAAAGACGTGTTGTGTGCTCTAAAAAACACACAACACAAAATAATTAAAAAATAATAATTTAAAATTATTTAATTGGCGCCAGAGCAGGGACTTTCTTTTTTTCAAGGAAGAGTCTTAAAAACGGGTTTGTGCGTAAAGCCATTGCCTGTTAAGCTCGCGCTCGCGGAACGCGAAAACTTAGTGTATAAAATAAAATAAAGTGCTTAAAATATAATATAAAAATTAAATCAAAATAAAGGAAAAATTAGATAAACTGAGAAATTAAGTGAAAGCTAAGTAATAAACAAAAAATTTGTCTCAAGGACAAAAACTGTTAAAGGAGTAAAAACTAGATTAAGAGAAAGTTAAATAATTAACAAAAATTTTCTCAAAGTGTTTAAACTGAAGTTAAATTAAAACAAAGAAAAAGAGCTATATTTTAACCAACCGAAAAATTAAGAATAAAAAATTGTCTAAAGTGTTTAAATTGATTAAAGCAAAAGAACAACAAAAACTAGATTTTAATATACAAAAAATTTAGGTAATAAATAAAAAAAATTGATTTAAAGACAAAAACGTGTTCAAACTGAAAAAGGAAAATTAAATAAAAAAAATAGAGAGAATTAAATTGCGTCAGAGACGCAAAAACATCATATCAAGAAAGACAACATCAACGAACGATCGTATCAACAAAGACAACATCAACGAATCATCGTATCAACAAAGACAACATCAACGAATCAACAAGGACAACATGCGTCCATTTATATAAGATTATCCTATCTAATTTTTTAAGTACTTTTCTATATAATTGTTAAAGAATTAAACTAAATTTTAAAATTTTCAAAAAAAAAATTTTTTAAATAAATGGAGAAAGTATTAAATAAGAGAATTAATTAAAGAAATTTAAAATTTTGAAATATTTTTAAAAAATAAACAAAGAAAGTATTAAATAAGAAAGCTAATATTAAAGAATTAAAGGAAATTTTAAATTTGTAACTATTTTTAAAAATAAACAAAGAAAATAGATAAGAAAGCTAATTATTAAAAAATTAAAGGAAATTTTTTCAATTCAATAAAAAATTTCAAATATTTTTGTCTGAGAAACAGAGAAAATATTAAATTGAATAAGAAGATTTTAAATTTGAATGAAAGAACTATACTAATTCCTTGCCGGACGACTCAATAGACGACATAACGGAAAGACTAAATAGGGCTTTGACTAGAGATGAGCGATCCAGTGAATTTTGAAGAACGTTGTTCTCAGTGAACGTGATTTGTTTATCACTGTTCTTTAAAACAGTGATTGTGATCACAGTATTCCAAAAGAAAACAATAATGACAATAACGTATTTTTTATTAAGTCGTAAGAAAGAGACAACTAGATACATACTACGAAAAGACTACTAAACAAAATCAAAGTGGTGTCATCAATGTTATTATTTTTAATGTAATTTTTTTTATATGAAGTTTGACAATTAAGTTTCACAGAAAGTTCATGTATAAAAGACAAAAGTAAATAATCAGCATCATCTAATAGTAATTCTGCCTCGCTCAAAATAAAATGAAATAAATTTGAGTATGTAACAATTTTGAAAGAACGACATTATTAGTAACTGTTATTTGGCAATTTCAATCACTGTAGTTACCAGTGAATTATCAATCACCGTGATTAAATCACAGTTTTGAAAATATCGCTCATCTCTAGCTTCGACAATAACACAATCAAGCACATCTGCCAGTTTTAGGACTGAACTAGACGCAAAAGAGACAGATAAAAGAAATGATTCAGGGCATGATGCAGGAAGGAAATGACAACTTAACGGAAGAAGGGATAGATGAACCAGTAGGGAGGGTTAGTGCTAATCTGGAAGAATTGAATAAGGTTCCAAACGTTGTCAATTCGTTACGGGAGTTCTCTGGTAAACCAGGTGAATTTAATTCCTGGGGAAAACCAGTAGGTAGTATATTGGCGCTTTTTGAGACCCTCCGTGATACAGGACGTTATTATGCAATCTTACACGTTATCCGGACTAAGATAACAGGCGATGCTGATACAGCATTGAAATCACACAGGACGCCACTGGATTGGCCTAGGATCAGGAAATGTCTGATGATGCACTATTCAGACAAAAGAGATATTGGGACATTGGAGTATCAGGGGAATAGAACTATAAATGATTTCTACCAAAAGGTGTATCAACACCTTTCCTTGATACTGGATAAAGTGGATTGCCTAGATTTTGATGAGAAAACATTACGTGCTATGACGAACACCTATAGGGAAAAGGCATTGGATACCTTTATAAGAGGACTTAATGGTGACCTTTCGCGGCTATTAAGTATTAGGGAACCGACATCCTTACCCCAGGCTCTACATATCTGCCTTAAATTGGACAACATGACTTATAGGAGAAACTATGCCCAGGTGCAAGGCTCGAAAATGAGTGGACATAGGAGTAAAGTTGAGATGCCAGCTTTAGTCGGTGGGCGTACATTTTATCCTGAACTGACTAATACAGGATTTCCAAGACCAACGTTACCACCACGTTATCAGCCTGCAATTAACTATAATAGCCAAGGCAAAATTTCATGCGTCCAAATTGGAATCCTCCTAGACCCCAGTTTAATCTAAGGTGGTTCACAGAGCAATCACACCGAAACGAATACAATAATCTACGAAACCACTCTGGAGTAAAACCGATGGATGTTGATCGTTCTATTCAAACAAGACATGTCAATTATACGAACCAACCAGTGAATCAAAATCAAAAAAGATCCGCAGGTACTTCTTTTCAAGGGCCTGTTAACAAAATGCAAAGAAATTTCCATATAAACGCCGACTATGTACCAGGAAACGACTGGTGCGAATGGACAGGCTATCCACCCGAAGGTAACGAAGTCGATGTACAACGGCTAGATAATGGAGTGGACTACGTTCAAGAATATTTTCAGCATGTTCCTCAAGAAGATGCTACTTTGGAAACAATTCGGGAATAACAACCAGACGAGGTTGAACTTGCAGTAAATTTTTTAGACTAAACTGTTCCTCATTACCCTATTTCAAGGTAAAAATGAGGAACAGAGAAGTACTATCATTTTTACTAGATACAGGCAGCAACAAAAATTACATTAGACCAGATATAGTAAAAAACCCAAAAGATAATAACCAAATTTTTTATGCAAAATCAGCCAATGGTGCAATTAAGATAACACAACATACACTTTTAACATTTTCGGGAATTGGTGAAACTCCGCTAAAATTTTACTTTTTACCAGGATTTGATTCATTTGATGCAATATGTATTAGGAAATGACAGCTCAAAGGAGCTGTCAGCCGTTATTCATATAGCTGAAAATTATTTCACTATAGGAAATGGACAAAGAATTAATATAAAACAGCGCATTGCACAAAGTGTAAACAACATGCAATTACGGACTCAAAATTTAAGTGAGAATCAAAAACATGCTCTCAGAAGGATCGTTGAACGTCATGGTCAGTTATTTGCGGAACCAGAGGAGAAACTGACCTATTCTACTGTAGTGATGGCGGATATAAAGACGGAAAATACAACACCAATATATGCAAAAAATTATCCATACCCAATGCCATTAAGGGACGTCGTGGAAGAAGAAATTGATCGGCTTTTACGAGATGGAATCATAAGACCGCCACAATCGCCATATAATTCTTCTATCTGGGTTGTACCCAAAAAGGATGACCATTCGTGAAAAAGGAAATTTAGACTGGTCGTGGACTTTAGGAGGCTAAATGCGGTGACAATTGCGGACAAATATCCAATCCCAGATATTAATGACGTTCTGGCAAATTTGGGAGGAAATCAGTACTTTACGGTGTTGGACCTCAAAAGCGGGTTCCACCAAATTAATGTTAGGGAAGAAGATAGAGAAAAGACAGCTTTCTCCATCAATAATGGTAAATTTGAATTTACCAGGCTGCCTTTCGGGTTGAAGAATGCCCCATCTATATTCCAAAGGGCACTCGATGTTATATTACGACAATTCATAGGGAAAATATGCTATGTTTATGTAGATGATATTATCATCTTCAGTAAGGACTAATATTCACATATAGAACATGTGAACCAGGTATTTGAAACATTAAAACAGGCTCACATGAAGATACAACTGGATAAATGCGAGTTCTTTAAGCAAGAGGTAGAATTCCTTGGATTTGTCGTGTCGAGGGAAGGAATAAAAACAAACCCGAAGAAAGTTGAAACAATATTAAAATTCGACTACCCTAAGACTTTAAAAGAACTTCGTTCATTCTTGGGTCTATCTAGACATTATAGACGTATCAGAGGATACGCCGATATTGCAAAACCACTCACAGTCCTTCTACGAGGAGAAGAAGGAAGAGTATCGAAAACAACGTCTTCCCAAACTGAAATTGATCTGAATGATGCGGCAAATAGGGCCTTCGACGATCTAAAGAATGCCCTAATTTCACGGGAGGTAATACTAATGTATCCCGATTTTAATAAAGATTTTCAATTGAAAACGGACGCTTCAAACTACGCTATTGGAGCACTTCTTAGTCAGGATGATAAACCCATAAGTTTTATTTCTAGGACACTTAGCAAAACCGAAGAGAGCTACGCAGCCAACGAAAAAGAAATGTTTGCGATTATATGGTCTTAGACTTCACTAAGAAACTATCTCTATGGCTCGAAAAAGGTTATAATTTATACCGACCACTGACTTACGCTCTAAGTAATAAAAATAGTAAATCGAAGATGAAAAGGTGGAAATGTATGTTAGAGGAATATAATTATGAATTACGATATAAACCAGGTAGGACTAATGTAGTGGCCGATGCGTTATCCAGAAATCACTTAGGGTTGAACGTTCTCGAAGACCAACCTAGTCCTTCTACTATGACTCAACATAGTGCTGAAAGTTCAAGCGAAAATCGTATACCAAGTGTTGAAACTCCAGTCAATGTGTTTAAAAACCAATTGTTTTTTGGTATAGGAGAAGTACCATCATATCAGTTTAAAATAATTTTCCCAGGGTATCATCGATATCTTATAATTGATACAAATTATGACGAACAGAAGCTGATAACTATCCTTAAGAGATACCTTAACCCGTCCGTAATAAACGGCATTAAAACTCCAGAACCGATAACGGGAAAAATTCAGAGCATTTACCCAGATCATTTCTCGAATTATAAATGTAGATTTACGCAAATGGTTGTTGAAGACATAGTAGCTGAAAATGATCAGGAAAATATAGTTGTAGAAGAACATTCAAGGGCTCATCGGAACGAAAAAGAAATAAAACACAAATTATGGGAAAATACTATTTTCCGTGTATGGCACGAAAAATAAAGAGAATAATAAAATTGTGCTCAATTTGCAAAAGGAATAAATATGAAAGACATCCAAATACACCGGAACTTGGCGAAACGCCTATACCAACATATCCTGGACATACAATTCACATAGACATATTTGCAACCGATAAAAAACTAATTATGACTTCAATTGATAAGTTCTCAAAATAAGTGCAAGTAAAACAACTTAGCGGTAGATCGATTGAGGCCGTTAGAAAGCCACTTAGGGAACTTTTGTTTTTCTATGGGGTTCCAAAGAATGTAATTATGGATAATGAACCTTCTTTGAATTCACCCTGTATTCTGTTTATGATGAAAGAAGACTTGAAAATAAATGTTTTTACTACCCCTTCCTATAGAAGTGAGGCAAATGGTCAAGTAGAACGTTTCCATTCTACTTTGGCGGAAATAATGAGATGCCTCAAAGAAGAGGGAACTTCCAGAGACTTTGACGAATTATTGGAAAGATCCGTAAATGAATATAATCACTCTATTCATACTACCACAAATAGGAAACCTGTAGATCTATTCTTTGGACGAACGATTGACTTTTCGCCACAGGATTATGAGACAACAAGGCTTAAGCGCAAACAAGAAAAAGACCTCGCTTATCACAATAAAAACAAAAAGCCGGCTAAGAAATACGTACCAGGACAATTACTTTATGTGAAGACCAACAAGAGGTTGGGTACAAAATTAAGTAGCAGGTTTAAAGAAGAAATAGTAAAAGAGAACCGCGGTACAACCATCGTCACTGAAAGTGGGCGGGTCATTCATAAAAGTCGTATAAGAAATTAAACAGAAATTATATGCATGATTTTCTTTGAATTTTTGTTTCAGACTATTTTTCGTGACTGTTTCGGCAGAATTTAATATCCTTGACTACTCTAATGCAAGACTAATAACTATTCAGGACGGTATCGCTAGACGCCAAGAGGGTACATTTAAAGTAATACATTCAATTGATCTTGAACAGTACCAAATTTTATCGAAAATTTATCAATTTTAAATTCAAGCACTACATCCGCTCCGTCCGTTTTTAATACAAGTTCTAAACATAAAAGGACTTCTTAAACGACTCAGTCCCGGTAGGAAAAAAAGATCCATAGATTTCATTGGTAGTGCATGGAAATGGATCGCCGGAACTCCAGACGGACATGACTTTGAAATTCTCGATGAAAAAATCAGAAACGTACTGGAAAATAACAACAGACAAATGATTATAAATGAACTCACTACAAATAGACTGCAAGAAATTTCTAACATTACAAACGAAATATTAAAAGTGAAAAAAGAAAATTGGAATAATGAATTGCTTGTTAAATTAGAACATAAACTCATTGTAATAGAAAAAGAATTACAAAATATATAAATATATGCCATTTAGTGGGCAGAAGTTAATATTGTAAATGCATTTATTCCGTCAAAAACTGAAATAGAAATTCTAAATGATGTTCTTGAAAATTATAATACCCCAACTTTTAATGTAGACGAATTGTTATCTTTTGGCAATGTAAAAATAGTAGCAAATAATAGAGAAATTTTGTATATTCTAAGTATTCCAATTGTCCGAGAAGACACATGTAAAAGATTTTTGGTTAAACCTGTAAAAAACAAGTATTTAATTGATAAAACCGAATTTGATAAAATTTTGGACTGCAATAAAGACTTATTCGCTATTAAAGAAAATTGTAAAACTTATGATGATCTAACTATTTGTGGTGGAGGTAAGCTTATAGAATTAACCGATAATTATTGTTTTACTAGTTTGTTTAAGAACAAGATAGGGAATTGTACCCAAATAAATAATGATCACATACCAGCTATAGAGGAAATTGGAAGTGACCTTTTGCTATTAAACCAATACGCTGGAAAAATTGAGGTGGAAGACGAGGAAATAACACTGAACGGAACTTACCTAATTAAATATTTTAACGTTACAATAAAGATCAATGGCAGAAAATTCTCAATAGAAATACTCAAATGAAATAACTAGCAGTAAACTTCTGCCCGCATTTCTACAACCAAGAGGAATGAACATTCAAACTGAAGAAGTGCTATCACTAGAAAGACTGCAGACAATTAATCTGGGCAATATAAAAAGATTAGATAACCTAGATATTAAGAACAATGCACTTTTAACAACAAGCAGCATTTTGTTAATTTTTGCTGTCTTCACTATCACGTGGATGTCTATAAAAAATTAGTTAACAGGAAGAAAGATAACATTGAAAAGGAAGATGGAATTCCGAATAACCCAAAAACAGAGGAAGTTGCTAATGTAAACAAGAAAACAAGGAAGAAAAAAACAAAACAAAACAATCGGGACGATTGTATTTGCGGAGGGAGGAGTTAACGCTAAATATGTTTAAACATCAAACACAAATTCACAAATTCTTTTCCCACCACAAATGCTGACATCATGTCTGGCTATTTCAACAGTGGGAAAATGCTGACACCATGTCTGGCAGAAGTGGCGTGATCGTACAAATCTACAGGTAGAATGTTAGGATAGAAGTTAAGAAATATTTCACTGTTGTTTTGACTTTTAATAAATAAAGACGTGTTGTGTGCAAACACAACACAAAATAATTTTCTTAAGAAAAATAATTTAAAATTATTTAATTTATATACTCAGTTATTTATTTTTTATATATTTTTTTTAAATTTAAAAAAAATTTCTAAATTGCCTCGAGCGGTTAACGCTTATAGGCCCTTCCAGTGCAACTCTTGAGGAGCACGTTGGTTTTAAATTAAAATTTATTTGTTTTTCTTACTTCCAACAGAGCTCATATCATCCTCTCTATTCTGTCAATCTTATTCTAAAGAACGGCAGCTTCGTCCTAGGATGGTGGTGGTTGAGAATTTATTAGGCGCAGGAGATTGGCCTTCTCTTTTAACTTTTGTGGCCGGTCTCCTCGTCTCGTTTTTTGTGTATCACAGGGATTGTGGTCTCTGCTGGTGTTTTGTTTTTCCTGTTGCTTTCTAAATATTGTTGTATAGTTAAAGGCTGTGGTCCTGCTTTTACTTGGGGTGGAGACATCCCACTTTTGGATCCACTGTCTTTTTGCCAAACAGTCTCTTCACGCCTTTTGGCCAGGCGGGGCTTCCTTCAGCGGATCTTGGCTGTCCGCTTATATAAAAATTTATATAATTTTATGTTCTTCTTTTGGGTGCAATTTTGTCCTTGAGCACTCCAGGATTTTGTTTGTTATAATATTTAGTCTGGCAGGATCACTTGTATTCTGGGTGCTAATAATTGGAGCACTTCCAGAATACTGGCAGGATCGCCATGTAAATATTTTAAAGAAACAATATATATTTTTAAATTTTATTTCCAAGTGCACAAGAAATGCACAAGTTGGCTATAGTTTATTAATTGAATTCTTGAGGGAAAATGTCCCTTCTTTTGTACTAAAATTTGGCTGATTTGACAATGCCAAATCAAACCCTTAACTCTAATACAATTTTGTATTGGCTTAATACTATAACACATGTTTGTGTGTGCATTCAATGATTAACTATATTATATTAGTTTGTGTGTGCATTAATCATGGGAAAAATAGATGCCATATGACACGCGCCTATTATCCATAATAATTCCCACGGTAAAGTGTGAAGAGAGCCACAAACGATCACTAGCAATGCAATACAACAACAACACACATTGTACATTAGAGATGAGCGATATTTTCAAAACTGTGATTTAATCACGGTGATTGATAATTCACTGGTAACTACAGTGATTGGAATTGCCAAATAACAGTTACTAATAATGTCGTTCTTTCAAAATTGTTACATACTCAAATTTATTTCATTTTATTTTGAGCGAGGCAGAATTACTATTAGATGATGCTGATTATTTACTTTTGTCTTTTATACATGAACTTTTGTGAAACTTAATTGTCAAACTTTATATAAAAAAAAATTACATTAAAAATAATAACATTGATGACACCACTTTGATTTTGTTTAGTAGGCTTTTCATAGTATGTATCTAGTTGTCTCTTTCTTACGACTTAATAAACTACGTTATTGTCATTATTGTTTTCTGTTGGAATACTGTGATCACAATCACTGTTTTAAAGAACAGTGATTGACAAATCACGTTCACTGAGAACAACGTTCTTCAAAAATCACTGGATCGCTCATCTCTATTATACATATTATAAGGAAACCAATGCGGCCGGCGGGCTGACAACAAAGTATCAAGTAATCGTCGCATGTGCGCGACGGTCAATAACATTGAGTCAAGTGGTCGCTGCTCATATTCAATTGGATATTCTTTTGTTTATGCATATGAAATGTTGTGTTGGTATTGACAACTGTAAAATCATGCTACAATGCGACTTAAGGCAACCACATGCTTCATTTTCGTTCTTGACCTATGCTCTATTTCGTATTCAAAGTCCTGTAAGAACAAAGCCCATCTTGAGATTCTCGGTGGAACGTTCTGTTTCCTCATTGTTAATGCAAATGCGTTAAAGTCGGTCACTATCTTCACTTTCAATCCCAGTAAATAAATCCTCTACTTCTTAAATGCCTCAATAACAGCCAATACTTCTAGCTCGTATGAATGACATTTTTGCTCCGCTGTCGTTGTTTTTCTACTCATGTACTCTATTGGATGAAGCTGGAGGTCTTCATCATCGTGTTGTAGTAGCACAGCTCCATAACCATACATGCTTGCTTCGGTGTGGATTTCAGTCACTGCCTTTGGATTAAATAATTTGAGTACGGGTGCTGTCACTAATGAATTTCGTAATTGTTAAAATGCTATAATTTCATTCTGTCCCATTTCGAATTTCACATTTTTCTTCAAAAGGTCCGACAATGGCTTTGCTATTATGGCATAATCAGATATAAATCGACGGAAATATGAAGTTAATCCTAAAAATCTCTGAAGCGACTTTTGATTAAGTGGCATCGGATATGTGGACACAGTTTTAGTTTTTTCCTCTTAAGGTCTTATCGTAGAGTTTTCTATTATGTATCCCAAGAAATTAATCTTCTTCCTCAAAAATTGACATTTTGACCATTTGATATCCAGTCCATTCATTCCCGCGACTTCCAATACCTTTCGTAACTTCGTGATTCCTTCCTCTTCATTCTCAGACGGAATAATTATATCGTCCATATAGATCAATAAAGTACCATCATTGATAAGATCCCTAAGAACTGATGTTATATACCTACAGCACACTCAGGAGAATTCGAGATACCGAATGGTACATACAAGAATTCGTATACTCCATTATGTGTTACAAAAGCTGTATACTTCCTTGAGTCCGGCTCTACTGGAACATGAAAGAATCCATTTCTTAAGTCTAATGTAGTATACACTTTTGCGCCCTGAAGTTTTTGTACCACATCATCGATAACAGCCATTGGAAAATTATCACGCACGATCTTGAGATTAAGTTTACGATAATCACAACAACGACGTTTAGTTCCATTTTTCTTGGATACCAAAACTATTGGTGGAGCATACTCCGAGTAACTTGGCTGAATTATACCGTCTTTTAACCACTCTTCTAATTGGTTCTGTACTACAAGCTGGTCTGCATATGGCATTCTTCTTGGCCTTTGTGCTACAGGAATATCGTCACTTAATACAATCTTCATTTTCACCGGATAATTCTGGGGTCTAATCGGTCTATAGGTCCTAATTAATTTGTCAAGATCTACTTTAATATTTTTGCTCAGATGTTCCGTACCCACTCGATCCTCAACAGAGTGTTTAGAAGCGTTATGTAGAATATTACTAAACTCCCCCTGTAATTCAACTACTGAGCCAATCTCCCCATGGTCCAGTGCAGCACAAACTCCCGACGGTTTTTTCTATAAATAAACTTTGCTCCAAGCAAATTTACTAGCATATCGACCTTTTCAAAAATATGATTTCCCAGCACAATTGAATACAAAATATCACCTTACAATCAATTCAACATCATCTACACTGACACAAACAGTAAAATCACCCATCGTCGTAATTCTCTTTCCACGTATACCTACTAATGTTTTCTTCTCAGGTCCGAGATCAACATCGCCTAAAAAGGAAAGTGCATCATAACGGATAGCACTAATATACTGCCAGTGTCCACAAAAACTGAAACAGTTTTTTCCATAATCTCGATATCCTAGAAAAATCGGTGGAGGGGTGATATCTTTAGATACTGTACGAATATTTCTCCTATTTCCGGTGTTAACGTCCTTTATTGAAGTATTTTCCTTCTTCAGTTCCACACTACACTCAAATGATTTGTGTCCAAAACGCTGGCATTTAAAACATTTTATTCCGACACTAGTGCAACTGTTTGATAAATGTCCTTTGTCACCGCACTTAAAACATCGTCTTTCATCCCTAGTCTCGTTCTTCGTCACTGTGTTTTTAAATAAATTCCTATGTGATCCTCTCAAATTTGATGTTCTCGACAAACAAATCTTTTCGTATATCGAAATTTTGTCCCTTAACTCACTGATACTCTTCGCACCATACAAAACGTACTTGTTCGATTTATCAGCATCTATTCATCAATAAAATATCCGATTATGCTTTCAGAATCTACACCAACTGGAAATCCAATCTCCATCATCCATCCATCATCCAATCGCGGAAACTCTCGTTAGCCCGTTTTCTTCGACTTTGCAATAAACGATGTACTTCCCTTGAGGAAAGTTTATTTCCGAACTCTCGTTTTAAAGAGTCCTTAAGCGATTTCCACTCACGAACGTTCCCCTGACGTTTAATGAAAATTTTAGCAGCCTCTGTTAGCAATTGTCTGGCGTAGATACATATATTTCTGCAAATCATTCCATTTCACTGTATATGCGCAATCTTCAAAATCTTCAAGCCACTGGTCTATCCCGGCTGACCCTCGTCTGAAAATTTCGAGATTGTATCTTCTATGTCCCTTAAGGAAAATGTTGATCCAGGCTGTCCTGTAACATCAATCTGCAGAACAACTGAAGCCGCTTCGCCATACTCGGAATCTGCATCGGATTTTGTTAAAATTTTGATAGTATTCTATTAAACGTGCCTGTAAAATTGTCTTTGTTCCGTCCGTTTGTAACCCTAATTCTGTCACTTTTCATTGTAAACCCTCTACAGTAAGCGCCAAAATGTCAAGCAATTCCATTTCGTTTACAATACTATTAAAAATTTAAAATACAAGTTTTATAAAACACAAATTCAGTTAAATATTTCAATGTGAAGAGAAGCGATATAAAGTAATATTAATTTTTAAATAACGTTAAAACAACAATTTAATATTCATTTTAAATAACGTTAAAATTACAATTTAATATTCATTTTAAATAACGTTAAAATTAATATAATTTTCAAAATGTTTATAAATGTTCTCTAGTTTTATAGTTTTTTTTTTAATTTAAGATTCTTCGTTCTTTTATGTTCTTCAATGTTTTTCTATATACTTCAATTTATTATCTTCTTCGATATTCTTCCACAAACACTTCTATTTTCTTCTATAAGCTTCAACCTCTATTCTCTTCTGTTCACTTCAACTCACTTTTCTAAACTTCTATTTTCTTCTATAAACGTCTAAGCGTTCCTTACATTTCATGCGTTTCTCTCGCAAAAAATGTACTTCTATACTCAAACATCCAAACTTCTTTAAATTGTACATACATATATACTTCAGACAATTTCGTCTGCTTTCATTTCATCTTCACATGGATCTTGACATTGAGCAGACTTACAAAGATCGTCCTTCTTGCAATTCAATTTAATTTCACTGCACCGTACGTTTTTTCGTAGAACTCTTTAATTTTTCTTGAAATTTCACTGCACCGCACGTTTTTCGTAGAACTCTTCAATTTTCTTGCATTTAGGCTATTCACAGCTTGTATTTTTGCTTTGTATTTTAATTGTTGCAATTTGTCGATCCCGGTTGAGCCCCCATTTGTAATATTTAGATTTAAATTTATTGATATAAATCCATTTATTGGTTTAAATTTACAGTTAAAATAACAAATATTTGGTTTTAACAAATATTATTTAAAACAATTCTCTTTAATTTAAAACACAAAATTGAATTGCTTGGCTCGACTGCCAAATATATAATAAATTTAATTGTCAGTTTTTTTATTGAAAAACTATTTTTTCCAACTCGATCAAGTATTTAAGTTTTATCATGTTTATGTTTTTCAGTCCGCTTACAATATTTATTTTAGTTTTTGTAATTGTTCAAATGCTATAATTTCATTCTGTCCCATTTCAAATTTCACATTTTTCTTCAAAAGGTCCGACAATGGCTTTGCTATTATAGCATAATCAGATATAAATCGACGAAAATATGAAGTTAATCCTAAAAATCTCTGAAGCGACTTTTGATTAAGTGGCAACGGATATGTGGACACAGTTTTAGTTTTTTCCTCTGAAGGAGTTTGTTTTTTTAATGAAAAACTGTTTTTTCCAACTCGATCAAGAATTTAAGTTTTATCATGTTTATGTTTTTCAGTCCGCTTACTATATTTATTTTAGTTCAGTTTTTCTTTAACCCTACGGGTTAAATCCTTTCGGGTGCGATCCCACATTTATATGCTAGTTGTATTTCTTAAGAAATTTTTTTAATCTTTAAAATATTTCTTTAATAAATTTTTATGTACAGTCTTTTCTTTGTTGTTGATTTTTATTTTTACATTTAAGTCTTTTATGTCCATGACTTCATATGGACCATTGTACGGTGATTCATTCTTCTTTCTGTTTTCTTTTTTGACTAAGACCAAGTCTCCTGTACTAAGATCTATACTATTTATCTTATTAGCGGATTCTAGACTTCTCTTACATTTTACTTCTTCTATGAATTTTCTAGCGTTTTCCAGTGATATTTCCAATCTCAATTTTAATTCCTTAGCATAATTATCTATATCATATACTCTTTCTTTGTTCATTATGTTCTATCCTGGTAAAGTTGGTAATTTTCCAAATACAAACTCAAAAGGAGTATACCCCGTGTCAACGTGAGGTGTTATATTGTATGCGAATGAATAATAAGGTATCCAATCGCTCCAATTATCATCGTTTACGAAAGACAAGAAATATTCACTCAGATCTCTATAATTTTTTCTACAGTACCCAGTGTCTATGATGGTATGGGGTTGATAACCTTTGTTCAATATCAAACAATTTGCACATTTCAGTCATCACTTCATTAACGAATTCTGTACCTCTATCAGATTTGAAAGTTTTAAATATGCCATATTTCAATATCAAGTGCTCATTTAGACACTTTGCTACTGACTTAGCCTTTTTTATTTGCATAGGAACTGCAATAACATATTTTATTAATTCGCATTGCATCGTCAATATATATCTGTAGTTTCCAGAAGGTCGTAAAGGTCTGGCGGTATCAATCACCATTGTACTAAAACTTTCTGTTGGAGGATCTGTTTTCATTAATGGCTCATTGGTGTGCTTTACTTGCTTATTTCTTTGACAAAGATGACATGCTGAAACATATTTTTTACCATTTTATTCATGTTCCTCCATATGTATCTTTGTTTCAATTTCAATAAAGTTTTTCTTATTGCAAAGAGTCCTCCACATGGTGTATTGTGATACATACATACATAATTGGTCATTACAACCCTTCAGTCAGGATTACGACCTAGTTTCTCACACCACTTATGTTGTGTGTTTAACTTTATCATGGGTGATGGGACCTACAGTTTAAAGTCAACTCCGAACGACAGATTTTTGAGAAACTTTTCATGGCAATTTATTTACTCTCAAAGTTTTTGCCAGAAATATGCTGAGAGGAAGTCGCCGAAGAAATACTTTTTGTATTTTGTTTTGATGTCTGGCCTGGGGCTTGAACCCTGGCTTTACGTCTAATAAGCCAACACACTACCTACTAGACACTACTATTTATACAATTCAACTAATTCACGCTTTCTTTTTTCATATTTTACTTTCTGAGGATTGTTATACAATAATATTATGACGTTATTTTCTTTACTTTTATTTATTTTCTTTTTAAATTTTCCTATATTTATTATTTTAAATATTTCGTCACCTTTTTCTAGTGCGAATTTATAATAATTTGTTCTGCCTAAAACAGAAAGTAGTTTCTCCAACATATTATCTAGATAATTGGGATTATCAGTACATCAGATGCGCATTTCATTTAGAGCAGAATCCTTTTCAATTTTTAATTCTTTAGTCGACTTATCTAATAAATGGATATCAATAATGGATTTACATTCCCAAATTTTGAGTTGATCAGGTTCAATAGGAACTATAGTGCCATTTTTCTTATTTTCCTTTTTCTTCTTATATTTCTTATCTTTATTTTTATATTCCTCATTTTGTATCATCATATTTTTCCTCTTGTTAACACCAGTGTTTTCTTATTTGTTTTATCAATATTTGGAGGTATAATAGTTTTCAATACAATGGAATCTATTTTTTTCCTTGAAAGTGCGTCTGCCTTTGTGTTGTTTATTCCTTTTTTATATATTATTTCAAAATCGTAGTCCGACAGTTCCAATCTGATTCTAGTTAATTTTGAGCTAGGGTTTTTGTGTGAAAATAATGCCACCAGTGGACGATGGTCAGTCACTACAATAAATTTTCTACCATATAAATATGGACGGAAGAATTGAATTCCCCAATATATATCTAATAGCTGTTTTTCTATAACAGGTTTATTCTTTTCATGTTTATTTAAAGAATACGATATTGGTCTATCGTTTCCAATATCCCCTTGCGACAACACGGCTCCCAAAGAAAATCAAATGCGTCTGTTGTAAGTATAAATGGGCTTTCAAAAACAGGATACTTCAAAATTGTTGGTGTTATCAACTTCGTTTTTAGTGTCTCAAAAGCAGTTTGGCATTGTGCTGTCCATTCGAATTTTGTTCCTTTTTTGAGCAAGGAATTCAAACACTGTGTCCTTGATAAACCGTCTGTAATAATTACAAAATGTAATAAATCTTCTAACCTCATCTGCATTTTTCGGAATCGGATAGTTTGTTATCGCATCAAATTTCGAAGGGTCGGGTCTTATTCCCTCAGACGTTATCAGATGTCCAACATAAATTACTTCTGATTTTAAAAAACAACATTTGCTTGGATTCAGTTTCAAATTATACTTATTCAATCTATCGAGAACCCTCATTAAATTTGCATTATGATGCTTCAAACTACAGCCAAAAATTATAATATCATCAACATAAAGAAAAGCTTCAGATTCTAGCCCGGATAAAGCTATGGTCAACATTCGCTGAAAACTATTTGATGATATCTTAAGAGCAAACAGTCTAGTGTATTGATAATGACCATTGGGAGTAGAAAACGCAGTGTAAGGTCGAGACATATGATCAAGTTCGATCTGATGAAAGGAATTTGTCATATCGAGTGTGGAAAAATATTTGGTTCTACCCAACTTGTCCAAAACATCATCCAAACGAATTAGTGGAAATTTATCATTCACAATTTTGTCGTTAAGCTTTCTGAAATCGACAACCAATCTCCATTTTTTCAAATCGGTTTGTCCCTTTTTGCGAACTAACACTAGCGGTGCGTTATAAGGGCTAATTGATGGTTCGATTATTTTCTTTTTTAAAAGGTTTTGTACTTTCTGTATGCGTATGTGGTAAACGATAATTTTTTATATATGCAGGATTTTTGTCATGTAAATTTATCCTGAGTTTATAGAAATTGTTTGTAATTAAATCCTCATTATCAAGATGAAATACTGATCGGTATTTCTTTAATATAGATATACAGTTGTGTTCAAAATAATAGGAGCGCCCTTCATTTAAAAGCAAAGTTTAAAATTAAGAAAAATAAAAAATAAAATATCAAATTTTTTGACTTAAAATTTATTTCAAATTCATTTTCTAAATTTTTAACACTTAATTGTTTAATTAAAACTACGAAAACAAAAAATATTTTATGGAAATAAAGCTTACTTTTAAAATTAATTGTTCAAAATAATAGGAGTGTTAGCAAACAACCTAATAATTTTTTAACAAAAGGCGCAAAAGTTTGATATTATCTTAAAATAGTAAAGTTATTTTAATATTTGGTTGAATAACCTTTGTTCTTAATGAATTCAGCACTACTACGAGGCATTGAGTCAAAGAGATCTTGGCATCTCTTTAAAGGAATTTGATGGCACGCATCGCGCACTGTGATCCATAGTTCTTCTGCATTTGAAGGATTTTTTCTATGCAACATACTTTTTAACATCTCCCCATAGATGTTCTATGGGATTAAGGTCAGGAGACTGAACTTGCCACGCCATAACCTTTACCTCATTAACCCGAAACCAGTTTACTGGTGTGTTTCGGGTCATTATCTTGTTGGAATATCCATTTTAGAGGCGTGGAGTATGGTAACATCACTTCTCTCAAAATGCCAACCAAGACGTTCCTATCCATTATGTCTCTAATTGGATGTATTGGGCCTACACCATTATATGAAAACCTTCCCCATATCATTAGTTTTGCACCACCTTATTTAACGGTCTTTTGTGTATACAGAGCTTTATATTTGGTGTTGGGCGGACATCTAACATACTGTCTAAACCCAATGCCACCAAATAAAACAATTTTGCCTTCGTCAGTCCACAGTATGTTTCTCCATTTTTCTTTCGGCCAATTGATATGTTCTTGGGTACACTTTAAACGTGCTGCTACCTGTTTTTTTTTGTCAGCAATGGCACCTTTTGTGGACTTCTTGCGAATAAATTGTTGTCTATCAGACGCCTACGAATAGTAGGGCCACTTACGCCAAGATTCAGATCCTTTTGGATTTTGTTTGCATACGCCGAAGGATTAATTTTGCTGTATCGCACAATTCTGCAGTCATCGACAGTTGATGTTTTGCGCTTGCGCCCACGCGTTTCAAGCTTTTTTTATATTTTAATGTATTTGCGATAATTTGATTGGAGCAACTTAAGGTTTCCTCAATTTCTTTAGAAGTTTTGCCTTTTTGCGAAGATTTTTAATTAGTTTTCTCTTTTCTTCAATACAGTGCTTTCCTCGTCCCACTATTACAAAAATTTATGTGAATCACTTTAGAAAAAGCTTTAACAAAATTTTTCCGCACTTATTTTTCACTTTTTTCTTTAAATTATGTGCTGTTATATTTTTATAAAAGAACACTCACACTCCTATTTTTTGATCAACTGAATTCAAGGGCAAACACAGAAATGAATCAATTTCATCGTAAATATTAAGTTATTCCGAGATTCTTTTTTGTATTTTATTTCTTACATATCGTTGTAGCTACCATTAATATATATCATGTTTTGCAAATTGGTACAATTAAAAATTTTAACTTTGAAAATATTACATGATAGCACTCCTTGAACACAGCTGTAAGTTCTTTTTTATTTTCATCTCTTAGATCGTTTAGGTCAAAACATTCTAATAATATTTTAAATCGCTTTAGGTCAAAACATTCTAATAATATTTTAAATCGCTTATTGTTATAGTTCCTTTCACTTGTGTCGTTAACCAATGAAAATATCTCATATTTTTTTAAAGGAATAGTCTCTACTTTCGTATTATTTACGGTTATTGATTGCCTTCTTTCCGTATTGTCGCGTTTGCCAAAAACACTCCTTTTATTATTTCTCTATTTAAAAATATCGCATACTCTTTCAAATCCATCTTGAATGGTAAAATTATTTCACTCTTTTCTGGTATTATAACTTGATTAATTTTGAATGAATTATCGTATATTGGGATCGTAACATTTTCACCGTTCATAGCAAATGTCAGAACATATCTATCGTAGTCAATATTACATCTATATCTTGACAGAAAGTCTCTACCCAAAATTCCATCAGTGCTAATAGGGATATCGTTTGCAATCAGCTGCACATCTTGTTCTATCATTATATCATTAAAAAGAATTTTTATAGTAGTGGAACCAAAAGATTTAATTATTTCTTTTGAAATTCCTGTAAGACTGCAATAGTCATCTGTATTTTCCTTATATCTGTACAAAAATTTTTTCTTACACAGTGAAACATCCGCTCCTGTGTCTATCAAAAATGTAAGCGGGTTATCTACATCCAAAATATCTAATCTAACATAATTTTTGAGGTGAGATGATATGCCAAATATTGCTTTATTATTTATTGTGTTATCTCCGAAGATACTGGTCTTATGATCTCCGGAATTTGTGAGTTTCCCTGGTTCTGTACTTGGTTGATGAATCGATTTCTATTATTGTATCCATTGTGTTTACGATTAATTCTATTTCTATAAGTGTTCCCTCTAATGTTGTTGTTGTTAGGGTTGTTTCCATTGTTGTTTGTGTACCTGTTTCTACCATTATATCTGTTATTATTGTTATTGTTAGTGTTATTTCTATTGTTATTTCTATTAGTTGTAATTTCTGAACTGTCTATTATTTCCATTGTGTCGATTGGGTTGTGAATTATGATACAAAATGCTTTTTTTTACACGAGATGTGAATCTCTCGGCTATTTGTACGGCATCAGAAAATTTTGTTACTTGACTAGCATCTATAGTAGATATCAATTGTTGATCTTGTAAACCGTTAACAAAAGTATTAAATACAATTTTGTTGTTAGTGTTGGTAATCGAAATCCTGTTTGTTTCACCTTTCTCAGTTATTTGCATTTCATTTAGCTCTGAAATAAAATTTTCAATTTGTGTGACACAACAACTTAGGTTATTATTCTTCTGCACGAAACCTGTTAGCTCATTCAAAATAGTATTCGAACTCTTAAAGGGTTTGTATGCCTTCTTTAAAGCTATTATTAATCCTGCAATAGTAGTAGGCACTGTATTTTGCTTTATTCGTTTTTGAACTCTCAAATCCAATCTTGATTTGAAGACAAAATTGAAAAATAAATCTTTGTTTTCTTGTGCAATAGATTGCTCTAATATTTCAAGGTTTGTAGTGAAACCATGTAACACTTCTCTTTTGCCTGTAAAAATTGGTATTAATTTCGGAACTGCGACTAATTCGTTTGCGTCCATGTTTAGTGACTTTCCTCTAGAATGTTGTTTCAAAAGTTCTAACAATTCTGTCTTAAGTCTTCTAAATCTATCAAGAGTTTTCTGTCTGAGTTCAACTTCAATATTCCCACTAAAAGAATCCTTTTCTACTTCCCTTTCTAAGTTATCCATCTCCTGTAATTTTGTATTTACTGTTTCTTGAGAATATGGACGACCTAAAGATTTTTTGCATTGTTAATCAAATTCTCCAATGACTGAATCACCCTTTGCATTGATTAATTTCAAACAAAAATCTTTTTTTGTACATTTATCTTGAATTAAAATAATAGTTTTTAGTTAAAAATATTTTTTATATCCTAATCCTTCCTGTAGAATATCTGAAATACTTATTTTAATCCATAACACTAACATATACATATTAAAGACGTGCACAGTAACAACTGTTCGCACATGTTTCAGTGTGTATACTGAACTGAGTGCGTATAGATGAGTGCATACCAAAAAGCTTGAGAAAAATATTTTAAAAAGTTTACTTACTGCAAGCCTTAAGTTTGTAAAATATTGTAGATTATGTTGAAAAAGGTTATGGTAACAATTGTAGAAAAATCAAAACGAAACCCTCGTGATAATATATGTGTAAGATTACTAAAAGCTTATTCTTGCAATTGTAGAATAAACTTACAAATGTAGTATTTTATTAAATGTTTTTTATAAAAGCTTACTCGTCTCAATATTTTCATAAGTTTTTCAACATAAATGACAATAATAAAAAAAAAATTATTTTCTTCAATTTAATATTATTTATATATTTTGTTGTGTGTTTTTTTAGTTTTATAATTGTTTCGGAGCTTAATTCGATTTCTTGCGAATTGCAAATAGGTACGAGTGTCCTTCATAAACTGATCCTCTGTTATTCCAGTGGACAATGCTGCACCCATAAATTGTAGATATTTAATAATTATAATATTGTAATTAAAATTTTGTTATTTTTTAATTTTTACTTACTTCATATTGCCTTTTATTCAGTGCCTTTCCAGCATAACTGTTCTCTTCTCTTCAATTGGGCCGCAATTGGAAACACTAGCACTGAAATCTTCGTCACATTCACTTCTTTTTTGTTTTTTATTATTTAGAAGTTCCATTACTTCTTTTGTTTCTCTTCTAACACTTTTTTATACATATTTATTTGGCATTTTTATTTTTATGGAACGATTATTTATTGCCAGCTTTTTATTTTATTATTTTATTTAAAATAGACGTCCGTCCACGCACTTTAAAAATTTTGTAATAAATTTACAGGCAAAATAGAACAAATTTCATGAAAAAAGTAACGGTAGCTGTTTATAGCTATCGCTATAAAAGAAAGATAAAGAAAGACAGCATGACTTTAAAAACTATTGAGAATAATAAGTTTTTGTTCAATCGTCAGATTTCTTTGATCATACTTTAGAAACAGTTGTGTTTAACAATAGTTTCTCAAGTATAGTTGAAAAATGCTTGTGAATTCACATTTTAAGAACATAATTGTAATATTAATAAAAAAGCTTGAAAATAACTATTATTGTAAGCTTATTCTCAAGTTATATTGCGGTTTGATTGCTAAATGGTATGTTGGGATATTGGTTTTACTATATTTCTCACAAGCAAATACTTGTAGTTGATGGTGAAATACCATAAGTAACTTATTGTATTTATAAAAATTCTGCATACGAATGAGTTATAGTAGGTATATGCTGAGTTCAAGCAATGTAGAAAGCTTTCTATTCTGTCATATTCAGACGTCGGCACAAAGAAAACATAATAAAAATGTGAGTGTTTTGTGAGAAGCATGTGTATAACCCAGAGGAAAATTGTTAGTAATTATTGTTTCAAGCAGTGTTCGAACAAATATTGTTTACAAAATAATGTGCTTTTTGATGCCATTTATTACTCTTCGGAATAATAGAAATATTTCACTTAAAAATTCAAAGAAAAATCTGTGAATTTCTGTTGCGAAACAGAAGACCATAAAATATAACCCTTTGGAATATTCAGGTCCCAGAATTTTTAAAACTGTAGTCTTCTATGTAGCCAGTGCACTTTTTTCAAACGAACGACATTGGTATTTTTCGCACAAGTTTGTATGGTTTTGTAACAAGCGTCATCATTACATATTGCAGGTACCTGGGTTTATAAAGGGTTATATACATACATTATTATGTATGTAAATCTTTCCATAATCATGTTTGCTACCTGTTGAAATATTTCATTTATAATGAGAAACAGTTCTTTTGCGAATCTAAAAATTCCATGAGTTGATCAATGTTAATTTTTTTGTAATAATTTTTTATTTTTAATACTATATCTAAATGACTATTCGTCAATTTGCATATATGTTTATTTTTTATTTGTGACATTGTAGGAAATGACGACATTTTAATTAAATTTTTCTTTGGGTGTATAATAGAAATAAAAAAAATATCACATATGAGTCATAGCTATGACATACTCTACTCAAACTTAACGCACCAAAATCCTCTTGTATATATCCTTTTGAAATACTTACAATATTTTTGAAATACTTACAATATTTTTGAAATACTTACAATATTTTTGAAATACTTGTGGTTACAACAGTTATTTGAGATGAAAAAATAGCCTATGACATACTCTACTCAAAACAATAAACAACTGTTTTTGTTTTGCAGAGTATGGTGCGTGTGCAAAGCAAAAACCATACAACATCTGTTACACTCATTCTCTCAGTTATATCCATTGTAACAGTGATGTACATGGTATAGCTGTTTTGACAATACTTTAATGTGATGTTTTTGTAACACAGGCTATTTCACTTGCTTGTTTGTTTATTTGGGGAACACAAACAAAATTGAGTGTTTTTGTTTCTGTTTTCCATGCAAACAAGCAAGCAAGTGAAATAGCCTGTGTTACAAAAACATCACATAAGTCACAACTTTGCACGTCTATATTACATATAAACTGAAGGCTAACTAACAACATTGACATAATGAGTATAATAATCTTCATTTTTATAAAAAAAATTTTCCCTTTTTATTTTATTTTATTTATTATTGTAATAAAATTTTTTTTCTTGACTTAATCTCGTTTTTTATAACAGTGATTTTGTTTTTGATCAGATCTGAGTCTGATTCATATTTTAACATATCCTCTAATAGTCTTAAGTCTTTCTTGACTTTATTTATGCGTCCTCCTCTAGGCTTGTTACAATTGGGCAGAGGAAAGATGGGATACTTGATTTGCTCCTCTTTCGTCCTCTTCAAGATTTTCTTTGGGTCCTACACTTAAAATTTGCGGCTTTTGATTCGTATTAGCGCCTTCCTGTAAAAGTTTAGCCTAGCATACTTCTGCTTTGCTTATATCTTTTAGGATTTCTTCTAAAGACTGCTCCATACAGAGGTTACAAAAAATTGTTTTGTTGTTTTTTATTTTTTAAAGAATTTGTCAGGCCCGATAGAACTAAAAACTGAGCAAAAGTTGTTTTTATTTTTAGGATCTAAATCCTTAAACTGATTTAAGCAAAATTTTGCTGAAAGGATCAGAAAAAGGATTAAACGGGCAGGATCGTGATGTAAAGTTCTTAATAAAATAAAAACTCAAGCAGGTTCTGCTGTTAGTTAATCATTAATTTACTTTCCAAATTTTGGTTTTCTTATATACTAACTATGAAAAGAATTTTACTTCTCTTGTATTGAGTGATATACAAAAGTCACTCAATAATTTTCTAATCTACTTCAAATTAATTCTTATATTAAAATTACAATTATTAACGCACACTTTTAAGCTTTATAAATATCTAGTTTATTATGTTTCAATTGACACATATTTATTATTATGAAAGAATTGGACAATTATGCTAGATCAGCAAAACAGTGCATTTGTACATTGTATTGCTGAAAACATTATGAGTAAGCGGCAATGACCGTTTGTGTATTATTAAAATAGTAATCACTTCCTTTGTGCTTTGAAATAAACCAAAAACACAAACAGTGGATGCACTACACTGCATGAACTCCCAGCAATATTTCCACACTCCTTAGCACAAAATACACAGAATGGAAACTAGAGTTTGACAGTTAACCTTCCATTGAGAAAGGGACAGCAAATATTACCAAAAAGTATTTCTGTCCCTCTCTGATTATAACTCTGGTTTGTTTATTTATGTTTTTTTAGTTTTCGGGCTGGGGTTGTTATAATGGCGAGAGTTAATAAAAAAAATGTAATTTTTGTTATATAAGTTAACACGACTACAAATTAGTTAGAATTTATTTTAATATATTTTTTAAGTGAATACCCATATTTAACATTATTTTATATTTTTGTATTTGTTTAGTCTTCACTTTACTTACCGTTTCATATTACACCTTTTTTCTGTTACCTAAAAACTGCAAACAGGTCGCAGACATGGTATCAGCATTTTTGGGTAACAGGGAAATATTATAATTTTGTTTTTTTAAATAAAATAAGATTCAGCATTTTTAACTGAAGGAAAATATTGTAATTATAATTTTTTAAATAAAGAAAATTCATCCTTAACAGAGTCATAAAACAGTAAACAAGTGTTTTATTAATTGGCACCCAACGTGGGGCAAAGAAAATTTTTTAAAGTTAATTTTTTCAAATCAAATAAGTGATAATTTTGTAAATTAGAATTTTTAGAAAAGAGTGAATCCTGTGTAAATGGTGATTTAAAAACTTTTTGTTAATAAAATTTTTTGTGAAAATTTAATTGTGCGAAACAAATTCCTTTCTGGAAATTAATAATTAAAAAAAAAAACTTTATTAAAAATTAAAAACTGTAAAAACAAAAGCAACCAAACTAACTTCAAAAAACTGCTAAGAACAAAAATAAAAAAGCAACGAATAAAATAATTTCAAAAAATAAAATAACAGAAAAAATTTAGTAAAAAAAGCAAAAAGCAAACAAAAAAACTTAATATTTCTGTTCAAACGAAGAAATTCCAAAAACAACAAAAATTTAAATGAGCAACAACTCAACATCAGCTACAAGAGGAGCAACGACAACCCTTTCACAACATCGAGTTCAGCAACAGCCCTTCACAGCACCAACGTCAACAGCAACAACAACCCCTTCACCGTCAACATACCTTATCAACTAATTATGAAGAAGGTGTAAGTTTAGAAAATAATTAAGTTAAAAGAGTAATTAATGCTTCTGCCAAAAATTTGATATTAAAAAATTTTTCATTCATTTAAATTAATACAAAAAATTTATTAAACATAAACCAATTAAAAAATTCTTTTTGAAAACCATTTTATAATTTTAAAACTTAGGGATAAAAATTAAAAGGCATAGTTTATTCTTGGCAATTTCGTATAAAAAATTTTAAGATAAAAATATTGAACTCTTTATTTTTAAATTCTGTGTAAAAATAATTATAATCCGATCCCTTTAAAACGATTTTTGCATTAATAAAGAGGAAAATATTTGAATTGAAGTAATTTTGTAATTGTTGACAACGTTTATGTGTAATAATTCGAACGAATTAGATAAAATACTTGTGAACCTAGAGAAATTAGAAGTGGAAAGAAGGGAAAATAAGACAGGATTCGATAGGGAAAATTGGTGGAATATGGCGATAAATGCTGATCAGTTGAGTGCTGGTGGAGACTGTCATCGGTGCCGCATTAAGATCACAAAAACAAACATTTGATAAGCAGATTGAGGAGCTTAATAAGAAATTTAGTGATATTGTTGTTAGGACTCCTGAGGATGTGCCATATAAGGACGTAGAAATACGTACGGGGATACAATGTGATGAATCATTAGTGATAGTGAAGTCGTTAACAGAGTTCGATGGAAAGCAGGAGTGTTACGTCTTCTGGAGACAAGCGGCGCAAACCGCTTATACAATTTTTGAAGATTACGATGGTAGTTCTAAGCACTACCAGGCAGTGGCTATTATTAGAAACAAAATAAAGGGAACAGCAGACATGACGCTGACCTCCTTCAATACGGCATTAAATTTTAGGGCTATTATAGATCGTCTAGACTTTACATACTCGGACAAACGTCCTGTTCATTTGATAGAGCAGGGACTTTCTACGCTTCGGCAGGGAAATATGACTATATTGCAATTTTATGGTGAAGTAGAGAAAAAGCTGACTCTCCTTGTGAACAAAACAATAATGACGTACGATAGGGATGTGGCAGCCTCCATAAATGAGAATTATACGGCAGATGCACTCCGCGTCTTTATATCCGGCACAAAAAAGAGTTTGAGCGATGTTCTCTTCTCTGCAAGGCCGGATGACTTGCCCTTGGCACTGGCACTAGCTCAGGAAGTCGAGTCAAACCATGAGCGATATTTATTCGCTACGAATTACGCCAGAAGTATGGAGGATAAAGAGAGACTAAGATCAGGTCGGGGCCAAAATGTTAGACCGCATTTAGGAATTTATATAGAATATATAGAATTTTGGAAATTCAGGCCAACATGGACAAATGGAGGTTCAGCCGATGGACATAGACCACTCGTCTCGCTTTAGAGAGCCGACGGGCATTCGTGCTGACACGGCACACTATCCTGCTCCGAGTCGGAGCCAGCATTATTTTAATTGGGTCTCAATGCCACAACGGCAAGGCCTTGGACAGGCTGTAAAAAGACCAAATGAGGAATCAATGAAATTTACAGGAGTGAAACATCAGAGAATAAATCATCTCGCTCAGGAAGGTTTATCACCGGGCCTGACACAGGACGAATACCAAGCAGCCGCGAAGATAGAGGCATCAGATATTGACGAGGGTGACAGGTTTAACGAGATTAATTTTTTAGGCAAGACTCCCTGCTCCCATTCATAGAAAGGGTGTTAGCGGGGAGGGTCATAAGATTATTGATAGATACGGGGGCATATAAAAATTACATAAAAACTTTGGATGGCTTGAACGGCATAGTGCCTGTGATTAAGCCTTTTGTAGTTAAAACCCTACACGGATTTGATAATATTCGTGATAAATGCCTTTTGAACCTCTTTGACATAAATAGCCCCTTTTTTATACTCTCTTCATTGTCAACGTTTGACGGTATAATCGGACTTGACCTGCTAACGCAGGCAAATGCTACTATATATCTTAAGCGTAAGGAAATTCGGACCAAAACGGGAATGGAAAAACTTAAATTTTTGAGGTGTGATAGCGTGAGCTTCACACAAGCCTAAGATATTAATGTCCCTCATACAGTGTTGGACAGATTCCGAAGGGTAAAGAGAAAATTATCGGGAGTTTTTGCGAACCCCAACTAATCTCTACCCTATAATACAAATATTGTTGCCACCATCCGCACAATCAACGAAAGTCCAATTTACTCGAAATTATATCCCTACCCAATGGGTGTGGCAGACTTTGTAAATAACGAAATAAAAGATTTACTAAAAAATGGAATAATAAGGCCCTCTAGGTCTCCCTACAACAACCGCATCTGGGTGGTAGATAAAAAAGGTAGGGACGAACAGGGTAATATAAAGAAAAGATTGGTGATTGATTTTAGGAAACTAAATCAATTTACGATAGATGATAAGTACCCAATCCCGGATGTGGCTGTGATCTTATCTAACCTGGGGAAGGCACGGTATTTTACGACGCTCGATCTTAAATCCGGCTTCCACCAGATATTACTTGCGGAAAGCGACAGAGAGAAGACAGCTTTCTCTGTGGGAAATGGAATATATGAATTTTGTAGGCTCCCTTTTGGGTTGAAAAATGCACCTAGTAGTTTTCAAAGGGCCATTGATGACGTACTTAGGGAGCAGATAGGAAAATCATGCTACGTCTATGTGCACGATGTGATAATATTTTCAGAGAATGAGAATGACCACGTCGATCATGTCACATGGGTGTTGATTAAATTGTATGAGGCCAATATGAGGGTTTCTCGCGAGAAGTCACAGTTTTTTAAGGAGAGTGTTGAATACCTGGGCTTCGTTGTGTCCAGAGACGGTATTAGGAGAAGTCCTGAAAAAATAAGGGCTATCCGTGACTATGAACAGCCCAGAACATTGTTTAATGTCAGATCGTTCTTGGGACTGGCAAGTTATTACAGATGTTTTATTAAGGTCTTTGCTTCGATAGCAAAGCCGTTGACGGACATCCTCAAAGGTGAGAACGGCAGGGTAAGTGCTCACCAGTCAAAGAAAATTAGGGTGCATTTTGATGAGAAACAGCTTCGAGCTTTTGAGAAATTGAAGGCGATTTTGTCCTCAGAGGACGTCATGTTGCTCTACTCAGACTTTAAGAGGCCATTCGATCTAACGACGGATGCTTCCTCACTGGGCTTGGGAGCAGTCCTATCACAGGGTGGTAGGCCTATTACTATGATTTCTAGGACTTTAAAGGATAGAGAATTATATTTTGCCACCAATGAGCGGGAGCTCATGTGGGCTTTGCAGAAGTTGAGGCGTGAGGGATTTAAATATTTATACGGATCATCAGCCGCTTACGTTTGCCGTTTCGGACAGAAATCCTAACGCTAAGATAAAACGCTGGAAGGCTTTTATAGATGAGCGTAATGCAAAACTATTACACAAGCCTGGTAAAGAAAATTATGTGGCAGATGCTCTTTCACGCCAGAACATTCATTCACTGATTCGGTTCACTGAATTCGGATGTCGCCACAATCCATAGTGAGGAGTCGCTGACCTACGTGATCGAAACAACTGAAAAACCGGTAAATTGTTTTAGGAACCAGATCAAATTGGAGGAAGAATTCTTGCCCTCAAAGCGGGATTTCATAATTCATATTCGGGATTTGATGTTAGTGGTTAATCCCGAAGTGGTGAATGCGATAGTATGCGATTTGCCGGTACTAGCGAGTATACAGGATGAATTGGTCAGAACCTTCCCGGCAACGACATTTTGGCATTGCAAAAACATGGTGTTGGACATTTTTGATAAGAATGACCAGAGAAACATAGTGGCAACGGAACACAGAGCCGCCCAAGAGAATGTGAAACAGATTCTTGGCGAGTATTATTTTCCAAAAATGACTAGGCTGGCAAATGAAATTGTAATGAATTGCAAGATTTGTTCAAGGGCCAAATATGACAGGCACCCAAGGAAGCAGGAATTGGGGGAGACCCCTATACCATCTTATGTTGGTGAAATGCTCTTTATTGATATTTTTCCACTGACTGCAAGTATTTTCTAACATGTGTTGACAAATTTTCGAAATTTGCCGTGGTGCAACCTATACCGTCACGCACTATTATAGACTTGAGGGTTGCAATAATTCAGTTGATGAATCTTATTCCTGGGGCAAGGAATGTCTACTATGACAACGAGCCTTCACTGCGATGAATTTGGGGTGGACGTAGCAAATGCCCCTCCTTTACACAGCACCTCGAACGGGCAAGTCGAAAGAGTTCACAGTACTCTAGCGGAGATAGCAAGGTGTCTCAAGTTGGAAGGGGAGGCCGACAACACTGTGAACCTCATACTGTTGGCAACGGTCAAATATAATCGGTCCATTCATTTCGTGACTGAAAGGAGGCCTGTCGACGTAATTCATCCTACGCTACCCAGACTTGGGGAGGAAATAAGAGGAAAGCTTGAAAGGGCTCAGCAGGTTCAGCTGGGACGAAACAATCCTTCGAGGCTATTCTGCCTTTTGGTTTTTGAAGTGGGCGAAAAGGTGATGGTAAGGAATAACAGGAGGTTAGGGAACAAATTGACTCCCTTATATAGCGAAAAAAGATAGAGGCTGACCTAGGAACCACTGTCCTTATTGAAGGGAGGGTGGTCCATAAGGACAATATTAGATAGATTTTTGTATTTTTGTTTGTGACCGGATTTCTTATTTTTTCGTATTTGTTTTAGGGTTTTGATACTGATTCTTTCCATTGGACCGCTTGCAGCAAAACTGACGAACTACAGCAACTCCGACTATATTCCTGTTATAGACGGCGATGTCATTATCTGGCAGGACTTTGACTATTTACAACACACGACAAATTTGACAGTATACTACAATATTGTTGATGAGACAAAAGAACTTACGAAACATTTTCCGTTATCCCATTTTCCGTTATCCATATAGAGACGGCTCTGATGTCATTGAGTCTTCACCATAGACATGCCAGAAGCCTTGGCAATTTTTTATGAGCAGTACGTCTTATTTTGATCTTGTAATATTTAGCTTCTTAATTACCTCTTGCACAAGAAACCATATTCATTGTGACCGAAAATCACCCACATTTCGATTAATATTTAAATATTTAAGAATCTTTAAACTTTTCATTGAAGAAATGAAAAAATATTCCAAATTTTCACTTGTTTAACACGAAATAAATGTTTATTTACATTTAGTTTTTCTACTTTAACCGCCAGTTTTCACTCTGTATATCTGTTGCTTCTAACACATTTGATTCGCAAAACATTATATTTTTTTTCTCCCTCTACGAGGAAGGTTAAGCTGTTGCTATGAGTGTTTTTAAACGTCAAAAGTTTCGAATCTGTATGTATCTCTGCTCCTTAGCAATTGACAATGGCAGCTGAATTTTAAAATAGTGAAAGGACTCAGCAGCAAATTGAACATTGTCTTGAGGGCATATCTTTCCAGAGATTCTTCCAATCCTTCTGTCCATGTGAAATACCACATTGCACTGATAATCATCAATGCCGTTGTCTTAGTAAAAATTTATTCGTATCTTTACTTAGTACCCTGGTAACCTTTTCACAAAATCGATTCAAAATCTCTTTTAGATGTTATGTGATACCAATATTTTACTGGAAAGTTATTTCTTAAGGTATAAACACACAGACGACAGACAACAGTTCAGCAGTTCAACATAAAATTCTGCCAACTGTTTTTTCTGTCGTATGCCGACTGCTTAAATTTTTGGAAAGCGGAGCCGAAAAAACAGCTGACACAAAATAATTCAATAATTTTCAAATTTGAATTTAAATATACATATAATATTCTTCAGTGTTGTCACTATCAGTTTTTTTGTACGCAAAAATAAACTCACTTATGAAAAACCGCACACACAAAACATTTATCAAATGAATTCAGATACAAAATTGAATCTATAATTCTCTTTTATTTATTATGAATACATGGATTGCTTTTTATTTCTTAATTTTAGAATTGTTCTTTCTCTTCAATAATATAAGTATTTTTAGCTGTTTATTTATTATGATTTTATGTTGTATTGGCATCACTAATTTGCTTTTAGCTGCTCACAAAAATAGAAAATAGTTTAATTTGGGCAGCAACTGCTTAGGTTTTGTCTTGGCTTTTTCTGTTCTGCCTTCAATATAATCGTTTTCATATAAACGCGTGTATTCTAAACTTGGCAGCTTTCTGTTATCTGTCGTCTATGTGCTTATACCTTTATCTGAAGTCGCCGTAGTCTAGTAGGTAGTGTGTTGGCTTGTTAGACGTTAGGCCAGGGTTCAAACCCCAGGTCAGACATTTCCAACAAAACGAAATATGAAAAAGCAGATTTCTGGCAAAAGCTCTGAGTGTAAAATAAAATTGCCATGAAAAGTTTCTCAACAAAATCTGTCGTTCGGAGTCGACTTTAAACTGTAGGTCCCGCCACTCATGTATAAAATTAACACACACAACATAAATGGTGTGAGAAACTAGGTCGTAATCCTGGCTAAAGGGTTGTAATGA
Source organism: Sarcophaga subvicina (assembly GCA_936449025.2). Classification (NCBI taxonomy): domain Eukaryota; kingdom Metazoa; phylum Arthropoda; class Insecta; order Diptera; family Sarcophagidae; genus Sarcophaga; species Sarcophaga subvicina. The sequence goes on along the minus strand of OW388085.2, from coordinate 13,454,378 downwards.
CCAATTATGTATATATGTTATTTCGATAACGGAAATATAAATAGGAATACAAATAAGAAAATAACAAAAAATACGAGGATAGGTATAAAAAAGATTGAATACAATTGAAATTGGAGAAAAAAGCACAACGTATATACGCTACGAAGCTTGGTCATTGTCATCTAATATTTGTTAAATTAAATCGGTATTTATTTAAACAATTGTTATGATCTCGTCTGGTAGCACCGAATGCAGAGCTGAACACGTTTGATATCAATAGTAGTGACGCTAACTTCACTCCATCTTTTCGCGAACCGCCATTTTAAATTATTCTTAAGAATTCTGTGAAGCGTGATACACGCAATTTCAATTGTTATACAAAAATAAATATATTTTTAAGGAATTGTAATAATTCAGGTGTGGGGTACATCCACGACAGCCATTACACGAAAACATATAGGACGGATAATGTGTAAATTTTAAAATGGATACACGCCTTACACGTCACGAAATTGTGGAGGCCCTTACCAAAGAGGGAATACATTTTCCACCGACAGCCACAGTTGCCCAGTTTCGGACCATTTATGGGCAAGAGCAAGAGGCTTGTGGGGCGTCGGGTTCAAAAGATGAGCCGACACAAAATACTGCCGCAAAGGTATTGCCCAGCATTGGAAACTTGGCTATAGAGCCACCTGCTGTAGTGAAAACTGCCGTAGAAGAACCTGCTGTCATTAGGTCTGATGAAATACCTGCGGTCTTATGCCATATTTCTGAGGCCGAACCGGATGAAATTATGCAGTCTGCTGCTACGACGTCTGTGCACCATACAACAAATAAGACCAACACAGTGCCACAAGAAACTGAAGCCAATGCCGCCACTTCGATCAATTTGGAAAATTTAGTATTAAAAGCTAATGTTGAATCTGCTGAATCGTTGGAGGCTGAGTTAAAAGCATTGCAGTTGCGCCTTGAGATATTGCGTGCCCATGAGGAAATTCGAACCTTTGAATCAGAAGGAAACAAATTGATGATTGGCCAACGACCTCACATCGATTTAAATGAAATTGACGCTGTTATTCCACCGTTCAGTGGCGAGGGCCATTATGACATAGTCAAGTGGTTTAATCAATTCGAGGATTATGCCGAAATGTGTGGTTATGGCGAGAAGGAGAAATGTCTCGGATTGCGACGTCGATTGGCTGGAGCAGCGAGGAATTATGTTTTCAATCTGGGTTCGGTCCTTGAGCTAAAGCCTAATCTCATCAAATTGTTTAAACGTACGGTCACGCGACAGGAAGTATATCGCCAACTACAAGCGCGTAAACTTCAACCTGCCGAAACTGCATTAAGCTATTGCCGGCCAATCTAGCATCGATGAGCAGGAGCTGATAGACTTCATCATCGATCGTATTCCAGATACAGGAAGCCATGTGACATTTTTGTTCGGTGCTCATACGATGGATGAATTAATCCGCCGTCTCGACCGTTTCGAGCAAAAACACCGACATGCTGCTATGGCCCAGAAGAAGATGGGAATGGCAATGAAAACAACTAGCAACAATAAGACAGGCCCGGCTGTACAACCGAACACTGTCGGGACACCAGAGGACTCCATACGGTGTTACAACTGTTCCCAGTTTGGGCATTATCAAAGCAAGTGCCCCAAACCCATCCGGCCAAAGAATTCATGTTTCCAGTGCGGAGTAGTTAGTCATTATCGCCAGGATTGTCCGAAAAGAGTACGTGCTGTAACTACCATTGCTGCCGACGGTGCCGTCGGTGCAGATCCTGTGAACGTTTTCCAAACGGTAATTGTTGCCTTCTTTATAAGAGATAAGTGCACTGATTTGAGGCCTATTTTTTCTCTCTTCGATTCTGGTAGTCCGGTTAGCTGCACAAAACAATCGAGGGTACCAATTGCCATCAATGGTGGGAGAACCGTTTCGTCATTTCGGGGTGTTGGCCCCAATAGGATAAGTATTTTAGGAATTGTGAAATGTAAAGTAAAGTTTATGAATCGTGAAGTAGTACATGACTTTTTCGTATTACCAGATGAGGAGGCGGTTATACCATTATTGATTGGCCGAGATTTATTGGGCAAATTTAGTGTCCATCTTTGTCATATGAGGAGAAAGTATAGTATTGTAGAGTTGATGAAATTGAAGGAAAATGGATATGAATTGAATAAATTGGTTTCAGGTGCACTTATGTCTTTTGGTATATTTAGGAGACCAAAGGGGGAAGACAGAGGGGTTCCAGTCATTGGGGATAAGCATCGGATCTTGAATTTACCTTTTTCTGATTTGGATAATTTTGAATATGGTGATGTTGATTGTTCGGTCATGGATGATACCGGTGCCATCACCTTGGATGAGGGGCGGTTAGGTGTCATAGGTGGTGATTTCGCTGGGGGTTTGCTGGTAGGGGTTAGGGGTGAATTGGGGAGGATTGTTGATATTGACCTAGGTTTGGGACGGCGTGAGACGGGAATGATTGAGGGTGCGATATGTGAGTGTTACTCTAGTGGAACGGATGGTGGGCAGGGGACGTTGGATTATTCTATGAGGATACGTCTTGTTAGTGACAAACCGGTGTTCAGTGCCCCTCGACGATTGTCGTATCGGGAACGTGAATAGGTTAGGAGGACTCTCGATCTTCTACTGCAGCGGGTTATAGCGAATCTCCGTATGCATCTCCGTTGGTTTTAGTTAGGAAAAGGAATGGATCATTGCGTATGTGTGTGGACTACCGTGCCCTTAATAGGGTAACCTTGAGGAACAATTTTCCGCTGCCTGTTATTGAGGACTGTCTTAAGTATTTGCGGGGCAAGGAGTATTTTAGTACTCTTGATTTGAAGGAGAGTTTTTATCAGATCAGGGTACACCCCGACTCGATAGCTTACACCGCTTTCGTCACACCTTTCGGACAGTACGAGTACTCTTACATGCCGTACGGATTACGCAACGCACCTTCGGTTTTTCAGCGATTTATAACCATGGTGCTGCGACGGCTCGTTTTTACTGGGAGGATCCTTGTGTACATAGACGATATAGTTATTGCAACAGGGACAATTGGGGAACATGTTGGGATATTGCGGGAGGTTTTCCAATTGTTCAGACGACATGGATTGGAGTTGAATCTGGAGAAGTGTAAATTTTGTTATCGTAAATTGGACTATCTGGGATATCGGGTGAATGGGTTGGAGATTCGTCCGAATAACGATCACATAGTGGCTATTCGGAATTATCCGGCCCCTACGAACTCTAAGGAGACTCAGCGCTGCTTGGGATTATTTTCGTATTTTCGACGTTTTGTACCGAATTTTTCTAGAACCGCGAGGCCTCTAACAGATCTTACTAAGAGGGACAGTAAGTTTGAGTGGACGGAGTCTTCTGTCGAGGCCTTTTGCGAATTGCGGGACCGTCTTGTTAATGCGCCTGTACTGTCGGTGTATAGCCCGTTCCGCGATACTGAACTGCATACTGATGCTAGCTCGAAGGGGTTCGGATCGGTGCTCCTTCAAAGGCAGGATGATGGGAAATTTCATCCCGTCGCATATTATTCGAAATCTTTTTCGGAGGTCGAGTCTAGGTATCATAGTTTCGAGTTGGAGACTTTGGCTGTTATCTATGCGTTGAGAAAGTTCAGGATGTTTTTGGAGGGTCGGAAGTTCACTATAGCTACCGATAGTAATTCACTGACGCTTACCTTGGGAAGGAAATTGATGAATCCTCGTATAGCGCGGTGGCCTCTGGAGCTCGAGAATTACGAGTATGAGGTACAGCACAGGAAGGGCGAATGGATGGCTCATGTGGATGCGCTGAGTCGCGTTGCAATTGCGGTGATTATGGACTCGGCTGATGTTGATAGGAATATACAGGTGGTGCAGGTTAGGGATAGGGACATACTGGGGATTCGGGATAGATTAGAGAGAGGGAAGGTTGACGGTTATTCCTTGGAGAAAGGATTGGTCTTTCGGCGTGGCGAACGGAGACTGGATCAATTGTATGTGCCCGGGGAGATGGAGGACAATATAATTAGGCTTACCCACGAGAAGTATGGTCATGTCGGCGTCGAGAAGTGTATAAACCAAATTAGGAAACATTACTGGTTTCCTGGGATGAGGAAGAAGGTCAATCGTTTCGTTCGGAACTGCCTGAAGTGTGTTTATTATTCTGCCCCCAATAGTAGTGCTGAGAGGCGACCGTATAGCATCGAGAAGAAACCTGTTCCTTTCGACACATTTGCATGTCGATCACTTCGGGCCTTTGCCTGCTGTGGCCTCCAGGAGGAGGCATATATTAGTGGTGGTTGATTCATTTACGAAGTTTGTGAGACTTTATGCTGTTAACACACCGGGTACTAAGGAGGTCTCTTGCGCTCTGGCGAAGTATTTTGGGAACTACAGCAGACCTAGGCGTATTATTAGTGATCGGGGATCGTGCTTCACTTCCGGTGAATTCGAAAGGTTTGTGTCCGAACTTAATATCACTCATGTGAAGGTATCGGTCGCTTCACCACAGTCTAATGGCCACGTGGAAAGAGTGAATCGGGATATAAGGTAAATGTTGGCTAAACTTACGAAGCCAATTGCTCATGCTGATTGGGTGAGGAAGTTGACTCAGGTAGAGTTTGCGATTAATAATACCGTGCATAGTACGACTAGGCAGACACCCAGTGTGATGTTGTTTGGGGTGGAGCAGAGAGGGGAGATTTTGGACGACCTGACTGAGCACCTACGGGATAGGTCCGAGCAGGTGGGGGCTGATCTGAGTGGGATACGGTCCGCGGCGGATGGGGCGATACGGAGATATCAGGAGTATAGTTCGGAGTACTATAAGCGGAGTCATAGAGCTCCTAGGGAACTTAACGTGGGGGACCTTGTTGTTATGAGGAATGTGGACACCACTATAGGGACAAATAAGAAATTTATACCTAGATATAGAGGGCTTTATGTCATCCGGGAATGTGTTGGCAACGATCGTTATGAAGTGACCGATGTGGAAAATTGTCAAGTAACTCCGATGCCCTATAGGGGTATTGTTGATTCGACGCGCTTAAGAAAATGGTTGTTATGAAATTACAATACTTGAATCCACAAAAAACACTCGTTTGTAAAAGGTTAAAAATTAAAAAAATCTTGTTAGAAGTACGTTTGTCAGTCTTTATATGAGTTTTGAAACAGAATACGACCTCAACTTCGAGCAAAAATGCTGACAAAAAATTGTCCCATAATAAAATCGTCTCCTACGTACAAGATGTCAAAATGCATTGATAAATAATATACTATACATTTTCCTTCAGCCAGTCATTTCCGTTTACAAACTCTTTTAGTGTAGTACTTAAGTGTAGTATATTTCAGATCTAGCAATTCCTGAACAAATTGACTACCTAATTATTTTTGCTTACGTACCCGTAAAGAACAACTGTGACAGAAAATGCGCTCAACTCTCCTGTACTACCTCTTAATCCCTCCTTCCCATGCTTAATATTACGATTGAGTTTTGGCCGTTTGAGTTTTGAGTTTTTGAGCCCTTCCGATCTACACCTCCATACATGATTGGTGATTGTTTTATAAAATTATATTTATTTACATTCGTAACAATTCGAAACAAATGTTGTGCGTTATAAATATTCTTTACAATCAGATCACAATAAAGAAAACCTTTAAATTTTACAAAGTGTGTGTGAGATATCTTTGAAATTTTTTTCGTGTGAATGACCTATTAATGGTTAGGTCGGAGTGGTAGCTCTGTTATCAAAAAGCTCACTTGTGCACGCATAGCGGCACGTTGTGATGCCACAGGTGAAATATTAATGACATTATTATTCAAATATTCGCCATGGCTTCCCTGGATGGATCGCACCCAAAATGTACAATTTTCCGGGACAGGTGCATAAATCAGGGTGCATTTGAGCGATGTCATGTGTTATGTTGGCTTTGAATACCACTGTGATTTGTGGCTTTTACGAATACACGTGCGACTTAAGAAAATTCCACAAGAAAAAGTGTAATGTAATTTATCCAGCTAGTGATTAGCTCATCACTTCCACGTGAGATGGCCGTGCCCTAAATCGGTCGTACGCCGTCCCGTTGAAACCACATACCATTGGTGTTTAGATCATCACATTTAGGTTAAAAGCAGTTGGTAATGTTCGGCCTATAGTACTTGCTGTTGACAGTGATGGTCTGGCCAACGTCTTCCTCGGAAAAAAATATGGACCGATGACGTCAACAGCCAAAATCCACACCAAATAGTGACTTTTCGGGATATTTCACACGCTCTTGGATCTCATGTGGATTGGTATCGTTCCAAATTCCAGAAATGAAAACCTCTGTCAGAATGAATGCCGGTTTTGACAATATATTATTATTATTATTTGCACATGTTATTAAATACTCTGTGCTCCGTCCATTATGACAGATATATGACAAAATAAACAAAATGGCTATTCTCAACCGGCAAATATCGTTGAAAAACTACTATTTATTTCCATATCTATACTTGGGTAATATAAGTGAACTAATCACTGGACGATTTCAGTCTTAGCCAACTTTAGCATTTTGTTTTCATTATTTTTACTTTAAAAACTGTATTAAACTTTAAAACCTAATATTTTCTATGGTTGGTCTTGACTTACTGTACTTAATATCACTTTTGTTCCTTTTATACATTATGCTTTTCTTTTAACAGAGAATGTGCACTTATACTCCATAAGCATAAATGGGAATCAGAAAAGTCCAGGATACATTTTGAGAGTGGTGTACGAATGGGAATAGGAACATTTAATCTAATGATATCATTGCTTCCAGCCGGAATTGTTAAGGTGTTAGAGTTCATTGGATTTTCAGGAAATAAGGTAGTATAAATGTAATTCGTTATTTAATCTTATATAAATGTAATATAACTGAGTGTATTTTTAGCAAAGTGGTTTGGAAGACCTTACCACAGGTTATCAGTTGTCCGGTTTACGACAAGTTTTATGTGCCGTGACCTTATTTTAGTCATCAAGAAGGCGATTTGGATTTTGCCAATGAAATTTTGAACACTCAACTTCAGTTGTATCCTCAGGGTGTATGGTTTTTGTTCTTTAAAGGTCGTTTGGAGTTCATGAAAGGCAGTTTGGATGAGGCCCAAGTTTGGTATAAAAAATCTTGGAAATCGCAAAATGTCTGGCCAGAATTTCATCACTTAAGTTTCTGGGAACTTTTATGGGTAAATTGGTAAGTGCGAATGTATAACAAAAATTATTAGCAAATGCTCTAGTTTGATAAAACTCTCTTCGCTGTTTGACGATTTATTTTCAACTAGATATATAAAAATAAAAGCCAGATTACAAGTATATGTGAAACTGCGAATATACATACATATAATACGAACGATTGATAAATTTAAAATCTGTAATTACTTCATACATAAATACATACATAATTGGCCATCACAACCCTTCAGTCAGGATTACGGCCTAGCTTCTCACACCACTCACAATTTTATACGTGAGTGGCGGGACCTACAGTTTAACGTCGACTCCGAACGACAGATTTTTGAGAAACATTTTCAGGGCAGGTTTATTTACACTCAGAGTTTTTGCCAGAAATCTGCTGAGAGGAAGTCGCCGAAGAAATATTTTTTTCATATTTCGTTTTAATGTCTGACCTGTGGTTTGAACCCGGGCTTTACGACTAGTAAGCGAACACACTACTACTTGGCTACGGGGACTTCGATGTAATTATTTTACAAAATTTTAATCGCAATTTTTTGTTTATTTTTAAAAAGATGTTATCTTTTGCCCTACATTTATACTTTGATTAAGATCCCCAGAAATTATTTGGGATGGAGTATTAACTAAAAATTTTAAGGTAGATGTGTGAAATATTAGATGGCAACTGCTAGTATTTCTCATAAATATTGTACATGAATATGTACGGCCAGCGGAAATAAACAAAAGATTGTCCAAAAAATCGAAAATTTTGATCTGAACATATTTTATGAAAAATGTTGTACAGTAAATAACTCCGTTTTTAGAGAAAATCCAAATTGCTCACTATTTTCTAACCTTTATTTCAGTCTAAGGTTAGACTGGCGTGAAGCTAGTTTATATGCCACCTACTTGGTAGAAAATAGCAAATGGTCTCGTACTATATATTCTTTTCAAAAAGCTGCTGTCATGCTGATGCTACCTAATTTAACATCTGCTGAAAAACAGACAATAGACAACTTAATTCGAGATTGTCCAGCATATAAGCAACGAATAGCTGGCAAATATTTACCTATGGAGAAGTTCATATGCAAAAAATCTGAACGCTATTTTGCTCAAGACAGAATGTTATGTCTGCCAGCTATAGAATTAATGTATGTTTGGAATACGTTTAAAGTGATGAGCAAACAATATGACATTGCGGACAATATTTATCAGATAATTGATGCTAAAATTAAAAACCTAGATAGAGATGAAAAGGAGGGGAAAAGTTCTGTATACAATTACGATAATAAAGCATTATGTCACTTATTGCGAGGAGCTTGTCTAAGGCAAATGAAGAAACCAGCGCTAGCATTACAGTAAGTATGTCAAAGTATATGTGGTATAAATAAAAATTTATTTATTTTAAATTGTAATCTAAAATTTCCAAACTATAATTAACAATATTTCATTATATAAAAAGAAATAATTGAATGTGTAATCAAAGAGTTTCCAGAATGTGTTTAAAAAAACGTTTAAATCAGTTTTTTTTTCAAAATAATATTCTATATAATATTCACAGAAGATTATTCAAGTACATAATACATGTATGTATTTTCGTAGTTTCCCTGGTTGGTATAATCCGCATATAAACTCAACAAAACTAGGTTTGCTCAATGCGATGAATCTTACTTCACTTCATATGCAGACTAGATATTTGATGTTACGATATGCAATCTATACACACCGTAAGGTCCTCCTTATCAGTTCTCCTAATATCTGTATTGGCTTGTGTATAACTTTTTGTCTTAGTGCTCATTAGATTTTATAATTTCCTAAGGCTTTTCTTTAATAATCTGCATGATACACGTGCCCCGCGTGCCTGATATGAATGTCAACATTCGATAGTTTGCAATCGAATAGTAAAACATATCGATGTTTCTTTAGTGGGTTTGGAAGTTTTAGATCTGATTTCGTTAACCTTTACATTGTGCCGTTTTTTTTCTTTTCAATTGGCAATAAATCTCCTCGAACCTCATCATGCCATCTCAGAATTAACTAAACGAGTTAACTCCAATTTTAATAACAATTTTAAAGAAAATTTTTCAAGAACTGTTGGTTTCAAAATATCGATAACACATAAGGCAACAGGCGACCCAATCAACTTAGAAATTCTCAACCAATACAACTATTACACTACATTGCATGAAATGTATTTTGACAATTTTCAACATTGTGTAATGAAAGTAATGTTTGTGTATTTGAATTGTCGGTCAGTTTTATGTCTGTCCTGGTTTGCTTATTATTAGGGCGAGCACGCCGCTTAGTTATGGCTAATAAGCCGCAGTTTAGTGTGAGAATAAAAATTGAATCTTTTTCAGCTATGAAGCCGTTTTGATCATTATTTTTATTCTAATTCTATCAACCAACTTACAGCTAATTATATAAATTTCTTAAGTCTAATTTCTTTACATATTAATACTTATGACCTAATTTAGTTTTTACTTAAGTCTAATTTCTTTAAATAAAACTTATGACCTAATCTAGTTTTTACTTAACTTAGAGTGTGCATGATCAGCATTTTGCTACTTTACAATTATTACGTACTAAAAATTTGTATAATGCAATTTGATACCTCGTGACGTTGGTCATTGACAGTTTTGTTTATATTATTGAGGAATGTATCAAAATGCATTTTAGGTAGCACAAACGTAACCAACACACAACAGTGGATAAGTATGACTAACACACTACACCTCCGCTCTTAAGAAAAATCTATACAATTTAAATTGGATGATTTTTTTGAATAATTATGAATTCTAATTTTAATGTAAGTATATATTATTAAATTTATTTTTAAGTGTTCTAAGAATTATTTTACATTACCATTTTATTTTATACTTTATATTTTTTTAGTGTTTTTATGAATTGCTTTTACATTTGTTTTTATCTTAATTAATACATTTGAATCATCTATATCTATTACTTCATATGGTACATCATAAGGTGGTTCATATTTTCTTCTATTTCCAGCCTTAACCAAAACTAAGTCGCCTACTTTTAGTTCTATGTTGTTCGTGTTATTTAATGAGCCCATACTTCTTTTGTTTTTTACAGTCTTTATCAACTTTTTGGCACTTTCCAAAGCATGTTTTAGTCTAGCCTTGAGTTCATTAGCATAATTTTCATAATTGCAAATTTTAGGATGATTCATGACTTCATCTCCGGGTAAACTTGGTAATTTTCCAAAAATGAGTTCAAAAGGTGAATATTCAGTATCTACATGAGGGGTTTTATTGTACGCAAAGGTATTTTAAAGTATCCATTTATCCCAATTGTCATCTTGTACAAATGACAAAAAGTATTCATTAAAAACCCTATGATTTCTCTCCACTGTACCCAACGTCTCATGATGATATGGTGTGGAAAATTTTTGTTCAATTTTTAATAACTCACATACTTCCCTTAACAATTCATTTCTAAATTCTGTACCGTTGTCTGATTTTAGTGTGCTAAACAAACCATATTTAAGTATTAAATTCTCTACTAGTGCTTTGGCTATTGTTTTTGCTTCTTTCGTCTCTATGGGACATACAACTATGTATTTCGTTAATTCGCATTGCATAGTTAAAATATATCTAAAATTGTTTATTGGACGTAAAGGACCTACAGTGTCAATTACTATAGTTTTGAAACTATCTATTGGCGTATCTGTAACATTCAATTGTTCCTTCGTACGTTTAGTCTGTTTGTTACGTTGGCATAAGTCACATTTACATATTCTTTTACATTTTTGCTCATATTTTTCCAAATGTACTTCTGCTTTAATTTTAGTAAAGTTTTCTTCACTCCAAAATGTCCTCCTTGGGGTGTGTCATGGTATAATTTTATTAGTTCCTGTCTTCTCTCTTCACTTGTTATATTCTGAGGTTTTTTGTATAGTAATATAATTATGTCATCTTTATTATTTTTGTTTGCTTCGTTATATTTGGCCTTAAATTCATTCGCGGGTATTATATCAAATATTGCATCATTTCTCTCGATGGCAAATTTCTTGTTTCTTGTATTTTTTAAATATGATGATAGTTTCTCCAAAAGAGTACCTAAATACTTTGGATTCTCGCTACATCTAACACGTGTTTCATTATTCATTTTATAATATTCTACTATATGTTTATATAATTCTTTTACATCATTTTCTGGCTATTTTTCTAATAGAAATTTTAATTTCGTTGCGCGCTTTATATCATTTATTGACGTACAATCCCACATATGGAGTTGATCAGTCCCCTTATGAGATTCACTCATAACATTTTTATCTCATAATATTCTTCTCTGATGACTTTTTACTCATACCTCTTGTAATTACTAATGTTTTCTTTACCTTTTCGTCATTTTCCAATGGTATCATACTCTTTAGTGGAGTAGAATCAATATCTATCCTTGATAATGCATCGGCATTAGTGTTGTTTATTCCGTTCTTGTATATTATTTCAAAATCGTAGTCAGAAAGTTCCAGTCTTATCCTCGTTAATTTAGAGTTCGGGTTTTTACGCGAAAATAGTGAAATCAAAGGCCTGTGATCTGTCACAACTGTGAATTTTCTACCATATAAATACGGTCTAAAGAATTGTATGCCTAATGTATAAGTTTTATAATTATAATATTTTTTATTTTGATTACATACCAATACATACCAATACTTTTTATAATTTAATTAAATTTATTACATTTAAAACATACAATAATACAGTAGGACCTTGATTATCCGTGATGGTTGGGACCGGAAGCATTCCGGATAATCGATTTTCCCGGTTAATTGAGTACCAATTTTGGCTAGTTTTTTAATAGATATTTTTATTATTTAATAAATGAATATGTACATATTTATGTAAGAACTAAATAATTCAAGGATTTTATATACATACATGTTTCAAAAATATAAAAAAACCGCACTTCTCAAATTTCTAAATTAAACTAAACAGGTTTACATGTATGCTTATGTCTCATCGTATACTAAAGAGGAAATTAACCTTTTTCGCTTGTTTGTCCAAAATAATAGAAAACAATTTTTGCTTATAATCACGGATAATAGAGATAATCACGGTTAAACGATGCAGAAAAATTTAAGTCGATCCAAAATAAAATTAAGTCGATGCAAAAAATTTTCTTTTTCCATCCCGGATAATTGATGTTGCCGGATAATTGAAACACGGATAATCAAGGTCCTACTGTATACACATACATATGGGGTTACCCTTTAATTATATTTTCATAAAATTAAACACTTAAACCGCTACTTACATTCTAAACAGTTTTTTTGTTTATATGCTCTCTACTGTTAAAACGAAATTTTAAAAATAATTTACTCTTATTATTCTTCTCCTTTTCTAATTAAAATTATCTGTTTACTAAAAAGAATTATTACTATTACAGCTATTTCGAAAATTATTTAAATTTTTTGATGTAATGTTGGTCGAAAATTCTCACCATCCTCTTGATATGATTGCTGGTGATGGTGATCGATAAATGTCGATTCATCTGCTGTCGCTAGATAGTCAGGTGGTGGTGTATAGGCTCTATGTAGAGGATAATAGGCGCTACGTGGTGGGCTATTGTCGCTAGGTTCATTTTTGGGGCGTGGTATACGTAATCGTTTAATTTCCGTTAAATATGATTCCATCTTGTCTAGTAAAGTTAACTTTTTAAAATTTATTAAAAAATAGTGCCTCTCTTATATCAATATTATCTTTCAGTAATTTACGTGATTTTAATAGGTTATATTTTGCGGAATATACTATTTACGTTGGAGCGACTTCCCGCTGATGTTGTATCAAACGAATCTTAAAAGTTCTAGAGAACAAGCCATTCGACTAAAGCAACTTCACTATTATTCTACGTACGAGTATGTATGTATTGAAGTGGTCTCTGCATGTTTTGTTTTGACAGAAATTAGCTTGTAGCTTTCTGAGAAAAGATAGTAGAATTTTCAAAAAGAATTTTCATTTGTTTTCAAAACGAACGAACGTGTTAGTCAACGCTCATAATATATCTACTTACTTACTTACTTAATTGGCCATAACAACCCGATTAACGGATTTCGACCTGCGGCAGCACGTCCTTTCTGGCGCGCCTACGCCAGTTGGTCACACTAACCGATGACAGGGCTTTCTCGATTTAGTCCTTCCAACGGATACAAGGTCGTCCTCTTCGCCGACTTCCGCAGATCCCCGCATCAAATACCCGTATTTTTCTCTCGAATACTCTCAAGGCTGCTGCATTGGTGCACGGGTAGGATTAGCGTCTTGTAGAGTATTAGTTTTGTCGTACGAGAGAGGTCTCTGCTACTCAATTGCCTATTGAGACCATAGTAGCACTTGTTGACAAGAGTGATCCTGCGCTTGATCTCCAGACTGACATAATTTTTGGTGGTAACGGCAGAGCCAAGATAAATAAATTCCTTGACTGTATCAAAAGTATAGTTATCGGCCGTAATCTGAGAATCAACGCCGCACGTCTGTACTCGTCGATAATATATACTTCGTTTTGCCCTCATTTACTGCCAAACCCATCTTAGCAGGCTCCCTCCCGTTCGATAGCACTAAAGGCAGCAGTAACATCTCGCTTGGTACGCCCTATGATGTCAATGTCGTCAGCGTACGTAAGCAAGTGTAAATTTTTTTGAAAAATAGTGTCATTGCGATGCACTCCCGCCTTTCGCAAAACACTCTCCATGACGAAGTTGAAGAGGTCGCATGATAAGGGGTCGCCTTGTTTGAAACCTCGCACGGTATCAAAAGGTTCGGAGAGGTCCATTCCTACCTTGACGGAGCTACAGGAATTGCTCAACGTCATTCTGCATAGCCTTATCAGCTTCGCAGGTATACTGAGCTCAGACAAAAACACGATCCTTTATAGGACTATCGAAGGCTGAAAGTCGACAAAAAAATGGTAAGTGTCGACTTGTTTTTCGTGGTCTTTTCCAGGATCTGGCGTAGTGTGAAGATCTGGTCGATGGTGGACTTGCCAGGTCTGAAGCCGCACTGATAAGGTCCAATCAGTGTTTTGACGAGTGGCTTCAGTCGTTCACACAATGTTAGGTTAGGTTAGAGGACGTGTACCTATCAGTCAAGACAGGTACAGCACCCGGAGGTCAGATTGACCCATTGTACACGTTCACACAATACGCCTGTAAGAACCTTATATGCGATAGGGAGAAGGCTTATACCCCTGTAGTTGGCGCATATCGTAGGGTCTCCCTTTTTCAGGACAGGACAGAGGACACTGAGATTCCAATCGTTGGGCATATTTACTCTAGCCATATTTTGTAAATAAGCTGGTGCATGCGCCCTACCAACTCATTACATCCGGTCTGAAACAATTCAGCGGGGAGGGCATCAGGACCTGCCGCTTTATTGTTTCTAAGCCGCATAATCGCGACTTTGACCTTTTCTTGGATAGGCGGCGGAATCTCCACGCCGTCATCCTCGATCGGCTTCGGAACATCATCTCTAAAGGCGGAATTGGTGTCGTCATCGCCTTGTAGCACCCCTTGCGGATATGTTAAGCGGCGTTTTTCGCTGCAGTTGCCTCACGACACTCCTCATCGTACCATTGATTTCGTTGGGGTGGGCGTCCGAAACCGAGGACTCTTTCCGCAGTAGTGCGCAAGGAGTGGGAGATATTAGCCTACAGTCCGCCACTGTCGTTGAGATTAGATGGGGAGCGACGGAGCTTATCCGAGAGTTGAGTGGAGAACGCCTCAGCTGGCCTTTGTGATCGCAGCTTCTTAGCGCCCATCTTGTACTAGAGCGCGCAGACCTCGAGGCGCTAATGCGCACTCGAAACTTGGCTGCGACAAGGTAGTGGTCCGAGTCGATGTTTGGACCTCTGAATGTGCGCACATTTAGTACATGTGGATACGTGCCTTCCGTCAATCACAATATGATCAATCTGGTTGGATGTTGATCGATCGGGGCACATCCAAGTGGCCTTGTGAATGTCGAGATGCTGAAACTTGGTGCTACATACTATAATATATCTACAATATATAAAAAACTATAATTCATTCTGAAATAAGTTTGTCAATTTGCGAAAATGAAAGATCCACCAAACAATGACAATATAAGAGCCGGCTCTATCGGTAAACAAAAACAAAACGCTTACTATCACATCTCCTGGACCGAAGTTTTTTATAATGCAATCCATGTAAATAGCGAGAAAACTCTTTCAGAAGTGTCTACCTTTCTAACTAAAAAGTCATCGATAACAAGTGTAGCATAAAAGTTTTTTTTTTATTTACAAGTTTTCAGTTTGGTATACAATTGCCTCAGCGTCTTGCGACATTGTTGAGGCGAGTTGGCATTTACTGATAAGGTATGTAATTAAAGTGTTTGATACATATACATTTAAAAATTCAAAATGAAAAATTATCCTAGAAGCATTTCTAAATTATTTAACAAAAACTTCTTTAAATTTGTATTAAAAGCATTTACTTATACACTATATAAGGTATGTAATTAAAGTGTTTGATACATATACATTTATAAATTCAAAATGAAAAAGCAGATATGGTATGATAAAGCATCAATTTTGTGTTATCATTGAATTTATATAGAATTCCTATTACTGGATATATTTTTGACTTAATACTATCAATATGGAGATTCCACCTCAGGTTTCTTTGCAATAAAATTCCTAAATATTTTATAGATTCACACTCAAAAACCTCTTCTCCATTTACAACGATGCTAAATGTTTCAGCATTAATACTTGAATATGGCTTAAATCGGATGATTTTAGTTTTTGACGTATTAATGACCAATTTACTTATCCTTGCATATTCAAAAATTATGTCTGTATTTTTTTGCATGTATGCTCTTAACGTTGTCTCATGTTTATAAGGGTAAAAAATAGAAATATCATCGGCATACAGGTACATTTTTCCATTAAGCTCAAGGTTTACAATGTCATTTATATAAACAGTAAATAACAGTGGACCTAAAACGCTGCCTTGTGGAAAAATTATATAAACGCAATCTTTGTAATAAAAACTAAAAATTTAATTTAAAAACAGTAATTTAATCCAATTATCATCATTAACTCTAAATTATGTCAAAGATGTGATTTATTCAGTTAACCATAAAGGCAGTACAGAAAACAAAGTTCAAAAAGAACTAGTAACGCAAGATGTATGTAAATTAAACAAAATTTTTAAGTAAAGGAAACCAATTTAATAATCATCACATTTGTATTTACAAATTCCCTTCAGAATTATCGATAGACTATGAGAAAGTTAAAGTTCGACCCTACAGAGAAAGAAAAAGAACTATTATAATCTTGGAAAAATATAATGAACAATATACATCTTAATCACCTTACTCTTTCATATGTAAAAACACTGATAAAACAAGTAATAACAATAATAACTCTAATTCAAAATATTGTTACGAAAATGTAAACGGTGTACATCGTTTAACATTAAAATGAGCAAAAGCTACACAAACAAATACAATTAACTTGTTGCAAGTAAACCAACATCAGTATGAAAGGAAAGGGTAGAGACAAGTAAGCGAGAACGCAACAACAAACAATGTGAACAAAATACACAAACAACAATGAAGTCGTATAGTTGTATTCGTCAAGTTGTAGACGGTGGCACACAAAAGTAATGCGAACAATAAACTAAACACATATTTTTTTTCTTTTATTTACAATCAGCGAACTCATATTCTAAAAGTTTTTAAAAAGGTAAAAAAGTAGCGATATAATACAAAACAAGCACCAACAATTATCAATTCTTTTAGCATTAGTTGTAGTTCATACCGACGAAAAATGCTATCTCCAAATGTACCAATAACGTCAAGTGAATTAAAAGAAAGTAAAACAAATACATACATATGTACAGGTTTATCAGACAGAGACAGAACATTATCTCAAAACTTAGATACCAGGAACTACAATAAATTATTTCTACCTAAAAATATTTTCAAAAGAACAATAAAACGATTAGCAATGACTAAATATAATAAATGTCCAAAAAATATATAAATTTCCTCCCACCGCCTACACACACATTTTCATTAATCTTTTCTAATATTTTCACATCAAATTCAATGATGGTTAATATCATTCAATGGGACATGAATGGATTTAGAAATAATTTGAATGATCTTATTTTTAGAACTTATTAAAGCTCATTCTCTAAAAATTATATCTCTTCAGAAACAAATCTTCATAATACAAACAATATCCCTACTCCAATAAATTTTAAGTTATTCTCTTCCAATACTTCCAACATGTGATTTGATGGCTGTGATCTTTCAATTATAAACAGCCACATATCAAACTTATTTGTGTACCAGGCCATTGCAACACAACTGGTAATGAATACGCAGACGTTGCCGCAAAATTCTCGCTTAATAATTCTCAACAAACAATTACAATTTAGTATATATCAAAATATATTACACAGGAAAAAACAATACTAGACACAGAGCATCCGACTGGTATATGAAATTTAACAATAACTTTGGCACAGCTAATTTCTTCGGTAATATCAATAATTCCATATTTAATTGTAACCAAAATTATTAGACCTCAAAAAGAATGTATTTGTAATCTCCCCTTTACCCCACCATGTGCCTGTACTATATTGTATCCCAACAATCCTTAATATATACCTTCTCTACCTCACACAAAAGACTTACATATTTGGAAACGAAAATACAATTCAACTGTTTTTCCAAACGAAGAACATAGCCGTTTTGAAATCGATTGGTCTCTATCATTCTATCTAATAATTACGTCTATAGTCACAACCAATAACAATGAAGGGTGTTTTTTATAGAGGTATAGAACTTTAAGTTGGCATTACTTTTCAAGATGGCGACCGATTTAACAGCTGTCAAGTGATTTATTCTCAGTTTGGTTTGGCAATTCATCATGAATAGACTCACGCCTGAACAACGCTTGCAAATAGTGCAATTTTATTTCGAAAATAATGGTTCTGTGCGGAAAACGTATCGCGCACTACGTCCATTTTATCGTCGACAAAATCGTTCATCAGAGCAGTTAATTCGATTAACCATGGAACGTTTTCGCACCACCTTTACTCTTATTGATAACTCGCATCCCCAGAGACGCTGTACGGGGCGTACAGAATAAGCTATTGCTGCTGTAGAGCGTAGCATTGAGGAAGACCCGAATGAGTCCATCCGCCATCGAGCACAGGAATTGGATCTGTGTCCATCCACTTTATGGAAGATTTTGCGGAAGGATCTTGGTTTGCGTGCTTACAAAATCCAACTCGTGCAAGATTTGAAGCCAAACGATCATCAAGTAAGGCGTAGATTCGTCGAATGGGCCCAAAACGAGATTATCGTTGTTCCAGATTTTCATAACCGAATTTTGTTTAGCGATGAAGCGCACTTCTGGTTGAATGGCTACGTCAACAAACAAAACTGCCGTATTTGGAGTGAAGGTAATCCTCAAGTGTATGTGGAAACACCGTTACATCCAGAAAAACTGACTGTTTGGTGCGCTTTATGGGCTGGTGGAATCATTGGTCCGTACTTTTTCAAAAACGATGGTGGGCAGAACGTTACAGTCAATGGTGATCGGTATAGAGCCATGATTACTAACTTTTTCATTCCTGAATTGAATAACCATGATGTCCAGGAGATGTGGTGTCAACAAGACGGCGCAACATGTCACACAGCTCGTGCCACAATAGATTTATTGAAAGACACGTTTGGTGACCGCCTAACTTCACGTTTTGGACCTGTGAATTGGCCTCCAAGATCTAGTGATTTAACACCGCTAGACTACTTTCTGTGGGGCTATGTAAAGCCATTGGTCTATGCGGTAAAGCCACAAACGCTTGACCATTTGGAAAACAACATTCGCCGTATTATTGCCGATATACGGCCACAAATGTTGGAAAAAATCATCGAAAATTGGACGTCCAGATTGGACTACATCCGCGCCAGCCGTGGCGGTCATATGCCAGAAATCATATTTAAAATGTAATGCCACAAGATTATCTTTCGGATAAATAAAATTCATGTCAATCGAATAATCCATCGTTGTTTTATTGCAACTTAAAGTTCTATACCTCTATAAAAAACACCCTTTATAAGTCGAAAATGATACTTTCAAGAAAAATCTATTTTTATTTACAAAAGTGTTTCTTAAAAATTTAAAAAGTGCACTAGAAAAAATTTGCTGCAAAATTAAAGATATTTATACGGGGAAACCTAAGATCAAAAACAGTAATATAACATTTGTTACATTAAGCGCTTATTATAAATGATCAACATGTATTTATTAATAGCATTTTAAAAAACGTTAGATAAATTGGGATTTCACGTAAATATAAATTTTTGGGAGAAGAGTATGATATTGTTACGTTTTTACCTTTTCCAAAACGTTTACAGTATGAGTTCGTTAATTCCAAACAAAGTAAAAACAAATATGTGTTTAATTTCAGTTAAACTCTTTATTGTCGGCACTATCTTATGTGCCACTGTTCGAACTTGTACCACGTATATAACAATAACTACAACAATAATCTGTTTATTCGTTATTCTCAACACACAAGTATTTGCAACGGCGATCTGACTGAATTCTTACTGACTGGTTTGTCTTGCCTTTTTATATGCTATCGCATTCAGTCTGATGAAGGTTCTCTCGGGGTTCTCTATCATTATCTCTATCTATTCTTGTCTCTAGAACTCTATCACTACTTCATTGCTGTTAGTGTATTTTGTTCACGTTGTTTGTTGTTGCGTTCTTTCATACTTGTCGGTCTCCTTTCCTTTCATGTTGTTGTTGGTATATGCAACCAAGTTCGCTGTATTTGTGTGTGTGTAGCTTTTGTTTATTGCTTCATATGAAATGATATTATGTTCGTCCCGAATGGGCTCATTATCTCTTTTCCCATATTTTGCCAGTAGCTCTATGTGTACGACCTTCATTTTTGTTCGGGGGCTGTTAGCTTTCTGTATCATGTACACGACATCGTTTAAATACTTTATACGGTCCATCCCAGCTGGTTAGTAGCTTGGGAGATAATCCTTTCCTCCGCTTTGGGTTGTATAGTAGAACCAGTTGTCCCTCCTGGAAGCCCTCCGTGTTTGCTGCTCGATCATACCTGGCTTTCATTCTATCACTGACCATTTTTATACGGGGGCGCACAAATTCATGGAGCTCAATTAGTCTTTCTTCTTTTCCGGTGAATGTGGCTTCCCTCTCTGTGGTGGGCTTAACACCAAACTCTAAGTCACCGGAGAATTTTATTTCAGTCCCAAAGATAACTTTGCCGGGTGATCTAGATGTTGAATCATTGACCGCAGATCGATACGCCAGTAGAAACATCAGAATGTGTTCGTCCCAATCCTTCTGTTGCTCGATCACTACTTCCCGCAAGTATTCCTCCAGGGTTCTATTAAATCGTTCTACCATTCCGTCTGACTGTGGGTGAAGCGGCGTCGTTCGAGTCTTCTTAATACCGTATGCCTTACACATTTCCTTGAATACAGTTGACTCAAAATTTCTGCCTTGATAGGACTGTAGCTCTATTGGAACCCCGTAGCGGCATACCCAGTTGTTCACAAAAACATTTACTATTGTGTTCGCCTCTTGATTGGGTATGGCATATACTTCCGGCCACTTGCTGAAATAGTCCATCACAACGAGAACATATCGGATTCCGGCATTGCTGACACGAAAAGGGCCTGCTACGTCCATCGCTACCCGCTCGAAAGGTGCGCCCGAGTTATATTGTTGCAGCTGACCTCGACTTCTTTTTACTGGACCTTTACCTGCAATACACTGGGCTATCCAATCCGGCACTGCTTGCTGACATCCAACCTAAAAAAACGTTGTTTTACCCTTCCCAGCGCCTTTGTCACTCCAAGATGTCCTCCGCTAGCTCCATTATGAAACTCCTTTAACACTTCCTTCATCTTGGAGGAAGGCGCTACTAATAGGTTGGATGAGGTCTTGCCATCAGCGCTTTCCCAATGTCGACATAGGCACCCATTTATCAGCCTTAAACTGTCCCAAAGTGCCCAATATGCTTTTGTAAGAGGACTTTCTGCGGATATCTCATTTCTGGTAGGTCGTTTGTCCTCTTCCTTAGCTGATATAATCTTCGCCAGTATTGGGTCACTCCTTTGTGCTTCGGACCAGTCTTCGTTGGCTTCGATCTTCGTTAGCCGGATATCAACGATGGATTCCTTTTTCTCAGCTCTCACGCAGTGCTTACACTCCAAATTACAAGGTCGGCATGGAAGAGCATCAGCATTTCCATGTTTTATGCCTCTTCGGTGTTCAATGCTGAAGTCGTAAGTCTGGAGGCGCTCAATCCAACGTGCTAGCTGTCCTTCAGGGTTCTTAAATTGCAGCTGCCATCTCAGTGCGGATTGATCAGTCCTTAGAAGAAAATGTTGGCCATACAGGTACTTATGGTAATGTTTTATACACTCCAGCACTGCAAGTAGCTCTCGTCAGGTCACACAGTAGTTCCATTCAGGCTTTGATAGCGTGCGACTATAGTAGCCTACGACTTTTTCTGTCCCATTCATCACTTGGGAAAGTACACCACCAATATCATATCCGCTAGCATCACTGTCCAAAATAAATTTTTCCCTTGGGACTGGATACGCCAAAACTGGTGCCACACATAATAGGTTTTTTAGACTCTGCAACACCTTCTCCTGTGGCTCACCCCATTGATACACTTTTGATTTCTTGGTGAGCTCATGCAAGCTTGCAGGCACGCTAGCAAAGTTAACCACAAAGCTTCTGTAGTGTGCATAGTCCCAAAAAGCTGCGTAGTTCATGAGGATTCTGGGGATGAGGCCAGTCCTTTACTGCTCGTATTTTATGTCCATCCGTGAATATGCCATCTGCTGTGACAAAATGCCCAAAATATTTCACCTGTTTTTGGAAAAATGCACATTTCTTTACGCTTAATTTTATTCTAGGCATTGATATTCGTTTCAAAACTTCTCCCAGGTTCTTGAGGTGTTCGTCAAAAGTTCTGCCCATCACTACTTTGTCATCGAGGTACACCAGGCAAGTCTTCCAATGCAGTCCCTTCAGTACACGTTCCATAAGCCGCTCGAATGTGGCCGGAGCATTACAGAGTTCAAATGGCATAACTTTGAACTGCCATAAGCCGCCGTTCGCACTGAATGCAGTTTTCTCCTTATCCTTGTGTGCAATCTCCACTTGCCAATACCCGCTTTGTAGATCCAACGTGGAGAAACACTTCGTTCCGGCTAGCGTGTCAAGTGTGTCGTCAATTCTTGGTAGCGGGTAACTGTCCTTTTTAGTGACATCATTCAGCTTCCTGTAGTCCACGCAGAATCTTGTGCTGCCATCTTTCTTCTTTACTAAAACTACAGGTGAGCTCCACGGACCCAATTATGGTTCGATTACACCGCCCTTCCTCATTTCGTCGACTAACTCCTTAACCTTATTACGCTTCGCCAGCGGTATGCTTCTGGGTGCCTGTGTTATCGGTCTCGCTTCGCCCGTATCAATTTCATGCTTGACCATAGCTGTTCTTCCTTGTCTTCTATTGTTCGGGGTAAAAGCGAAAACATACATCTTTAGCAGCGTTTTGGCTTTATTTCTCTCTGGAGCTGCTAAACCTGCTACCCATTTCTCCACATTTTCACCAAATTCCTTTTGATCCTTGGCTGAAATTTCGGCAGGTTGCGGCGATTGTTCGCTGTTTATTACCGCCTCTACTGGAACACATTGGCCCACCTCTGAGTTTTTACAGATGACTCTTTAATGGCCTGATAAATTTAGCACTTTCACAAGGACTATTCTCTGTTCTGTGGATTTGACGAGGGTCTTTGCTGATAACAAATCCGTCTGAATTTCTACTGGTTCCACAACCTACAAGCGGTTTTCCTCACAATCTCCCACCATACGTGCCCATATCAATAATTCACTCTGAGGTGGAATTTTAGTTGTTCGACCGCAACTATCCTTCTGGCGTACACTTGATACTTGTATCCCACATCAAGAGGTATCTCCACATTCCGCCAACTCATAATATGTTGCCCCATATTCAAATTGATACCACGAGCTATCATTAAATCGCCACCAATAATAACCTCATCCACAATATCGGCAACAATGAAAACCTGACTTACACTAATGTTGGCTTAGCTGTGTGCCCGGCATCTCAACTCCATGCGGTAAAGCTATCGTTTGTGCTCATCGCCATATTTACGCTGCAACGCCACCATTAAGTCATTGTAGTTGTTCTTGCAACTGGCTGGCATGGTTTCTAGGATTTCAACTGCGACACCTTTTAACGCCAAAATTAGTTCTAGAGCCTTCTCCCCATCGTCCCATCCGTCCCTACTAGCTACTGTCTCGAATTGGAATTTGAACGCGGATAGGGGTGATCTACCATCAAAACAAGGTGGTTTTATTTTGCCGGTACCGGTACCTTCTGATACGACTTGTACTTGTTCCGTTCGCTGACTCTGGTGGTTGTTGATCTTTTCTTCCATTATCATCAGTTTTTCGGCGACGGTCTTTCCCAAATCATTCACTTTCGTGTCGACGGTCCTTTCCTCCACATCAGTAATTCTTTTGCTGACCGACTCGTGTATTTCCTGCAGCTTCTCTGTTGTCGCTTCAAGTTTATTCTCAATTTTTGACAAAAATTTTTGTTCTCGAAGCTCCATGTTTTCCATAATTTCTGCTTGCATTTTTTCCATTCTTTGTTCACTATCTTGTCGCGACTCAGCCAGAAGTTTCTGATTTTCGGCTCTAGAAACGTCTCGTACATCAGCAAATATCTTTTTGTTCTCTTCTTGCATTTTTCGATTTTCGGCCCTAGAAGATTCTTGTACCTCCGCCAGAAGTTTTTGATTCTCAGCTGTAGAAGCTTCTTGTGCATCAGTTAATACTTGCATTTTTTCCATCATAGCGGCTATCAAAGAATTTATGTCGATACCGCTATGGGTTGCAGATGCCTTTAATCCTCGTTCCTCTTCATCCTCGAACTCGTAGGAATCGATGTCAATGCCCTGAAGCTACAGTTGTTCCCTTAACCGTCTTTGGAGTTCATTCTTCGTTCCCGTTGTTGGCAGCTCTAATTTACCCAACTCTCGTTTAAGCTGTTCCACTCTCAGTTCGGTGAGCTTCCTTTTAATTAATTTTTTTTTATTTTTTATTTTTTTTTTACTTTTGGATTTTGCAATCCCACTTCTGACACCACTTGTTACGTTTTTACCTTTTTAAAAATGTTTAGAATATGAGTTCGTTAATTGCAAACAAAGTAAAAACAAATATGTGTTTAATTGTCCCCACTATATTATGTGCCACTCCTCGAACTTGTACCACGTATATAACAATAACTACAACAATAATCTGTTTATTCGTTATTGTTATCACACAACTATTCACAACGGCGAGCTTCAAACCGCACTGTTTTGTTCACACGCAACTTCACACAAGGCTGGCTGAATTCTTACTGACTGACTTCCTGATTTGTCTTGCCTTTTTATATGCTGTCGTATTCAGTCTGATGAAGGTTCTCGATGTAGAACGTTTGGGGTTTCGCTTTCTCGAGAACTCTATCGCTACTACATTGTTGTTTGTGTATTTTGTTCACGTTGTTTGTTGTTGTGTTCTTTCATACTTGTCGGTCTCCTTTCCTTTCATGTTGTTGTTGATATATGCAACCAAGTTCGTTGTATTTGTGCGTGTGTAGCTTTTGCTTATTGTTTTCATATGAAATGACATTAGGTCGTTTCCATTTGCGTAACAATATTATAACTCAAATTGACATAAGTCGACTTAGGTTATTGTAGCTTGTTCCTATTGACTGCCTTAAATATTGATAATTGTTTTCCCTTAATATTTTTAAGGGCGAATATTAATTAAATAAATTATAATTAAAAATAAAATTGGGCACTTTGTGAATTTAATACTCTCGCAAAATAAGACCAAAATATCGAGAAGAACACCGCTGACGATAAAGTTTCTATTTCAACTGAATTCTGTATTTTGTTAATATTATATTATTACATCTAATACATAATAATCTATCTTAATACTTACGGTTCAGGACATTCAGCAACTCCGTTGCTTTATCTGACCTTGGAATATATTCTATATTATTTATTCATTAACCTTAACGCTATTTCTTAATTATATTATTCATTAGGGTAGTTCATGTTTATAAAATTAGTATTATTAGTTAATTATTATTATATTATAAATTCATTTTACTGCTATTATGATTATTATTATTTAGGTAGTTATTGTTTATAAATAGTTAGTTTAGTTATTTATAAATACTGTAGATGTGGCCCAACATTCCGGCCCCATTGAAGGACTGCAAGTCTTCAATCAATTGGAAGTGGAGCCAGTTTGTGGATTGGGCGCTTATAGACGCCGTTGCGCGTTGCGACCTCCGCCACTCTGACCTTGCCGTCTTCTCTTTCTACGACTTTGACGACTCTCCCGGTCAGCCAATGTTGCGGCGGGCAATTGTCCTCGTGGATGATCACCACCTGATCTAGCTTCAGGTTGGGCGATTCGTTGGTCCACTTGGCTTTGCCTTGTAGACCCAGGACGTAGTCTCCAGACCAAACCTGCCAGAACGTCTGCTTGAATCCGCCAACGCTTCCATAATTTGGGTTCGCTTATTTTCCCGTCGCCTACGGATTTGAGCAGCAGCGAACGCATACCCCCTCCTATCAACAGATGAGCTGGAGTTAGCGCCTCTCCGTCGTTGGGGTCCGGAGACAGCGATACAATGGGCCGACTGTTGAGCACCGCCTCTGTTTCTGCGAGCATCGTATCCATTTCCTCTTGCGTTAGCGATGCGTTGCCCACTGCGCGCAGAAACAGGAACTTCACCTGCTTGAAGGCTGCTTCCCACAGCCCTCCGAAGTGTGGTGTCCGAGGTGGTATGAAGGTGAAGTTCACCCCGGACGACGCTGCGTAAAATTCGAGGGCGGGTCGACTCCTGTCGAATGCTTGTTGCAGCTGCTTGAGGACGTTGCTGGGTCCTACGAAATTCGTTGCGTTGTCGCATAGCACCTCTTTCGGAAGACCTCTTCTAGTAGCGAACCTTTTAAAAGATAGAAGAAAAGAATTAGTGGATTAATCTGATACTAACTCTAAATGCACTGCCTTAGAAATGAAGCACACGAAGACCTCTATATACATTTTCAATGGTGGTCGACCTCGAATTCTCAAAGACACATTAACGGGACCACAAAAGTCTACGCCGATGATAAGAAATGGTCGTGTAGCTCTCACTCTATTAGTGCGCAAGTTTTCAATTATTTTGGGACATAAGTCTCGGCTTATAGCGGAAACAATGTACACACTTGCGAGCAATTCTACTGCACTCATCCTTAGCGTTAATTGACCAATGAGTGCTTTGTGCCAGCATGGCAATTCTCGAAATGGAGATGTCGCAAACAGAGTGTGACAAAGTCATTTTGCTTCGGTAACAAAAGTGGGAATTTTGCATCATATGGCAAATTTGCATTAAGCAATCTCCCACCTACCCTTAATAGTGAAAATTTTCTTCCTTCCTCAGTGAATGTATGAATGAAAGGTGTAAGTCTCCGTATATTCAACGGTAAGATCAGAGATTTCTGTAATTTAGAAATCTCAGAAAAATTTGATTTCTGGATAGCCTCAACGAGGCGATAAAATGACCATTTCATTTCCGTTGCAGTAGGTAGGATACTTTGAATTGATTTTCGTTTCTTCAGATTATCAATGAATCTGAGTACGAAACATGTTACTCGAAGTAACTTTTTATATGAAGAGTATTTCGATACCATCTCCAGTAGACAGTTAGAAGTTCACTCTACTGCAAGAAATACATAACTTTTGGTTCTCTGTTAATTCAAAATGTTCATTAACAGGCCATTTTGAACTGTCGTCTAGAAGGAACGACGGTCCTTCAAACCATATTGAATTCTTCAAATTCTTCACATCGGATCCCCTTGACACAATGTCAGCTGGATTCTGTTTAGTAGGCACGTGGCGCCACGAAACTTGGCCCGACCACTCCTGAATCTCAGCGACTCTATTCGATACAAAAGTCGTCAAAAAGGATGGATGCGTTTTTATCCAATGCAGTACTATTTCGGAGTCTGTCCAGAAATAAACATTATCTATTTCGAAATTCATGATACGCTTAATTCTGTTCCATAATTTAGTTAGCAGGTGTGCGGCACATAGCTCAAGTCTAGGAAGTGATTTAGACTTGAGGAAGCAACTTTGGACTTAGCCGTAGGTAGTCTCGAGACGAATGTATATGCAGCACCCATATGCCCGAATTGAAGCGTCAGAAAATCCATAAATTTGAATTCTCGATGTAGACGTGGTATGGACGAATCTTGGGATACTAATTGAATCAACTTCCATTAAATTAGCTTTGAAGTTTTCCCATGAAGTATTCAACCCCAAGGGAATTGGTTCATCCCAGTCAAGCTTTTGAATCAAAACCTCTTGCAATAGGATCTTTGATTTTGTAACAAGTGGGCATAACAGTCCGAGAGGATCCAATAATCGAGAAGACACCGATAATATGTTTCTCTTTGTAGCCTTTAAGTTCTGAAACTTATCTTCCAAATGAAATTTAAATAAATCATTCTTCGGAACCCAATGTATGCCCAATGCTTTCGCAGAGTCTGTATCGCTATGTATTAGTTTCTCTCTCTGTAAAGAATTCAGAAATTCAGGGTGGTTTGAATACCACTTAGTGAGATTGAAACCAGCGGAAGCCAAAATTTCAGTCACCAGATTTTGAATTAGAATTAATTCATAATAACTTTCAGCTCCGGTAAGTAAGTCATCTACGTAGAAATCCCTGCTAACATCTTTCGAACCAGTAGGCAAAGTCTCTTTGTATATGTCGCTTAGGTGAATCAGACATCTAATGGTTAAAAATGGCGCTGAAGCTGTACCATAAGTGACAGTATTCAACCGAAAATGCCTCAATTCATCAGATGGATTCTCTCGCCAAAGTACCACAGAAAATTTCTATCCTTATCACTAATCATGACCTGACGATACATTTTTTCAATGTCTGCAATGATTACATACTTGTGGAATCGAAATTAACGGATTAACGTAGAATACAATTCTTCTTGAACTTTAGGACCAACCATTAACAGTTCGTTAAGCGAAACTTGTAAAGAAGTTCAACATGAAGCATCAAATACTACCCGAAGTTTGGTAGTTGTACTCTGAGGTCGCAAAACACATTGATGTGGAATAAAAGAGTGGGAAGTATCAGGAAATTTGTCCAAAAGTGACATATGATCCAAATTGAAGTACTCCTTCATTAAGTCATGATACATCTGCCGTGGTATCATATTTGGAAAGTTTCCGTTCCAAAGAGAGAAATCGTCGCTTGGCAGTTTCAAACGAAGATTCTAATAATTTAGGATCAGACTTAAAAGGTAACGAAACCTCAAATCTTCCCGACGCAAGACGTCGCACTGTAGTCTTGAACTCGTTCTCACATTTCTTATGCTCCTCAGAATAAATTTCAGTTGATTCGGTTGGAAGTTCTTCTAACTCCCAAAATTTCCGGACGATCGAATCAACATTGGCCTCGTCTTCGATTGAAGTACTCAAATGACAAACGCTAGAATTAATGGAGCCCTTTGATTGATTGTATTTGCCAGTGACAATCCAACCAAGTGAAGTTTTCTGAAGGATTGGAAGGCTCGGGCCAGATTTTATCTGACCAACACACATTAACTCGAAGAAGATTTCTGCTCCGATAAGCAAATCAATTTTCCGTGGTTTATGGATCAGCCAATTTTATATTGTTAGGAATATGAAAGACGGTTGTATTTATAACACTATCAGGTTGGAAATTAGTTATCGAACTCAATACCCAGAATTTCGCATTAAATTGAGTAGAGTTAACCCTCGACGTGACAGTTAGATTAACGCTAGATTTCGAAAGTAAATTTGTTTCATTAATGCCAGTTAAATTCAGTCTGCCTCCTTCTCTTTTTAAACGAAGTGGCTGCGCAAGTTCCTCAGTTATCAGATTTGGTTGAGATCCGGAATCCAAAAGTGCTCTCGCTGGTATCAATTTAACAGAGCCACTTCTTACACTGACTACTGCTGTCGCGAGAATAACTCTCTTATCAAACGAAGAATAATTCACCGATCCATGTGTAGTTATTATTTGAACTTGCACTTGTATTGTACCTATGTAACAATGAATTGTGTAAGCTACCACAAATTCTACATTTGGATGAGGTACATTTCGCTACTGTATGTCCCCTTTTTAGAAAATTTATACATGCTGACACTGATTTAATAAAATCAAAACTTCGACTTACTGGCTCAGCAGTGAATGAAGTTCAATTATTAATATTATGCTGAACAGATTTGCAAAATAAACATTCGTCAGCAGACAATTTGGATTACAATACATTTAGTGAGGCTCTATTATTTCTCCTCGAAAAATGTTCAGTTCTTTGATTATCAAACCTCGGCCTTGAACTTGAAGACTCATCAGCTGCAATATGCTGATATCGTTTGTTCAAGGCGGATTCACATTCCGACCAAAGGGGAAGTTCCTCAAAATCAAGTTGCTCTTCCCATTTCATTTGGTGACTGGATCTACTTTTGACATCACTAAATGTATGAAAATGGCATTCGTAATCTTCTTATCGTCACCAATTGACAATAAAGAATCCATATATTGCCGATACCGTATCTATCATGCTTTGCGCTAGCCGAAGGTTTTGCAATTTGTGGCAAATCGAAAAGTTTTCTTATATTGTCGAAAAATATAAGATATTCATTATCGTGAACCTTCTTCAGACTTGCCATTACTTTGGGGTAATTTTCTTCCGTAATCTAAAAAACGTTTACTGTACCCAAAGCTTCATCGAACAAGCATGATATTAAATGATAAAATTTTTCAATATCTGTCAACGTCGGATCGTTGTGAACCAAGTTCTCAAACAGACTTATAAAATTTTTGTAATCGGAATATTTTCCGTGAAACATGGGGAGTTTCATGTTTGGGAGTCTCGACTGGTATGACTGCCCACAGAAGGACATTTCTAGCACATTTGATTGCCCATTCTTAGCCAGGAGACACAAAAATAATGATTTGGTGGTCACACAAATGATCTCAAGCTCAGCTCTATCATCGTTCTTGGGATCTAAATTATTCACATCAGATTGGAGCTTCATAGCTTGGTCAATATAATTTTTTAATATGTCTAGTCGACATTCCAACTCAATTGGATTAAAAGAAATTGAATGACGAATTCGAGCTATGTTTTCAACAACCTTAGCTTTCTTCGTAATTAACTTCTCCAAACTTTCTGATTTGGAGGGAGAATCTTGTCTCTTCCTACTAGTCATTTCAATTAACTTATGAAATCAAAGCAAACCGAATGTAACCAAATTAATTTATTGGATAAATGAAATTCCCAAAGGACGAATAATTTGCTTTGGACTAGGAGACTTAACGAAGTTATCAAACTCTCGCCGGTTACAAAATATTCGGAATCGTGTTCTATTTCAGTTCTATTATTCGCTATTCCCAGTAACCATTAATTATTAACCAGTATCTGTTCCACAATCAAAATAAATTAATGACAATATATGTCTATCCACCTCACAGCATTTGATAAATTTAAAATTTATCAAGTCAAATTCTCTAATAACGAATTTGTTATTATAAAACAACAATTAAACCATCAAATAAAATTGTACCGAATTTTGTCTGAAAATTAAATTCCGTAGACAGTGTGAATAGTCCCACTGTAAACAGCTGTGCAATGTATATACTATAAACCGCTGTGAAATGTATATACTGTAAATGGTAAGGGAATGACGGAATTTAACACTGTTCGTATGCAATTTATATTCAGCGAATAAACAAATAAGAACAAGCAAAGAATGAGAAACAATTTGATAAAATTAACAATTTAAAAAAAATTAGCGAATATTCTCGTCTTTCAATTTTCACAAAAATATAAATTATTTTAAATAAGAAATAAAAAATACCGCGGAAAAAAGTTCAGTGAATAAATATGCAAAAATAATAATAATTACTGTCGCGATCAATAGTAATTTATACGCACTTATGTGTACGAGAACAACAACAACACGCACGATTTTCACAAAAATAAGGGTGCTTTGTATAATACAATTAAATTTTGCAATCAAATAAATGAATATTTTCAAAGTTTTCAAGTATAAAATATATTATTTGTGTCCAACCGCAAGTCGTTAAGCAGTTTTTTAATAAATTACAAAAACCTCTTAAATTTGATTAACTTACAAATTTAAGGAAACAACACAAATATATTTTACAGTTGTTACCTCGGAATTCTGAATTAATCTCAGAAGTACGATCATTTTTGCATAAAACACAGCGGCAACGGGGCATCCTTCCTTCAAAATGATAGGTTGAGGGTTGATTTGGTGATTACAGATGTCCTCTTGGTATGATGGTGTGATGTGAAAGGTGTTTTGTATTTGTTTTGCTTTTTTCACTACACTTGTCACTATTTATGTAATTTTTATTTATGTAGAATGTAATTTGTTTTGTAGTTATAATTATTATGTATAACTTTTTATTGTATGTAAAGGGTGTTTTTTATAGAGGTATAGAACTTTAAGTTGACATTACTTTTCAAGATGGCGACCGATTTAACAGCTGTCAAGTGATTTATTCTCAGTTTGGTTTGGCAATTCATCATGAATAGACTCACGCCTGAACAATCCATGCAAATAGTGCAATTTTATTTCGAAAATAATGGTTCTGTGCGGAAAACATATCGCGCACTACGTCCATTTTATCGTCGACAAAATCGTTCATCAGAGCAGTTAATTCGATTAACCATGGAACGTTTTCGCACCACCTTTACTCTTATTGATAACTCGCATCCCCAGAGACGCTGTACGGTGCGTACAGAATAAGATATTGCTGCTGTAGAGCGTAGCATTGAGGAAGACCCGAATGAGTCCATCCGCCATCGAGCACAGGAATTGGATCTGTGTCCATCCACTTTATGGAAGATTTTGCGGAAGGATCTTGGTTTGCGTGCTTACAAAATCCAACTCGTGCAAGATTTGAAGCCAAACGATCATCAAGTAAGGCGTAGATTCGTCGAATGGGCCCAAAACAAGATTACCGTAGTTCCCGATTTTCATAAGCGAATTTTGTTTAGCGATGAAGCGCACTTCTGGTTGAATGGCTACGTCAACAAACAAAACTGCCGCATTTGGAGTGAAGGTAATCCTCAAGTGTATGTGGAAACACCGTTACATACAGAAAAACTGACTGTTTGGTGCGCTTTATGGGCTGGGGGAATCATTGGTCCGTACTTTTTCAAAAACGATGGTGGCCAGAACGTTACAGTCAATGGTGATCGGTATAGAGCCATGATTACTAACTTTTTCATTCCTGAATTGAATAACCATGATGTCCAGATGTGGTTTCAACAAGACGGCGCAACATGTCACACAGCTCGTGCCACAATAGATTTATTGAAAGACACGTTTGGTGACCGCCTAATTTCACGTTTTGGAGCTGTGAATTGGCCTCCAAGATCTTGTGATTTAACACCGCTAGACTACTTTCTGTGGGGCTATGTAAAGTCATTGGTCTATGCGGTAAAGCCACAAACGCTTGAACATTTGGAAGACAACATTCGCCGTATTATTGCCGATATACGGCCACAAATGTTGGAAAAAGTCATCGAAAATTGGACGTCCAGATTGGACTACATCCGCGCCAGCCGTGGCGGTCATATGCCAGAAATCATATTTAAAATATAATGCCACAAGATTATCTTTCGGATAAATAAAATTCATGTCAATCGAATTATCCATCGTTGTTTTACTGCAACTTAAAGTTCTATACCTCTATAAAAAAACACCCTTTATATAGATATTTTTGATATTTTAATTTGTTGCTTGTAACACTTGTTGTTATTTGTATGTTTTCTATTTTTATTTTGTCACTTTTAATTTTTATATGTGTTTGTAATTTTGGTTTTATATGTTTGATTATTTAAACTTTATTTATGAGATAAAATTTGCACTCGCGCATATATTTTAATTCTAAATAACTTATAGAATTAGTCGCGCGAATTTTGGTCTCTTCGAATTTCCGACGAGATCACTGTTATTAATTATAATTAATCTTTTTCTTATTAAAGCTCACTAATTTGAAATAAATTATCAAATTAACTTTAAATTTTTGTTCTTATAACATTAATAATCACTTTTTTCTTTCTTTTAAATTCACTTGTCCCTGCTCAGGCGCCAAATTTTTTTCCCTTAATATTTTTTAAGGACGAATATTAATTAAATAAATTATAATTAAAAATAAAATGGGGTACTTTGTGAATTTAATACTCTCGCGAAATAAGACCAAAATATCGAGTTTAAATTAATAACACCGCTGACGATAAAGTTTCTATTTCAACTGAATTCTTTATTTTCTTAATATTTTATTCTTACATCTAATACATAATAATCTATCTTAATACTAACGGTTCAAGGACATTCAGCAACTCCGTTGCTTTATATGACCTTGGAATATATTCTGTATTATTTATTCATTAACCTTAACACTATTTCTTAATTATATTATTCATTAGGGTAGTTCATATTTATAAAATTAGTTTTATTAGTTAATTATTATTATATTATAAATTAATTTTACTGCTATTATGATTATTATTATTTAGTTAGTTATTATTTATAAATAGTTAGTTTAGTTATTTATAAATACTGTAGATGTGGCCCAACAATAATCAAACTATACATTTTATTTTATTTGCAGAGACCTAAATGAATGTATTGAACTGCATCCGGTGATCAAAGATGATCTATATTTAGTAGCTTATGCTAGCGTTGAGTGTGGTTTAGTCTATGCAGATCAGAATAAAATTGATTTAGCTATTAACATCCTAGAAGAAACTAAGTTAGTAATTTGTAAAATTTTTATTTTACTAATTACATCATTAATTTTAATTGTTTCAGAAAACAATACACTGGATTTTCACTGGAGTCCCGACTGCACTTTCGTATTCATACAGCTGTAATGGATCTTAAAGAAAAAAAGAAATATGCTAAATAAACTATAGACAAAAGGTTATTAACAAAGTTATTTATAAGTTTCGTTCATAAAAACAATACTACTTAAAATCACTTTGTAATTAATTACGTTTGCACTTTATGTCAGGGATTACTATGTAAATAAATGGTTAGGATGTGTAAAGTTTTTTAAATAAAAAAAATATTTTAAACGGCTAATGCGAGTCGTTTAAAATATAAAAAATTTGTACTCATAAAGGTATAAACACATAGACGACAGATAACAGAAAGCTGCCAAGTTTAGAATATACATGTTTATATGAAGCAGAGATCAGCAATGAATCGTTTTTTCGCTACTCATAAGCACACATGAAATTTTGAATACAAGTGAGTCAACAATATTGAAATTTAAATACTCTGATTCATTCATACTCATTACAACAGGTACAACGTTGACATCAAACTCATACCATTCGAAATATGTTTGATTCATAAGCCTACGAGTGACTCGAACCATTCATCAATATTTACCGTCTTAATTGTTAGGCATTTACAAAAAAAAAGAAAAAAGACACAGGTAAAAAATACAGAGCAGCAAGCAGAGCAAAAACACAACCTTCTAGCAAGTATTTTAGTGTTCGTACGCTATTCTTACTTATTTTGTGATTCGTGTATATGTTGAGTTATGGAGAGTCGAAATCAACATCATACGTGTTGTTAAGTATGAATATAATGAGTACTTCAAACTTTGAATGTGAGTAGGGGTTCCATGATATTAAAATAATCATGAATTTGTATAAGTATCAGAAATTATGATTCGATTCTACTCATCTTTTTGAATACTCATTACTGATCTCTGATATGAAGACGATATTGACGATAGAATAGAAATTTTTTTTATTATTATTCATTTATTTGTACATTATATTAATTTACATAAAAATTTGGTCCCAGTGTCTCATAGACATTGTTGGGACAAGTTGACAAAATTTACAATGTACTTAATAAATACATATCGTTAGTCTAATTCGCAAATGTGTTAAGTCCCTGTTATCAAAATTTACAGGAGGCACAAGAAACATAGTAGCTGTTTCAGTTTTTAAAATTTGTAAACTTTTTAAACGCAATTATTTTTACAAAATAGCTCTTTTTAAATGACCTAGATCAAAAATTAATAATAATTGATAAATAATATTAGTGGTATTAGCACGTGCTTTTAATTTTTTTGTAGTTTTGTGGACTTATGCTTTAGTTACCCACACGTAACGTAACGTACTAGGGCGAACGTTCTCTTTTTAGCATATGGAGAACAATGTAAACGATTACCGAAACGTTCTCTCTCGTTAGCAAAACGGAACGATCTGTATAAAACAGAATTCTCCCACGTTTTTGCGCGACATTTGAATATGAGAGATGATGAGCAGTGTTGCCACGAAAAAAATATTGTAACCAACATTTGTGAAAAAATCACCAAATAAGGAAAAATATGACCAAAATTAAATTCGCAGTTTTTTTATTTTATTTTTTTTTCAAATTTAAATTATAATTGAGAAAAAAAGAAACAAAAAATAACAAAATAAATTTATAGTCTTACTTACCTAATTAATTTTAACAAACAAAATAAAAGCTATTTTTATAAGAAAAATAATAACCAAATCCGGAAAAATCTACACATTGAACAAAAACGGCAACACTGATGATGAGTCTGTATACCAATTTCTTTGCATTGTGTTGTGTTCGTTTGTGTGTTGCTTTGTGTTCTGTTTCGTTTTTATTTACATTCTTCGTTGACATATGTCCCGTGTTGAACGTTTCTATAACTACACAAACGTTTTTAAGGCTACGTAAGTTACGATTTTACGTTTCTTACGCTGGGGTAACCAGGGCATTAGACTATCTTCTATTTTTGTGAGCAGCTAAAAGCAGATTAGTGATGCTAAAACAGCATAAAATAATAATAAAATAACAGCTGAAAATACTTGTTATTGAAGAAAAACGAACAATGAAAAAACAATCCGTTTTTATAAAAAGTAAAGTTGAATTATGAAAAGTTAATTAATCATATTTTGTATACGAATTCGTTTGATAAGCCCGTAACCAAAAATATTTTTTATGAATACATACGCACCTACATACATACATTACAACCCTTCAGTCAAGTCACCATCACTTATGTTGTGTATGTTAATTTTAAACATGAGTGATGAGATCTACAGTTTAAAGCTGACTCCGAACTATGGATGTTTGACAAACTTTTCGTGGCAATT
The DNA here is from genome assembly GCA_936449025.2 of Sarcophaga subvicina. Classification (NCBI taxonomy): domain Eukaryota; kingdom Metazoa; phylum Arthropoda; class Insecta; order Diptera; family Sarcophagidae; genus Sarcophaga; species Sarcophaga subvicina. The sequence goes on along the minus strand of OW388085.2, from coordinate 13,417,845 downwards.
TTATTTACTCTCACAGTTTTTGCCAGAAATCTGCTGTCACAGTCGCCGAAGACATATTTTTTCATAATTCGTTTCGTTCGAGATGTCTGATCTGGGCATTGAACCGAGGCCTCACATCTAATAAGCCAACGCACAACTTACTAGACTACGGCGACTATTTTTTATGAATACAATAATAAATTTGTAGAAAGAATAATTTCTCGGGATGCGAAGATTAATTTAATAATTTGTGAAATTTTAGAAAGAATACATAGTCCATTATATATGTGATTTAATTTTTGCGTCTAAAAAAATTCGATAGTGACACCACTTTATAAAAAAAACATCCCTACAGGAAACGAATGACCGAAACTAAAGCTGGATTCACCCATTGTTTCTGAACAAAACGCTTGTTCCGGAACAAATTCAGTTTTTTGAGAGTTTGTTCCGAAACGATTCACCCAATTCGAACAATTGTTCCGTAAAAACAAGGCTACCATATGAAATATTTTTGTAAACGATGCGTGTTAGTTTTACAATTAGGCAGCACAGTAGCAGATGATTGCAATTCGTTTGTTTTCTTGGCTTGAGTGTGATCATATTTTTTATTGTGTTACAAAGAAATTGTAAATGAAAACAAATCTGAAATTGATGAAGTAAAAAAATGGGTAAATCCAGCTTAAAGCTATGGTGAGACTGAGTAAATATTTGAAGTAAAACATCATTTTTTTCTTTGCTCTAGTGTGACCATAAAATATTTTAAGGGTGCAAACAAGATTTTGAGGAAACAAATTTGATTGCTTGCAAACAAAAATGTCTAATGTGACCATAGTGTGACCACCCGTGTCAAATATTTTTTCCTTTTTTTTTCGAGCAAATAAATATTTGATCTTGAAAAAATTTTGTAAGAGCAAACAGTGGCAAATAACAGCTGTTGCAAGCAGTGTTGTCCACATTTAATAATAAATTATAAATTTTTTTCATAAAATCACCAAAACGGAAAATTTTAATAATAAATTTTATATGAAACATTTTGATCCATTAGTTCATTGTGAACCAGGAACAAAAAAATATTATTTTTTGACACATTTTTTAAATGCAAGTTTGTACCAAATGAAAGATCATACTTGTAATTTGCTACAGAAAGTTATATGGAAAAAAAATTAACCTACTAATTTCCAAGAAAATTACAATACTGTAAAAAAATCAGGTAAAGATCAAAATTTTTGTTTAATAGACGAATGGGTTCAAATTTTTAATACGTCAATCCAAAGCTTTTTGAGAGAACTTTTCTTTGATATTCATCTCAGGTATGATTATATTTCAAAGTTTTATTAAAGCAGCAATTTAATATCTGGACCTTAGAGACCAATATCTCCAAAACCAGTCTTCGACGGCACAAAATTTGTATGTATATATACAGTATGGTATTAAGTTTTATAATTTATCGTTTAAACGCAATCTAGTTTTCAATACTGATGTAGAAAAGAAAACAATTAAAAATAAAGTAAGGTGTGCTAATTTACTTTATTTTTTGGCAAAGAATATGGCGGCTGCTCCGCAACTTAACACAAATAATGTTTCCTCATCTTCCATTTCGAATTTTTATTTATTTATTTTCGTTTCTTTAAGTTTCTATTTTGTTTTGTTTTCGTTTGTTTCTCTTTTTTTGATGAAACAAAATTTTGTTTATGAGAAAACCAAAATATTTCTTCGGTCTGACCGCAGGAAAAACATGTTTGCTCCAAACTGTATTTGATGCTGTTTCATTGTTATTTGGGAAAATAAATTTTGTCAAATATTTACCGTCAATGTGACCAGCAAACAAACTACAGAAAAATATAATGCAAATACGAGTAGACATATTTGAAGCAAATATTTTTTCAGTGTGACCACAGCTTAACACATACACAACTTACTTACTACTGTATATGTAATTTTTTTTTACTTTTTATGCTTCAGAGTTGTATTTGTTAATACATCAAAAACACATCAATGCTGACTGTCAAATGACCTGTAAATTTCTTAATTTCAAAAATTCAATCGTAGTAGGCTTTGAAAACCAAAATTTAAAGCGTCTTATGACGAAAATTTTAATTGTGTTCTTTGTGTTAAAAAAGACGTGGAAACCAAAAACTTAAGTATTATTATTATTTTACTGCATAAACTTTAATGTGCCTTAAATTGTTTGTATACATTTACAGAAATTACCAAAGAGTTCAAATTCCCATGAAGCTATACTCTTGCTATGGTAGTTTGGCGGCCTAATGATTCAACTGGTATGATATTCTTAATGATGGACTCTGCTGATAGTTTGAAGGCCAGAGGGATAACCACATTGAAAGGTATTTTTCTATTGACCATGTCCCATGACCATGACTTCATTTCAAATGATGTGTGGTGTTAACTTGTTTTCCACCATATTTACGGGGGCATTTTTAAGTGTACAAGGAGGATTTATGGATTACTTACAATTTGCTACTGAGGTAGGTTTTTTATTTTTACAGCATTTTGTCTTAAAATTTAAAGTTTTAAATTATTTTATTCTTTTATTTTATTAGCATCCAAAATTGTTTTTGATATTTTTATACTTTCCATAAGTTCTGCTATTGGCCAATTGTTTATTTTGTATATCATTTCGATATTTGGAGCAGTAGTGTTTACCATTATAATGACTTTACGTCAGGTAAGTAAATAGAATTTAAAAGAATTTAAAAAAGGCAAATAAAAATGATCATGTTAAAATTATTCAAGAAAAATCTTATTCTTTGAAGTCTTTTATTCGAATATCCACAAAAAAACGGTACTTCTATTTATGTACAAAGTATGTAATTCAAAAATGTATAAATGTATGTGTTTATATATCAAAATTGATACCAGAATTTTCTAAACGAACAGTAATATTAACGTTGCCACATTAATGAAAAATGTTACACTTAAAGAAATAATATATAGCTAACATTCGGCCATCCTAATCTGACGATCGGCCTCGATTGGTACATTACGTAGTCCATAAGGTAACCTGGGATAGTTCTCACTCGAGTTGACTTTTTGGGTTGGGAATTGTCGTACTCTGTTGATGAATCGATACCTGTCATTCGGTAACACTTCAGTTACTACATGTGGACTTTTATACAATAGATTAACTTTAAAGATCCTCCTGTACTTGCTGGATCACGTGTTCTCAATTGCATCATCTAATTTATTGGCTTTTAGTTTTCTGGGATTGTACTAAACAATAAATTACATGGATTTGTTTTCAAGACATGGTGATTACTATTGTTCACACTCCACTGAACAAGACCGATATGCTGATCCCAGTCACTTCCATTTGGTTTTCTACACAACGTTGCTAACATGGGGGTTATGGTACGATTTAGCCTTTCACACTGGCCATTGGCTCTTGGGGTTGCGGTAGCATTTAAAATGTGAACGATACCTTTATCGCTGCAAAATATACGAAAAGGGCTACCAGTAAATGCTGTGCCTCTATCTGAGATTATTCTGGTGGGAGCTCCAAAAACGGATACAACTTCAGTAAGTGCACGAACTGTTGTTTCATTCTTGACATTACGTACGGGTTTTAGAATAAAAAATTTAGTGAAGCCATCAATAATGACTAAAATATACACATTTCCATATCTACTTCTAACGAAAGGGCCTAGGTGGTCAACATGGAGTGTATGAAACGGTATAACAACTTTATCAATTCGGTGTAGAAATCCTTGTGTCTTTCCAGAGGGTTGCTTATGATAGAGACATTCAAAACACACACCTATAAACCTTTTGACATAGTTCCTAAGCCTTGGAAACCAGTATTTCTCTCTAATCTTGGATACAACTTTATCCACTCCAATATGGCGCATGTCATCATGACAAGACTGAACAATTTTGTATATAGCTCCATCTGGAATATATAAAAGCTTCTTATTACCTTCTAGTTTATGTACACGACCATTCTCGACAGCAAACTCGTTTTGGATTCTCTTATCGTCGATAGACAGCTCGAGTTTCTTTTGCACACTTTTTCTTATATAATTAATTTTCGTATCAGTCTCCTGCAATATTTTCACCCAATCTGGTGTTTCTAAGCTGGAATGAAGAACACAAATATCGCCAACAGGGTTCGTATTCTCTGGTTGGATTCTGTTGGATTACGACTCATTGCATCAGAATGTTTATTTTCAGCGCCTGGAGTATGTAGTATTCAAAATTATTCTCCGACGGCTTCAACCACCATCTACCAATTCTAGGCAAAACATATTTTTTGGCATTGAGCTTCTCATGGCATTACAATCAGTCTTAATAACGAATGGGATTCCTATTAAATAAACACGAAAACGTTCAAGTACCCATACAACTGCTAGGGCTTCTAACTCGGTTGAGTGATAGCGAGTTTCTTCCTTTGTGGTCTGACGGCTGGCGTATGCTATCGGATGGAATTTTTCATCAGCCTTTTTCTGTAAAAGAACACCTGTGAACCTCAGTTTCATCATCCTTGCAATAAATTGGCAACACGGGTTTTTCGGAAAATTTTTTCTTCAAAACATTATAAGCGTTCTCCTCAATGTCGGTCCATTTCCAAACGACTTCTTTCGTTGTCAAATGTGTGATTGGTCTTGCAAGAATTGCATAATTTTCAATAAATTTGCGAAAATAACTTGTCAATCCAATAAATTGACGAACTTCATGTGCATTACCTGGACGTTTAAAGTTTAAAACGGCATTTGTTTTCAAGCGGCTAGGAGAAATAACACCATCACTAATCTCATATCCCAAATATTCAACATTAAACATTAAAGTACTTCATCCCATGTAGACGGTTAATTTGGTCTTCAATAATCGGCAACGGATATTTCGTTTTCTTCGTAACACGATTTAGGGCTCGGTAGTCGATGCATATCCTTTTGTCACAATTTTTTGCGTACGATCAAAATAGGGCTAGCGTAATCAGATTCGGAGTCAATTATAATACCAGCATCTTTCAGTAGTTTCATTTCATCCCTAACAAATGCTCGCTCAGATTCACTTATCCTGTAAGGCTTATACGTAATAGAAGTTTTATCAGTTAAATCGACTGAAAATTCTGTGTTCACTCCACATCCAAGTTCATTAATATTTAATGCAAAACACACTATATTGTTGTAGTAAATCCAATAATTTTGCTTTGTAATAATCTGAATATGAAATAATAATTGAATCCTGAAATTTCTCCTCAACTTCATCAGATTTTCCACTTTCGATGTTAGACTTATCAAGAATACATAGTTCGGCTTTTGTTACATGCTCGCCTTCTTTAAAAACAATGTCACTTGTCGTACAATTTAAAATAGGAACAGCTAAACCATCAGCATTGCCATTTATAACACAAGCAGGAATGATACACCCATTTCGATTGGTGGTATAGTCTATAAATCACCAGTAGTGACAGCAATAAAACCGACATGATTTGGTGGTAAAACGGTAGCTTCTTTAACCACAAACTTGTTTTTAGTTTTGGAAGATTTGGTATTTCTATACGATCTAAACTATTTTCGGCAAATGAATTTGTTCAATAATAAATGATATGGGACTGTTCTGTAAACGGTTGACCTATAAGTAAAGGTATGTCAATAATAATGTCATCCACCACGTGTACTACAATATCAGCGGTCATTTGATCGACTCTTAACGTAGCTTCAAACACGCCCAATGTATGCGCCATACCACCACCCACTCTTACCATTGAACTATCAGGGGGAGTCGCATTAAGTTTAAAACCAAACTCGTTTGCTATAGACTTCTTCATCATTACGCACTGACTACCGTAAGAATTCACAAGGTTTCCATTTATTTATGCATCAAAAAAATAGTTTTCATTCATCACGACGGGTTCATCATCACTTTTCGTAACAGCACAGTTTTTATGTTGAACGTTTGTGTGTTCCTTCTTAATATTGCCCTCATTCACAAAACAATAACTAAGTTATTACTTATAATAAAATCAAAGAGGCACTCACCACGTTCGTTGGTACCGGAACTGCCCCACATCGTGTGGTGGGAGTTGGCATCTGCTCCGATTATGACCGGAACTCTGCGTAGTCTCGCATCCGCTACCAGTCGACCGATGGGCTCCTGAGGGGGAGAGAGCCCATAGTCATGCGCCAGATACGATGACGTGATCCAGAGGGTCATCAAGTTCATTTCGACGACCATGGTGACGGTATCCTTGTCGCTGAACCTGTGAAGGAGAAGAGCGTTAATACTATTCTTAACCATGACACAAGCCCGAGGCTTACCTGAGTTCTGGATATACGCTAAGCGATATCGTTTGGTGTTGAGTCCGCAAACCCTGCCGCCTACAATCCAGGGTTAATGGACCAGAATGAGCTCTGCATCCTCGGCTACTAGTCGGAGGAGCAGAGCGGCGGAGGCGGTTTTAGAGTGTTGCAGGTTAATTTGGATGACTCTCAGCATTGGCCAGAGAATCAACCATTGTCACATCAGCGTCCTCTTCGTCTGACAACGGAGAGGTTGCGCCCGCGTCAATATCAATGCCGTCGAAGAATTCCCCCACCAGCTCAGAATTGGACTTCTTGCTGGATGAGGAGCGTCGAGAAGAATGACTGCACACGCTTCTACATTCGACGTCTTCGGCGGGTTCGAGGGGTCCAGGGGTAGGGTCGGATGAAGTGGGGTCAGATGGGGTAGAGTTCTGTGGGATGGGTTGCGATGGGACGGGATTTTCGGGGATGGGTTCTGTTGGGGGATGTGCGGCAGCGCGGGAATCCGACTTATAGACCCTTAGCTCAATTGAGCTAAAACCATATTTTATCACGCCCCACGGGCAGTGATACGCATGGCTGATCTGCGAGTTCTATATGCACTCACGCTAGCACTCACGGTATTCTTGACACCCGAAGATGGATTGGTGCCAGGGGCCTGCACGCCAGACTTGTCTGCCAATGCTTTGGCGGCAGCCGAAGAGTACGAGGGCATATTCACAGCAGCCTTAGAGGTAGACGGAGCCTCGGTAGAAGGTGCCAGGGCTTGAGGTGTGGCGACACTATGGACCGGCTTCGCAGCCGGAGCCTTGTGTGCCAAACGGGGTTTTACCGAAGTAGAAACTTGGGCCTTAGCTTTCGAGGTAGGGGCAGCTGAATTTTTGACAGGTGCCTGCCTATAGAGGGTTGTGCGTCCACCGGTTACAGTGGATGCTTTGCGCTCGCCAACTTGAGTTAGCGCTGGTTTGTGTCTTGGGTTGGGTTGGTTGGTCGAATTCATTGCAAGAGTGTCCCCACTCAAAGCCGCTATCCTTGCCTGCAAAGTGTAGTTACCCATAAGTGGTCCCGTGGTTATCTATGCAAGCAGGGAGGCCACGCGAGGGTTGGGACCAGCCCTTATGGGGACAGGTGCTCAGAGCCAGACTGGGTACTAATCGGGAGTCTTCTCAACCGAACCTACACCACCAACTTAATGGGACGGGGGCAGCTGTAGCCCTAACCTGGAGCCGTTCACACAGCGGGTTTCACCCCGGTGCTACATTGCATACACAACTAGGTCCAGAAATCTACAGCCTCCAGCTCAGGGCAATTAAATCAGAAACAGGGAGGGAGAGAGTGGTCAGAAGAAAAGAGGGGTCGTGCCAAAAGGGGGGCAGTCAGCCATAGTCACCCCGGCTGAGAGGGAGGTGTTTATTGACTCCCCAGTCTAGATCCGTAGTGTCCCGTTGAAGAGCAGGGCCACCTCTAGCAGGATGTGACCATGTCACGCACTAACGGTCTTGATAGGGTAGAGGCTGGAGGCTCCGAGGGAATTATGATCGCATATCCTTATCCTGCGGAAACCGCTTGACCCCTTTCGTATTACAGCGAAAACATATAACAGCCACTGAGTCTTTAACTTTCGGTGACGGTTCTTTAGGACCTTCTTGTTTAATTTGCTTATTTTGAACCATAACGCGATCTTTTATTTGAATTCCCATCGTACGATTAAATTCACGAATATCAGCCAACAAAGTATTTGAATCAAAATTAGTTTTACATAACAAAAACGTTTTTAACTCGCGATCGTATAACATACCCATACATACATACATAATTGGCCATTACAACCCTTCAGTCAGGATTACGGCCTAGCTTCTCACACCACTCATGTTGTGTGCGTTAATTTTATACGTGAGTGGCGGGACCTACAGTTTAACGTCGACTCCGAACGACAGAATTTTGAGTAACTTTTCCATGGCAGTTTATTTTGCTCTCAGAGTTTTTGCCAGAAATCTGCTGAGAGGAAGTCGCCGAAGAAATATTTTTTTTCATATTTCATTTTTGATGTCAGACCTGGGATACGAACCCGGGCTCTACGAATAGTAAGCCAACACACTACCTACTACACCACGGCGACTTCGATCGTATAACCCTTGCATTATTTGAGACTTAGTTTCTGCAAATGATAATTTTAGGTTATCACATAACCTCTTTTTGGAGAAATAATAATCAAAAACGTCTTCGTATTTACTTTGCTTATAATTCAACAAAGTTGACCACTGTTCAGCGACACTTTCTCTACCCATGAACGTATTCTTGAATTCTGTCTCAAATTCCCTCCACGTTCTAACACATAGAGAGTAAAACCAATCAGACGCACATTCGATTAAATTTGAACGCACTAACTCCAGACGAAAAAAGTCAGACCAACCATGCTATTCACTCATACCCTTTATTGATTCGAACCAAGAAGCAGCATCATCTTCATTTTCTTTACCACTGAATTTCTTTGTAGATCTGTGTAAATCTGGAACCACGTTGAAATTTGCACTGGACTGATTCGCTTCACCAACATACCATACGGCACTTGTTGACTTTCCGTATTGTTCATTTTATTGACCGTAACTCGGTTGTGCCAGCGTCCCACACGAACAACAGTATATTATCTTGAATACAGCAAACAAATTACAATTTCACGCGCCTGTACCTCTGGACCACAGAACCACCCGTACAGCAACAGAACAATGTAAATTGTGCTATCCAAAAACTCAAGTCACCAGTTGCATCCACGCACCACAGCAGCAATAACCAAACTTCTCCTTGGATTCACCCGGCAAGAATTAAAACCTTCACACAGCTGAGCCACTGCACCACAAGTCACACCAACAGCAGATCAGCATCCATATTACAGCAACAGGTTGATTAATAAACATCCGTAATCCTCGTGAATAATTTTATCCCACTTCTGATTGTTAAAATTATTCAAGAACCAGAACTTTCTAAACGAACAGTAATATTAACGTTGCCACATTAATGAAAAATGTTACACTTAAAGGAATAATATATAGCTAACAGTTGCAATTGAATTATTAATTTTTTTTTTAAATTTCAAGCTGCTGCTATTCTACTTTCTTGTGTTATATATCATCACAGTATTTCAGCAATGGGTTTAATCGACGTATTAGTCGTTTTCTTTGCTGTATTTATGCGTGTCTATTGTAATCAACTTATGAAAGCCATACGCAGGCTTTATTATTATTATTACTAATTATAAATTATAAAATAAATTATATTTTTTTATAATAAAAATATATCAAAAAAAATTTTCTTTTATAAGGGGGTATATCAATTTATTCATCAAGTTTGACTAGTCAACAGTGACCTCTTTTTCAACACTTTTGATTTAAAAACAGCGAAAGAGTGAGCAGGTTGGATATATCTTTTACAGTCGAAAGAATTCATGTTAGAAAGAGAAGGAAAATCACATGTACACGAATGTTTACATCAAGTTTTTCACATTTCCCTTAATAACTTGATGGGAACTTGTGATGTGCAGGTCAAATGACTAGTCATTTGACTAGTCATGTTCTGGTGGGGATGTGTTCATAATTTCAATTTTTCTTTGGGTTTTTTATCAGCTGTTATTTCTGCTCTGCTTTCAAAGAATTTAAGCAGTCGACATACGGCAGAAAAAACAGTTGGCAGAATTTTCTATCGAACTGCCGAGCTGCTGTCTGTCGTCTATGTGTTTATACCCTAAGTCTCTCAAGTATGTATTTTTTTAATTAAGGAATGTACAATACTTCCCATTTTGACGTTATTTAAAGGTCACTATAAATGAATAACTTTTTGGACTACATTCTAGTATACATATATATTTTTATAAGACTAGTTTAGAATCCTTTAACTGTCGCGCGAACAGAGACCCGCTGAAGAACAAGAAAATACAGTGTTCTTCATAATAAAATCCAAAACGGATTCCTGCAGACCTTCCGAGAAGACACGAAAGAATTATAAATTGAACACTTCAGGGAGTGTAGCCCAGACCTAATATATATAAAAAGAGCAAACTACTTACAGAGGAAAACTTGTTGGGAAAATTAAAAAAATAAAGAAATATTTTTAATTGGTTGTTATATACATATATATTCATATATTTATGTCAAAAATAATAATAACAAGAACACCAATGTGGTACTTAGAAATTTGATGAAAGAGTAAGTAAAATGAGAAAATTGCAGTTTTATAAATTCTCTTTTTTAATTTTAGAATTCATTTAAATCAATAAAAAATGGTTACAAAAAGAAAAAAGTAAACGAGAATTATACAAAAATCGACAAAATGTACATACAACAATTATTGATAACGGTAATAGTTCCATTTTGACATTATACGCTTGTAAAATATTGCTTAAATATTTTAATTATTAAATACGTATCAGTTAAAGTTTTAAGTATAATACGTGGGAAAAGAAACATCGTACGATGTTAGAAATTTGGTTGTAATATTAAGACAAATCAAAATCTTATAATCAAACAGCAAATATTAAAAATTTAAATCGGTCGACAGAGTAGTAAATTAATATAAGAAATTAAAATAATAATGGTGCAGTCGATTAGAAACCCCATAGTGCAACACAAAGGAAGCTTGTTGGTAGAAACTCCAGACTTTTTCTACTGAATAACTCTTTTTTTAATTTTAGAACATGTTCTATAAACTCATATTAAATTTTGTTCCGTTTCAATATTATGAGTTTAATTTCTTTACGGGTGCTGGTTGAAATAATCTGTGAGCCACTATATACACATATATTACGCGGACGAAAATAAACATACTAAACAAACATACAACAACAAAATAGACACATCATCCGGTAAACAAGAATTACACAAATACGTAGGAATTTACGAGAAGGGATCAAAAATCCCGTAACAAAAATTTTATAGAAAAATGGTGAATTATGTATCAGATTATAAATAAAGCGAAGAACTATGCTTCCACGCAGTTGTGAATGATCAGTCAGCGATGAGGCGTGAGTCTGTGATTTACAACCGAGAGTAGTAAAAGTCCCCGTAGTCTAGTAGGTAGCGATGTTAGCTATAATAAAAGACACCTGGGAACGTTTGCAGAGTTCACAGAGAAAGAGAATAAAGATGCCCAATGGAAGACGAAAGTCTCTCAAAAGATTAAAGTTATCCAAGAAGAGCTAAGAGTTAGCATAGGGGGATTGATGGAAAAGGCAATGGGAACAAAGCTCGAGCAATTTAAAATGGTAATGGTGGAGGCCGTGGATAAGAAAATCGAAGGTGAAGCAATAGAAACTGAAGCGAAGATTGGCTAAGGCCAGGTATAAAGGTTAAATATAATTTTTTTGTTAATATTGGGAAGCTATTAGAAAGTTATGGTAAGAGATTAAACTGTTTGAGGTATATTGGTTCTACTACGCGGTTCACTTCTAAAAGCAAAATGGTGTTAGGCTATTCAGTTATGGAAAACTGTCTCTGCTTCTCACGTAAAAAATAACCAAAGACAGCATAATATCATATAGTGAACATACATAATTATCTCAACATGACCTCGTTCAAAACTGGGATCGGACCCAAACCCAAATATGGTGGCACTGCAACTTCTACCTCTCAACAAGGAATATAATTTTTTCCTAATATAAACACCGAAGTTCATTTTATCACAGGTTTCGATCGGTTATAAATAGCTTTTTTTGATGAGACTTGCTCATAGTTTAATATTTAATGACTACTAAATGCAGTCGCCGTAGTCTAGGAGGTAGTGTGTTGGCTTATTAGACGTAAATCCAGGGTTCGAGCCCCAGGCCAGACATCAAGACAAAAAGTATTTTTTTGGCAACTTTCTCTCAGCAGATTTCTGGCAAAAACTCTGAGTAAATGAAATTGCCATGAAAAGTTTCTCAAAAATCTGTCGTTCGGAGTCGACTTTAAACTGTATGTCCCACCACTCATGTATAAAATTAACACACACAACATAAGTGGTGTGAGAAACTAGGTCGTAATCCTGACTGAAGGGTTGTAATGACGAATTATGTATGTATGACTACTAAATGCGAATAGCGTAATCTCTATAAAAAAATGTTTGCCTATATTTGCTTGTCTTCAAAAACACACGAGTTTTTACTTCAGCAAAAAGTGATCTAAACGAATACCATATGTTTTTTTTTTTTTTTATTAGATAATCTATGTAAAATAATTTATTTTTATTAAGTGAATTATTTATAGTGAAAAAAAATTTTGGCATTCAGATTTTCTTCTCAATATTGTTACGAAAATAGAAGTGGAAATAAGCAGTTCAGTGTTAAGAGAAAGAAAAAAAACCAATGAACAAAAAATAAATATGATACAAAGAATTACAAAAACTATATATTATAAGAAGTACGACAAACAAAGATAAAAAATCAAGACATATAGAGCGGTCATGACAGAAAAAAATAAAAGGAATCAACGCAACCAGATAAAAACTAAATGCACTATAAACAGAGGTGCATGAACGCAGAGTCTGATCTTCGTAATTAAAAGGATAGTGTATAAAGATGAAAGCGCTGTATAATTAATAAAACTATGTTGTTATTTAAATCACACTTATTCTGCGATTCGATTAGATCTCTGCCTCGGATATGAACTAATCGAGAATTGTTATTTCACCATACGATCGAAAGAAAAAAATTCAACACTACCTTTTTTGCTGTGGAAACAGAAAGGCTATAATTTTTCAGAATTTTAGTAAAACCTTCAATCAATTGTTAATAAAACAGTCTTTAATAATTAAAGTAGAAAGAAATAAATATTATTGGAATTTTAATCAAACCAACTTTTCTATAATGTTCGAATTATGAGCGAAGCTTACAAACATAAGTGGTGCTTGCTGCCAAACTATTCGAACCCTGTTGCGTCGAAGGTGATATTTTTCATTATAATTCATAGAAATAAAGGATACTATTTAATTTTCCATATATTTGTTATATAAATCGACATGTAGTCGATAGGAACCGCGTTACTATTAGAAGAGAAGTCAATTTGCTAGATTCTAGTAAGTTAAAATTGGAAAAACGAAAATTGACAGGAAACTTACCCCAGTAGTACTTTTTACTATGCCTTTTAAGGCCCCGATTATGGTTCACAACACATAAATGTTGTGTTGTAACAGAGCCAACACAACATTCATTACTTTCTTGATTATGGTTCACAACATCTAGATCAAGGCGAATTCATAGTAGGTGACCTTATATCTACAACAAGTACAACAATGCAAAAACAACAGGCATTTTGTTTTTGTAAAATCTCTTTCGATTGTCAGAAACAGCTGACTGAAGAATGACGGTGGGAAGAAAAATGTTAAATTTTTTTATAAAAATGATTAAAGAATGAAGATGAGAAGAAAAATGTTGATTAAAGAATGACGATGGGAAGAAAAATGTTAAAAGAAAAAGAAGAAAAATACACAATCTTCTGACACAATAAGAAAAACGAAATTGATTATCAAAACAAAATACACAAAAACAACAAAATGTTGACAATCGGAATATCAGCTGTTTAGATACTCCCACCTATTATATGAATTCGCCTTGATCTAGATGTTGTGTATGTCACAGGGTTGTTCTTCAATGTTAGTATACTTTTCCTTTAAAATACATCCCTAAGTGAACACAGAATATACAACAGTGAAGTTTAAAAGAATAGTTAAAAATAAATTATAAAAAGTTTAAATATAAATAATGGATCATAGCGTCGAGTTTGTATTCGGTGGTCGAGTTTGTATTCGGTGGTCGAGTTATTATTTGATGATGATGAGGGTACCAAGAAAACGCAAATGGCACACATTATGTAAGGAATTCGGGACAATTCCAACCCTTTGGAATTACCAGCTACTGAGTACGTAAAATTGTTCAATTATAAAATTCAGCATTGTTATAACATTTCTTTAAGTTTTGTAAAAAAATTTCGTATCAATAAAGATGGTTTTATGTTTTTGCTGTAACAACTAACCGATTTTTTAAAGCCGTCAATCCGTTGTACTGCCATTCCACCAATCCTTGAATTATGTTGCGCACTGAGATTTTTTGCTGATGGAAGTTATCAAAGAAGTAGCGGTAACGATTTTAATATTGGTGTGTCGCAACCCACTGTTTGCTGCATTTTAAAAGAAATTTAAAATTCTTTGAAAAAAAATTTTTCAAGAAATGGATAAACACCAGAATGACAGAAGAGGTAAAAAATGCAAGTAAAACAACCTTTTATTCAGGAACACGTTTTCCAGGAATAATTGGTTGTATAGATGGAACGCGTGTGCGAATTGTAGCACCCGCAAAGGAGTTGCAGCATTTGTATTTGAACAGGAAGGGATACTACAGCTGAATGTCATGATCGTAAGCATATCAATTCTTATAATAATTTAATATAACGAATATCTCTTTCATAGTTGATGTTTTATGAACATACGCTATGTAAATGCTCGATATAGCCGATCAAACCATGTCTTCTTTGTATGGAATATAAGCGAGCTGCAAAATTTTTAACAGCAGAATATGGAGGAGAATACTTGGATATTAGGTAGTAAATGCAACTGTTTTCTGTTTCTTTTTATATATACAGATAAATGTATGTATGCATTATGTGCGTTAAAGTGTTGCAGGATATCCACTGGAACTGTTTTTAATAACTCCGTTTCGAAGTACTGCGGAAGGATTACCAGAGAACCATTTTAATGCAGTTCATTCCAAAGCAAGAAACATTATTGAAAGAACAATTGGTGTTCTAAAAAGCAGATTTGGATGTTTACTTTCTGCAAGAGGTTTGCACTATACTCCTGAAACTGCTACTAAAATTATAAATGTTGTGTAATGCACAACATAATCAAACATTCTGAGACGAATCATATAGAAGAAATGCCTTCCCTTTGAACACAGATGTAGAAGTTGAGACAGTTATATACGAAACCTTCCAAGAGTCTGCACGAGAACTAAGAAATATTTTAATGCTTGCAATTTTAAATTAAACAAAATAAAACAAAAAGCCTATTTAAAACACAAATTTTAACTTTTATTTAAACATGAAAATTAAAAATAAAGGCTAGTTTGATTAGCGTTCATATTTTTAAATAAAATTTGTTTTTACTTTATTATATGTTTTATTGTGTGTATTGTATTCATTTCAAAATTACTTAAAATTAAAATATACATTCATAATAATACATTAACTCGACCAGCTTTTCCATCTGCTTCTTATTGGTTATTTTTCTATAAAATATTGCCATACATACATAATTGGTCATTACAACCCTTCGGTCAGGATTACGACCTAGTTTCTCACACCACTTATGTTGTATGCGTTCATTTTTATACATGAGTGGAGTGACCTACAGTTTAAAGTCGACTCCGAACGACAGATTTTTTGAGAAACTTTTCATGGCAATTTTATTTATTCTCAGAGTTTTTGCCAGAAATCTGCTGAGAGGAAGTCGCCGAAGAAATACTTTTTGTATTTTATTTTGATGTCTGGCCTGGGGCTTGAACCTTGGCTTTTCGTCTAATAAGCCAACACACTACCTACTAGACGACGGCGACTTCCAAATAAAATAAATTATTGCCAGTTACTCATAATTTTTAAAATTTCCACAAAAAATTATATGCACTGTTATATATACTTACAAATTGTTATCCATTTTCTTTTTTGAACTTACAGCGGCAACAATACAACAGCAAATGAGCTGTTGTAAGTTTTTGACAGTTATGACAACACTTAAAAACAACTGTTTTAAATCATAATCGCAATTTAAAAAATACAACATTAAATTTACAACTGTTGTAAACCATAATCGGGGCCTAAATCTATCAAAATTACAGTCCTATCCTTTAGCGGTTTTTCATTTACGACATTTTCCGGAAAGAAAAGGAGTTGAATATAAGACAGCCTTGATATAATACAGCCAAATCGTAATGCAGAATACATACAATAGAACGGAATCGAAACGGAGAATACCAAAAGTACTAAGCGAAGAAAATTTCGATCCGAATCAAAACGAATAAATAAGGGATTTAATCACATACGAATTGGTCATTATAATGTTTTTTTATATAAATACAAATGTGATTTAACATTTAATTTTTTGTACATAGTGAAAAAAAAATGGAATCATAAAAGGAAAAAGCTATTCATTGAAGTGCGTTTGCGGAATGAGCCAGACTTCACTTAAAAAAAGAAAAGAAACTCAATTTGGGAACAAAAAATGCGGGATATTAAGGAAATTGATAGCATTTTTCCATTTACCAAAGAAATTTTTATTAAATATTTTTGATCAGTGCTGCTTGAATTTTTATTATCAGCCAAATCGAAAGCGGTTTTAAAAAGAAGACTGCATTTTTCTGTATATTCATTTTAAGAAATTAAATTATACAAGGATCAAAAGTTTTCGCGTTCATAAACGTATTATTATCTCATTATTTGAAAAAGCAGTGTTGCATTGCAAACTGCGTTTATGAACTCAGCCTATATATATATATATGTTTTTGTTTCTTCGTAGAAACATACAGTTATTTTTTATCACTTCTTCCAGACGTTTTGTCCATTATATTGGCCATTTTGATATTTATTTTCGAAATAATGTAGCGCTGATAGTAGTAAATAGATATTTGCGGTTAATATCGTTATTAAAAAGAGTGTTTACTTTAATATGTAACTGTATCGCTGAAGTCGCCGTATTCTAGTAGGTAGTGTGTTGGCATGTTAGACGTAAAGCCAGGCCAGACATCAAAACAAAATACAAAAGTATTTCTTCGGCGCCATTATCTCAGCAGATTTCTGGCAAAAATTCTGAGAGTAAATAAAATTGCTATGAAAAGTTTCTCAAATATCTGTCGTTCAGAGTCGATTTTAAACTGTAGGTCCCACCACTCATGTATAAAATTAACACACACAACATAAGTGGTGTGAGAAACTAGGTCGTAATCCTGACTGAAGGGTTGTAATGAGCAATTATGTATGTATGTATGTATATCGTTTAAAGCTCTAATTTGTCGCCGCTTTTTAAAAATTGAGCTATTTTTGAAAAGACGAGTTTTGGAAAGTTTATGTAAAATAGGCGATTTTTTTAATAGCAAAAAATTTAAGGTTTATGCCTGTGTAAACCGCGAAACATACTGCTTAATATATGATTAGACAATTACACGTATAATTAAATTTGTGACTAATAAATGATACTTGTCTATGAGAAAAATGGCCCCTAAGTAACTCCGTCAAATATATTGGACAGCACCTCGAAGCCAGGTGAGTCAGGTGAGGAAAAAGTAGACTTTTCCCGCTTGATTTTTCCAAATTGAAAAAGATGTTATAGCGTTGTTAAAGGCGTTTACAATTAAGAATGTTTGAAGATGAAGCGAATTTGAAAACAAAATAACGTAGAAATTATTGGGAAAAATAATATAAAAATTAGCCAGAAAAAATCTACAAACAGTGGTGTATGTAAACTTTTTCTTTGTTTATATTTAAACAAAAATAAAATCACTGCTTACTACTACACATGTAGTTTTTATTTGACTTTTTATGCTTCAGAGTTGTATTTGTTAATATTTATTAATTTCAAAAACTCAATCGTAGTAGACTTTGAAAACAAAAATTTATGATGCCACTCCTCAGTGTGATTATAATACTATGTGAAAAATAGAATAATATAAAATTTAAATTAAAGAAGTTTGGGGGAAAAAATAGACACATAAAATTTGAATTTAATTAAAGAACTGTGACTAGTGAACTAGTCAACTGTGACTAGTGAACTAGTCAACTGTGACTAGTGAACTAGTCAACTGTGACTAGTGAACTAGTCAACTGTGACTAGTGAACTAGTCAACTGTGACTAGTCAACTAGTCAACTGTGACTAGTCAACTAGTCAACTGTGACTAGTCAACTAGTCAACTGTGACTAGTCAACTGTGACTAGTCAACTAGTCAACTGTGACTAGTCAACTGTAACTAGTCAACTAGTCAACTGTGACTAGTCAACTAGTCAACTGTGACTAGTCAACTAGTCAACTGTGACTAGTCAACTAGTCAACTGTGACTAGTCAACTATAGTTGACTATAGTCAACTGTAACTAGTCAACTATAGTTGACTATAGTCAACTGTAACTAGTCAACTGTGACTAGTCAACTATAGTGAACTGTAACTAGCATTTGTGACTTCAAATAGCGAAAGAGTGAGCAGGTTAGATATACAGTCACACAGATAATTATACGTACCCCCCCCCCCTAAATATCATTTTTTTTAAATGATAATATATGCACAAGTCAACTGATTTTTGCGCCAAATTTTTTGTTTTCCGTCACAGCCGAACAAATTATATTTGTTCTCATCACTAAATATTACATTCGCCCAAAAATCAGTTGATTTGTCCATATATTATTGGGCAAATTCCAATCGTGGCTTTTTTCTCGGCACTCGGCTGCGGAAACCGTTCTTTCTCAAAACACTTCGAACTGTTTCGGAATGTACAAAAACATTGTGATCACTTTCCGAGGTATTTCGTATTTCTACGGCTGTAGTCCTAGGATTTTTATTCACAATACCTTTTATATACCGGGCTACTCTTGGAGAAATTTTATACGAAGTATACGTCGTACGTATAATTTTCTGTGGTGCCATATTGGTTTTAAGCAGTGTAGTCACAAATTCATAGATTTTGGGAATCTTTTTTCTTTATTTAAGTAAATGTGTCATTACAGACGCTAATGTAAAGAAATTTTAGATTAGAAGTTCATTACTTATAAAAAATGATTTTTAGGGGGGTACGTATAATTATCTGTGAGACTGTATGTTTTGCAGTCGAAAGAATTCATGTTAGAAAGAGAAGCAAAATCACATGTACACGAATGTTTACGTCAAGTTTTTCACATTGCCCTTAATAACTTGATGGGAACTTGTGACTAGTTTATACGTCACACTTTACGGTCAAATAACTAGTCATTTGACTAGTCATGTTCTGGTAGAGTATTTAAGCGAAAAATATATACATAAATTATAATAAATAAATTTGAAATTTTTTGCAAAAAAGCAAACAATTGAAATGTAAACATTTTGTATCATATATAATCTAAAACTTATATAATTTATTGTTTAGTCATGCTAAATTTATTTTATATATTTTTTATTTAAATACAAATCAGAAAGAAAAGATTTTTATTAACAGTAAGAGAAAATTATTTAAAATGGAGAGAAAAAATTTAAAATTTTTATTTTGAATTTGGTTCCTTAAACCCATCCTGAAAAAAATGTCATTTCGAATTTATTGTAGTCTGTTCGATAAAGTTGCCGAGCGATACGATTTTTTTGTAGTTTAATTAAATATTTATTTATTATTTTATAATTTATTAACTTTATTTTAATAAGTAGTTCTTACAAACATAAAATTTATTTACATTTTCTTTTGTTGTCTTGTTCAAACGAACAAAAATTAAAAATCATTGCAAGACTATGATTGTTTTTTAAGAATATGCAATGAAATATATATTTATTTATTGATCACATATAGAATACACAACTTTAGAATAAATACATAGGAATAATATAATTGTATGTATTTGCCATATTTCGCCACATACCTGATACTTTGAATACTTTACGAGTGTATGAAGTTTCTTAAATTAAATAAATAATAAAAAATTTGGGCAAACTTAAACTTAATTTTCTTCTTATTTTTACTTTTTTAATATACATTCACTTCTCTTTTTATGCTTTTAACGGAATTCACGTATTTTAATACAAAATTTAATAAAAAATAATGCGCTTATTCACCCCAATCTGTATTGTTTATCGTATGTCCTTCCACTAACTGTGCCGTCTGTGATGATTGCACAGAAGATGTAGAATCTTTATTGTTGAAATCGTTTTCGTCTACAAATTCTACATGGGTAAAAGGAAAATGACCTTTTTTTCCTTTATGTTCACCTTCCCATTGGCCGTTTATGTTGGTCTTAGTTACTTTTATTATGTCTCCAACTTCTAACTTCAAAGCCGTTTTATCGTAAGCATTCGGAACTCTTGCTTGTTTAACGCGAGCTAAAGCAGGCAATTTTCGCTAAATGAAAAGAAAAAAATATGTACACATTATTAATACATTATATATAGATATATGTATACTTTATAAATTGTATTAGTACAGCTTCGCAATATATGCAAATGTATACAAATTATGGTTGTTTTCTGTCCCTCAATGTTACTCATGCTCATTAAACTTACATTTAAATCTGACTTTTTTAAAGTATTGCTTAATTGATGTATTGATGACGCTGCTGCAGCTGTATCTGACCTACCAGACGACATTCTTGTTTGTCTAATTATACTGTTGCTACTGCCACAATTAGTATTACCACCTGAAGAAGGACGTTCCAGCAGGTTTTCATCTACGTTTTCATCGAACTACAAGAAAAAAGATTCGTTTAGTCATTGTATTTAATTTATTTATTTCATTTATAAACAGACAGTATATTATTTAGGACAGTATATTATTTAATATTAAATTCGTCATGCAATTTGACACTTTCCGGTTAATCCAACTCTGTTCATCTAACATTCTAAATGGCAACACCAATTTTTGTTTTGTGGTTGTTATCATAATTAATTAATCGATTTTTAGATTCAGCTAAGTTTAAAGTTAGATATAACTTATTATGATTACTGGCATATGCCACTTATTGCCATTTTTCACCTATTTTGTAAAAAAAAACATTTTTAACAGTCCGACAGTAACATTTTTAATAGCTTCATATACATATTTTATTAAAAACGTAAAATAACCAATCTTTAAAACATCAAAATATTTCGGTTTTTTTGTTGTTGTAGAATTACAGCTATATATATATATTGTTACGTTTTTACCTTTTTAAAAACGTTTAAATATGAGTTCGTTAATTGCAACAAAGTAAAAACAAATATGTCTTTAGTTTTTCTTAACTCTCTTTATTAATTACACTACTTTTGTGTGCCACCGTATAGAACTTAACGATACAACAATAATAATCTGCTTATTCACTTTATTAGTTCACACAATTATTCACTTTGCAACCACGACTTGTTTGTTCACACGCAACTTCACACAAGGCTGACTGAATTAACTCTGACTGCTGCTTGCTTTGTCCAGCCCTTTTATAGTCCGCACGCACGTATGATCAGTATGATGAACGTTCTCGATGTGGAAGGTTCTAGCTCGCGCCTTCTCGAGAATTCTATTGCTAGTGCATTGTTGTTTGTGTACTTTGCTTATGTTGTCCGTTACATATTTGTCGTAGCTGGTTTACTTTATGTTGTTGTTGCTACCTGGTTCGTTGTACACATGTGTGTGTGCAGCTTTAGATAATCAACACGTTCGTTGTATTCTTAGTGTTAGTGCGTATTTGTGTCGTGTGTATTGTGTTGGTGTAGCTGGTAGCTTTTGTTTATCGTTTTTATTGTTAAACGATATTAGGTCGTTTCGCTTTGCGTAACAATATATATATTATATATACATATATATATGTATATTATATATTTATATGTATATTATATATACATATATATATTTTTATATATAAAGGGTGTTTTTATAGAGGTATAGAACTTTAAGTTGGCATTACGTTTCAAGATGGCGACCGATTTAACAGCTGCCAAGTGATTTATTCTCAGTTTGGTTTGGCAATTCATCATGAATAGACTCACGCCTGAACAACGCTTGCAAATAGTGCAATTTTATTTCGAAAATAATGGTTCTGTGCGGAAAACATATCGCGCACTACGTCCATTTTATCGTCGACAAAATCGTCCATCAGAGCAGTTAATTCGATTAACCATGGAACGTTTTCGCACCACCTTTACTCTTATTGATAACTCGCATCCCCAGAGACGCTGTACGGTGCGTACAGAATAAGCTATTGCTGCTGTAGAGCGTATCATTGAGGAAGACCCGAATGAGTCCATCCGCCATCGAGCACAGGAATTGGATCTGTGTCCATTCACTTTATGGAAGATTTTGCGGAAGGATCTTGGTTTGCGTGCTTACAAAATCCAACTCGTGCAAGATTTGAAGCCAAACGATCATCAAGTAAGGCGTAGATTCGTCGAATGGGCCCAAAACGAGATTACCGTTGTTCCCGATTTTCATAAGCGAATTTTGTTAAGCGATGAAGCGCACTTCTGGTTGAATGGCTACGTCAACAAACAAAACTGCCGCATTTGGAGTGAAGGTAATCCTCAAGTGTATTTATCAAAAACGATGGTGGCCAGAACGTTACAGTCAATGGTGATCGGTATAGAGCCATGATTACTAACTTTTTCATTCCTGAATTGAATAACCATGATGTCCAGGAGATGTGGTTTGAACAAGACGGCGCAACATGTCACACAGCTCGTGCCACAATAGATTTATTGAAAGACACGTTTGGTGACCGCCTAATTTCACGTTTTGGACCTGTGAATTGGCCTCCAAGATCTTGTGATTTAACACCGCTAGACTACTTTCTGTGGGGCTATGTAAAGTCATTGGTCTATGCGGTAAAGCCACAAACGCTTGACCATTTGGAAGACAACATTCGCCGTATTATTGCCGATATACGGCCACAAATGTTGGAAAAAGTCATCGAAAATTGGACGTCCAGATTGGACTACATCCGCGCCAGCCGTGGCGGTCATATGCCAGAAATCATATTTAAAATATAATGCCACAAGATTATCTTTCGGATAAATAAAATTCATGTCAATCGAATAATCCATCGTTGTTTTATTGCAACTTAAAGTTCTATACCTCTATAAAAAACACCCTTTATATATATTTTTTTTAATATTATTTAATAAGGTCTGTTAATCTTTGAAAGTAACGTGCAAGTACCGGGGAATACATTTTTACATAGTATATCAAATTAATTTTATTCTTTGCTTTAAAATTTTATTAAAATGATAAGCGATCATTGGATAGGATACTGAATGATTTCAATTTTCGAATGGTAAAAAGTATTTCAACATTTTAAACGCAGACTCAGTACTATATTGCATATGATGCGATTGCATGCTTAAGAAGCCTAAATTATATAACATCGAACAACATTTTAATACGTTGAAGCATAAAAAGCAAATGGAAATACATGAATCCTCTCTAACGAATTTGTCAACAGACTTAAATCCATATTTTTTGCTTTTGTGTAACACCTTTCAATTAGCAAATATGCCACTTTATAAAATTAACAATCCGGCTATCAAAATTTTTTGAAAAAGAAAATACATTAGCCGAGTCTTTTCATGACAACGATTTATGAATATTATGTTACCGTAGAATGTAAAGACAATTTTGATATAGCAGATAATTTTAATAAATATTTTATAAATAGTATTAAAATGATAAGAGATGGGATAGATAATGTGCAATATGTCAATAGAATAACTGTGATAAATTCCAAATTTAAATTTCGAGAAATAACAAACGGGAGTGTTTCCAGAAAATTGGAAAACAGCGATGGTAACACTAATTGAGAAGGTTGCAAAAACAAAATAAATATTCTTAAGACGTGTGAAAAGATAATGGAAAAAGTGGTTAAGGAACAGTTGGAGCAGTACTTAGAATCTAAGAAAATACTATCGAAATTTCAGTCCGGTTTCAGGAAAAAATTCTCATGTGAAACAGCAATTAATTATTTAATTAACAGATGGAAAAAGACAGACAAGAATAATAAAATATTGGGTATTTTCCTGGATTATAAACAGCTTTCGAGACCATCGATAGAAATATACTTCTGCAAAAATTACAAGCATATGGCATCGAAGACAGAATTAAAATGGTTTGAATCATATTTAACAAACAGGAAACAAATAACGAAAGTGAATGACATTAAGTCACACATACATTACAACGAATACGGTGTGCCACAACGATCAATATTGGGAGCACTACCATTTGTCCTATATATAAATGATATGCCAAACATATGCGAAATAGTTCTATACGCTGACGATACGCTTATTTTTACGGAAGGAGAATCTGAACAAATATGTTATAATAATCTCAATGAAGATATGAATAATGTTAGTATATGGCAATATAATTTTTAAAAGAAACAATCAAATAATAAAAAAAGTGAATAATATTTAGGCTTTATTATTGATAAAAACTTAAAATTTAAAAATCATATTGATTACATATGTAAGAAGATCGGCAAAAAGATTAGTTTTTTTTTAAAGGAATAAGAAACCAAGTCTCAACTTTAACGGCGGTTAATATATACAACACAATGATAAAGCCTCATTTCGAATACGGTTCGACAATATTATTCACATGTTGCACAGCTCATCAAATCGAAAGATTGCAAGAACTACAAAATAGAGCAATGAAAATCATTCTTAAAGTCAACAGATATACGTCGATCCACTTCATGCTTGAATCACTTAAATGATTAAATGTAGAACAACGGCTTAAATTGAACAGACTAAATTTCATACACAGAATTAAAAACGGTGAAGCACCAGAATATCTAACCGAGCAAGTATCGTACGTGAGAAATTCTGAACCTTATCACCTTAGACATGCGGAACATTTTAGAATCGAGAGCGCATCATCATCTACAATGCAGCGGTCACTATTTTATAAGGGTTTTCAACTTTACAACTTACCAAATAATGTAAAAATGGAACGAAATTTTAATATATAATGGGTGATTTTTTAAGAGCTATAGAAAAATTTTTCAAAAAAAACACATAAAATTCAGAAAAATGCATGAAATCCTTATTTGAATCGATAGTACGGTCCATATAATTTATTGTTTGAAGATTATTTCATGCAAATGTTGACCGCGACTGCGCCTCAAATGGTCCATCCGCTTAGTCCAATTTTGGCATACTCTTTCCAACATTTCGGCCGGTATCTCACGAATAAATGCTTCAATGTTGTCTTCCAATGCGTCAATTGAAGCGGGGTTGTCTGTATAGACATGAGCTTTAACATAGCCCCACAAAAAATAGCCTAAAGGCGTTAAATCGCACGATCTAGGCGGCAAATTGACCGGTCCCGAAAGTGAAATAAAATGTTCACCAAACTCGCCTCTCTATAAGTCCATTGTTACGCGTGCTCTGCGGCATGTGGCACCGTCTTGTTGAAACCACATGTCATGCAAGTGAAGCTCTTGCATTTTGGGCAAAAAAGTTGGATATCATCTCACGGTAGCGCTCACCATTCACAGTTATGTTACAATTCGCAGTATCTTTGAAGAAGTACGGTCCAATGATGCCACCAGCCCATAAACCGCACCAAACTGTGACTTTTTCTGGATGCATTGGTAGCTTTTGCAATGCTTCTGGCTGATCTTCACTCCAAAATCGACAATTCTGCTTATTTACGTATCCATTGAGCCAAAAATGAGCTTCGTCGCTGAACACAATTTTTCGATAAAGAAGTGGATCTTCGGTCAACTTTCCAAGAGCCCATTCACCAAAAATTCTGCGTTGCGGTAGGTAGTTCGGCTTCAATTCTTGCACCAGCTGTATTTTAAATCCTTCCGCAAAATTTTCCACGTTAAGTAACAGAGGCCCAATTGCTGCGAACGGTGACGAATCGATAATTGATGGTCATCATTAACACTGGCCGATACAGCTGCGATATTTTCTTCAGTTTAATGTCCAACAATGTAAATTTGGTGCGAAATTTAGTCACAAATGGAAGAAGCGCGCAACGAACTTTCTTAACAGAGCACGCATTATGATAATAAAATTCAATGATTTGCAAGCGTTGTTCGTTTGTAAGACGATTCATGGTTAAATTATAGACCAACCTGAAGATGTTTGACAGTGAAACAAAACACGAAACGTGCGTGAGATGTTTAAACCAGTGTTGCCAAAAAGATAATAGCTAAAAAATCACCCGTTATAAGAAACATATTACTTTTTTTTTGTAAAATATAACATGTAAAAATATGTAATATTAGAAAATTTTATATGTGATGAAATTGTAGTACAATAGATTTTAAAAAGTATTTTTTAATATTAATAAAGAAATAATAATAATAACTATAAGTGTTGCCGCCGCACACAGCGGGTTAAAAATTTATTTCTTTATGCTTAAATTTAAAGTTACATACTTTTGTACATTTCACATTGTGTTATTTATACACATATATACATGCGTAGGTATTTACGAATGTTCGTTTTAAATGCATGTGCATACATATAATACACACAAATGTTACTTAAGTCTACTTTACACGGTCCCACAAGTAATATGATCTGTCAAAATTTTGTGTAGAAGAGTACGGATGTGATCGTCTAAACGTACTATGTAATGAAACCATCACACAATGAGAGAAAATACGGATGAAAAGTTTGACAGTCGTATGGCTCTCTTCATTTTTTGAAATGATTCAAAAAACAAGCAAGTCTCATTAGATCAGGGATGTATTTTTATGTAAACACATAGGAAAAAAGTGTAACAGCTGTTTTCATTTTACTTTGTTATTGTCTTATACCGATCATGTAAACGCAAAAAATATAAATCATACGAGTTTTATTCTCTTTTTTGTCATACGTATGGAATTTCATTTTACTTTTTCATTAGACTTTACGTACGTAAAGTATTACCGTGTGAAGTGGGCTTTACTGCAGACTTGCATATTGTCAACATACGTACGTATGTACTAAACGTGTGCACAAGACATTTAAAATTGTACAGTATTGTATTTTTCTCATGAGCGAATATTTACTGTAGCTGCAAATACAAATAAGAGTGAAGTGTAGATAGAGAACAAAAAACAACTGCACTCATAAACCATTGTACAACAATACAAAAGAGAGTTGTGTGAAGAGTACAGCAAAAATATTGTACACTTTATAGTGTCACAACGTGCATTTCTTTTTGCAGTAAGTGGGAAAGAAAAAATGTTTTTCTTTTTTTTTTCCAGAATAAAGAAAGAGTATTTATTCAATAGCAGACGTCGGCACCAATAGCCCCGGGGGCCGAACATCTTCGGCTTTTTACACACATAGGACACGAACATCAACGAATGTTATCATAGCAATTTGAAGAGAGATTGTGATATGGCAAAAGCAAAGAATGAATAGAAACACTTATGTACGCATATTTTTCAACGTTGAAACTACTGAAATTTATTTGACAATACTGAAAATTTAGTTTCAGTAGTTGATAAATCGTGGACTGTATGGTGGGAGTCCGAAAAAAGGAGAAACTGATCACAAACTGTGGTGCAAATTTTTGAACGCTAAAAAAATATGGACACAAATTAAAATCGCAAAGTTTCAACACTATAGTTTACACAAATGAGCACTTTCCTTTTTCTTTTCTGTTGTCTGTTAAATTTCTCACAGCTTTATCTCTGGGAAATCTTCTTCAATAAAATAAAATTCACACCAAATCACTCGTTTTTATATGTATATTTATTGTCACAATTTCTCTTATTATAAAATACTCAATTATATATTAAAAGTCAAATATATTTTAAATTTCCAAAATATTTTTCAAATTATTTTAAATTTTTCCTTAATTGGCCGAATGCCTTCACGAACACTATTTCAATAATTAATATTACACGAAAATTATTTTAACATTTCTTATAACACAATGTGTGTCTCTTGATTAACAAAATTAGAATAGAAATTTAAGTTAGGCTTATACAAACAAGAGGCCTAAGTTAAACACAATTACAGCGTAATGTTAAACATAAAGCTTAGATAAAATTACATTACATTACAAAAGCTTAAATTAATATTACAGCGCCCTCTATTGATTGTTCCCATCGTTCAAACAATCCTGTTTATGTCGGCAAGGATGGGAAGTTTAGACTGTCAGACATAAACAGTAGTGAAATATGCTCTTACAACACAAAGCATATTTCCATTACTTGACAGATATATAAGTGGTGGTGTATACTTTGAATAAAAGAGAAATACACATTTCAGTGTACTCGTATAATCAAGACCAACAAAAAAAGAGAACAATTCAGTATTGTATTTAGTGAAGGGTAAGCTAGCAAAATGCCTTGTGTACACGTCTACTATATACTTATGTTAAAAAATATTAAGGGTTATTTTGCACTCGTCACGTAAGAAATTAAGAAAATATAATCCAATTGGAAGTACAGTAGAAGTCCATTAGTCCGGCATCAAACAGTCCGGAATGCCCGATAGTCCGGCATCGCTCCGGAAAATTGGTTTTCTCCAAGTGTCTTTAAAGCAAATAAAAACTCTCGGTATTGTTCGGAAACAACTAATGGCCGGCTAGTCTTAGCTGTCACAACAAATTCAGGTGCAGTGCAGCTCCGTTAATCAATCACGAAGCATCTTCGCCATTTGTTATGCGTTGTTGTTTTGCGTCCTTTAATATCGCAGTAAACGTAACTTTTAAAACTGTTTATAAAAAAGTGATTTTCGTTCCAACTGTAAAGTGACCATGTTTTCAAAACCTAAGCCATCGAGTTCAAAAGGAGAGAGAAGTGCTGACAATCCCTTGAAAAACCTGCCTGAAGATGAGATAGAGGCTTCTAACAGTTAAAACAGTTAAAAGTAAACTGCTGTTACCAGCACTCGTGCCAGATATTATAAACACCTTCGCCTCTGTTTTGGCCGACCAGAGCACATTTTGGAGCGTGCTGTAAGTAGGGCGAGAGCACTGCCAAGCCCTCGGGATAAGTTCGAAGTACTTATAGAGTTCGCCCTAAGTGTACAAAATATATGTGCAACAATGGAATCATGTGGGATGGAGTATCACCTTAATAACCCAATGCTAGTAAAAGAGCTTGTAGATAAGTTGCCAAATCAACATAAACTTAATTGGGCAATGTATCAAAGGGATAAAACAGTTCCGATAGTAAAAGCATTTAGTACGTGGCTTTCCAAATTGCCGAAGCAGCTAGCAAAGTCGTACCCGTACGTACGTTTTAACAAAGGAGCTGCAGCGATTAATACTCATACACAAGTTAAAAATAATGAAAATAAAATATGCAGCGTTTGTAAAGCGACAAATTTAAAAGTCTACAACTCAAAAGGAAATGGGATGTTGTAAAATTTAACCATTTGTGCCGACAGTGTCTTAACCAACACAAAGGCAAATGTGCAAAAAACAAGGAATGTGGTGGCTCAGGTTGCAGGTACAATCATCACCCTTTACTACGTAATGAATCTACCGACCAGTTGAGCGTAAGTACAAATGAAATTAATATGCAGCGGAACGTGCAACACAACACACTCAGTAACCATGGCGAAGAAAACCCTCTTTTCCGCATATTGCCAATCCGCATCCATCTAAAAGATAATGGCCCCGATTATGGTTTGTACAGTTGTAAATTTAATGTCGTATTTTTTAAATTGCGGTTATGATTTACAACAGGTGTTTTAAGTGTTGTTAGAACTGTCAAAAACTTGCAACAGCTCACTTGCTGTTGTATTGTTGCCGCTGTAAGTTCAAAAAAGAAAATTGAGAAAAATTTGTACGTATATATAACAGTGCATATAATTTTTTGTGGAAATTTTAAAAATTATGAGTAACTGGCAATATTTTATAGAAAAATAACCAATAAGAAGCAGATGGAAAAGCTGGTCGAGTTAATGTATGATTAGTTAATGTATTATTATTAATGTATATTTTAATTTTAAGTAATTTTGAAATGAATACAATACACACAATAAAAAATATAATAAAGTAAAAACAAATTTTATTTAAAAATATGAACGCTAATCAAACTAGTCTTTATTTTTAATTTTCATGTTTAAATTGAAGTCGCCGTAGTCTAGTAGGTAGTGTGTTGGCTTATTAGACGAAAAGTCAGGGTTCGAGCCCCAGGCCAGACATCAAAACAAAATACAAAAAGTATTTCTTAGGCGACTTCCTCTCAGCAGATTTCTGGCAAAAATTCAGAGAAAATAACAATTGCCATGAAAAGTTTCTCAAAAATCTGTCGTTCGGAGTCGACTTTAAACTGTAGGTCCCACCACTCATGTATAAAATTAACACACACAACATAAGTGGTGTGAGAAACTAGGTCGTAAACCTGACTGAAGGGTTGTAATGACCAATTATGTATGTATGTTTAAATAAAAGTTAAAATTTGTGTTTTAAATAGGAAGCATTAAATTATTTCTTAGTTTTCGTGCAGACTCTTGGATGGTTTCGTCTATAGCTGCTCCAACTTCTACATCTGTGTTCAAAGGGAAAGGCATTTCTTCTATATGTTTCATCTTAGAATGTTTGATTATGTTGTGCATTACACAACATTTATAATTTTAGTAGCAGTTTCAGGAGTATAGTGCAAATCTCTTGCAGAAAGTAAACATCCAAATCTGCTTTTTAGAACACCAATTGTTCTTTCAATAATGTTTCTTGCTTTGGAATGGGCTGCATTAAAATGGTTCTGTGGTAATCCTTCCGCAGTACTTCGAAACGGAGTTATTAAAAACAGATCCATGGATATCATCCAACACTTTAACGCACATACTGCATACATACATTTATCTGTATTTATAAAAAGAAACAGAAAACAATTGCATTTACTACCTAATATACAAGTATTCTCCTCCATATTCTGCTGTTAAAAATTTTGCAGCTCGCTCATATTCCATACAAAGAAGACATGGTTTGATCGGCCATATCGAGCATTTACATAGCGGATGTTCATAAAACATCAACTATGAAAGAGATATTCGTTATATTAAATTAGTATAAAAATTGATATGCTTACGATCATGACATTCAGCTGTAGTATCCCTTCCTGTTTAAATACAAATGCTGCAACTCCTTTGCGGGTGCTACAATTCGCACACGCGTTCCATCTATACAACCAATTATTCCTGGGAAACGTGTTCCTGAATAAAAGGTTGTTTTACTTGCATTTTTTACCTCTTCTGTCATCCTGGTGTTTATCCATTTCTTGAAAAAATTTTTTTTCAAAGAATTTTAAATTTCTTTTAAAATGCAGCAAACAGTGGGTTGCGACACACCAATATTAAAATCGTTACCGCTACTTCTTTGATAACTTCCATCAGCAAAAAATCTCAGTGCGCAACATAATTTAAGGATTGGTGGAATGGCAGTACACCGGATTGACGGCTTTAAAAAATCGGTTAGTTGTTACAGCAAAAACATAAAACCATCTTTATTGATGCGAATTTTTTTTTACAAAACTGAAAGAAATGTTATAACAATGCTGAATTTTATAATTGAACAATTTTACGTACTCAGTATCTGGTAATTCCAAAGGGTTGGAATTGTCCCGAATTCCTTTCATAATGCGTGCCATTTGCGTTTTCTTGGTACCCTCATCATCATCAGAGAATAACTCGACCACCGAATACAAACTCGACCACCGAATACAAACTCGACGCTATGATCCATTATTTATATTTAAACTTTTTATAATTTATTTTTAACTATTCTTTTAAACTTCACTATTGTATATTCTGTGTTCACTATGCGCTTAAATTTTATTAATGTAATAATTTTTGTTTTCAATTGACAGTTTTATACACTTAGGGATGTATTTTAAAGGAAAAGTATACTAACATTGAAGAACAACCCTGTGACATACACAACATCTAGATGTTGTGAACCATAATCAAGAAAGTAATGAATGTTGTGTTGTCTCTGTTACAACACAGCATTTATGTGTTGTGAACCATAATCGGGGCCAATATTAACACATTTGCTTCTTTAGACGAAGGTTCATCAGTTACGGGTGAATATGCTTACGCCGCTGTTTGTTACGTACTCGCTGAACATAAAGGCATAACAACAGTCACACTCGTTGCAGTAAAATTAAAAGTGGAACCACTAAAACCAATGTCAACGCCCAGAATGGAGCTGCAAGCGATACTTGTTGGTGTAAGATTAGCAAACAAAATTAAAAAAATTCGCCGTTTACACATAACTTCATGTTATTGGTGGTCAGATTCAAAAACCGACCAAGAAATCTACAACAATTTGTTATGCACCGAGTAGGTGAAATTTTGGAGCATACAAACATAAGTGAATGGAGGTGGGTACCAACCAAAACGAACCCAGCAGATTTTGCAACAAAAGCAACCACACAAAAGGATATCTCCTTATGGTTTGCACCAAGTCGATGGCACGAATGCGACGACTTAGGCCCGATTGATACTTCCGAAATAAGACGGCATTTGCTAGTTATCAACAGGAAGATCGATGATTTCAATTATCTCAACGTCGAGTACTTTTCGAATTGGAAAAAGCTGTATCGTGCGGTATTTGTATTTGACAAAAGAAAAAAATTTAAAAAAAGAGTTATTGGTATTAACGAAGTAAATTTCGATATGATTCCACAAGCACAGCATTTCCTATTTAAGGTAGCGCAACAAACCGAGTTCAATTAGGAAATTGCTGCGCTGAAGTACGGAGCGAACATCGAAAAAACAAGTAAGTTATACCCATTGAACGTCTACTTAGACAGTTACGAAATTATACGATGCCGTGGCCGAATAAAATCTTAATAATCACGATGACGAAATCGTGTTACCAACTAACCATCACATCACATTTCTCATAGTACGCTCATTTCACGAGGGTCTTCATCATCAGTTTCATGAAGCAGTAATCAACAAAATTAAAAGCCAGTTTTATATTTTTCGTTTACGTGTCCTTTATAGAAAAGTGCGTTATGCCAGGTATGTAAGAACAATGCAGCTGTGCCACAGCCCCCACACATGGCAGTTTTACCAGCGGCCCGTCTAGGTGCCTTTCAACGACCCTTCACGTTTGTCGACATAGACTACTGTGGTCATCTAGCTGTATCCGTTGGTAGCAACGAGAAAAAGCGATGGGGAGTAATATTTACATGCCTCACGGTTCGTGCCGTACATATAGAAATTTCTTATAGCTTGGACTCATGTATTCTCTGTATCCGAAACTTTGTCGCCAGACGTGGAATACCCCGCGAGATATACACAGACAATGGCACGAACTTTAAGACAGCCGAAAAAATACTCAGTGAACAAGTAAAAGAAAGAGATTACTTCGATATATCGCCAAAATTTGATACAACTAAATGGATATTTAACCCCCCTGCTCCCCCTCACATGGGCGGAGCCTGGGAACGGCTTATAAGGTCAATAAAAAATGTTTTATATACCTTATACCCCAAACTCTACTTCAACGACGAAACTTTAAAAAATACACTGTGCGAGATAGAATTAATAATTAATTCCCACCCCTTAACTTTCGTCTCCGTAGATCACGAAGATGATGAAGCCATCGACACCGTAGTCGCAGAAGATGGTCAAGTTCGGAGGGTGACAATTAAGACGCAGTTTGGTATCATGCAAAGACCAGTGACGAAGATACTATAGATATAGACTATGGGAGGTGACACGCCCACTGTAGCCAATCCGCCCATTTTGTTCATATATACGTCAAAGTCGCTCATACAAAATTTGAGGACTCTAGCTGTTGCAGTTTATGAGATATGCGACATTAAATACTTATTGGGCACGTGGGCGTGGCACCTCGCCTACTTGAAATTTTTAAATAAAAAGTACGCTATAACTCCTACCAGACATACAGGAAGATACTATGAAAATTTCAAGGAAATCGGTCCAGCCGTTTAGCCGTCTATAGACTTCAAACAAACCCACAAACAAATAAACACACATTCAGTTTTATATATAAGCGTAGGTATTTACGAATGTTCTTTTTAAATGCATGTGCATACACATATATGCACACAAATGTTACTGACTGCAGACTTGCATATTGTCAACATACGTACTTTACTTAAAAAAAAACGGTTAATTTTGCACTCGTCGGATTTCAACATACATAAATAGACGAGGCAAAAATTAATAAAATTTTAAAGCTCCGTGCTCTTGTATTTTTTGTAAATTTATTGATGTATAAACAAAAGAATTTATGAAGTAAAAGAAAAGCGCTCTTAAAATTATTTTTTCCCCGCCTTAATCCCACAATAAGAGAAAGCGGAAAATAAAGGCAATTGGGTATCTTGGGATGAAGTTTTTTGGCTCTTTTTTCACAAATTCTTTACAAATATTGTGGCCAAATGGTAACTGTTTATTTGCAAATTATTTTAATTTATTTATTAAGTCTAGCAACCTATTGCTAATGTCAACTGACGGGGACACATACACACATACACAGTTCGCTCTCTTAAAATACTATTACCTAATATGTTACTTGCCTATGTGCTTAATTACATAGAATAGCTGATTTTATTCGCTTACATTTTAAAGACGATTGTCTATATTTTATTATTTAAAGCATTTTTCTCGTAAAAATTTGCTACATAACATATTTCCGAAATGAAATAAACCACCTGCACCCTGCGTCACTCGATGGGGAACTTGGATTGAAGCAGCAATATACTATTCTGTAAAGTTTTAAATATGGTGCAAATTTCCACTTTTATGAGTAAACTGAAAAACACTAACAAAATATTAATATTAAGAGAAAAATTTTGTTCGAATTTATGTGCCACTCCTTAGTGCTATAAACTCTGTCAAAAGCAGATTAGTCACGCCATTCACTAGCATGTTTTAACAATAGTCGTTTTTTTATTTGACAATAAACTGAAAAATTGTTGATTTATATTCGATGTTATAGACAATGACAGCTTTTGTCGTAAACTAGCGACAAGAGTTTTGGTGTTTTTTTTTTTGTAATCCAAAAATCGTAAAATTTTTTGTTTCAAAAATGTGGTTTGAGTATTTGACATATAAAGGTGTAAATACATAAACGACAGACGACCGATGACAAAGTTTAGTATATATACGTTTATATGACTGTCGGTGGATAAAAAATAAAACAGGATTAGGAGTCGTATTAACGAAATTTTTTGCTCCAAATAAAAGAATCTTGGCAAAACATTTCCAAATTGATAAAATCATAGCTCCAATGCCGCGCAGATGAACAGTTGATTTACAAAATATAGGATATTCCATTAATTATTAACGTATGTTATTAACGTATGTAAGGAATAAAAAAAATTAATAATTATTTTTAATAAATTAATAGCATCTGAAAGATTTGAAATAGTTCTCGCTAATCTGTACCTAGTGAATCACGCACTCGCTACTGTAAACGAGAAAAATTGTCGACTTCTTTTGCAAATGTAGTATCGTTAAAAGTTACGGAAGCACGCTATAGCATTTGTTTTTATCGAATGCACTTTTTATAACCTGCACCAATCTGCGGGTTTATTCGATAGTGCTGTGTTTCATTCTAAAACAGAATTGATGGTCAGGTCTACTAACATTTAAAATTGTAAAGTACTGTATACGATCCTTAATCAGTCATCTCATGTCGTCCTATACAAGGCCCCCACAAGGCGCACCCTAGGTACCGCATACAGTAGCTAGTACGAGCGGCGGAATGCAAGGGGAAAGTTTTGGAAGGCTAGGTGAGTTGCATCAACTAGCTACCTAAAGATCCAAGCGCTAATGACAACACGCACTGACATGGCGAACAGCTGACGTCCTCAATTAACCAGCATTCTACTCCATATGCAACAGGGGTCTGTGCGGAGACCTAAATGGCAGCCCCAACGCTCCACTCGGACGTAGGGCGCTAATCGCGGGTTCGTTTCGAAACAACTGATTAATGAAATTTGGCATGAAAAAGCGGACACGAATCGGAACATAGAATTTAAGAACCTTATTGGAACCCTCAAAACTAGCACAAGTATGTAAATAAATGGAGAGATATAAACTGCTAATTCTATGTGAAACAAGATGGCCGCACTCCGGTGAGATGAATGATCATAAGGGAAACACAATCATATTATCAGGTAAAACTGCTAATCAACTTAAATCAAGGGGGTTGTAATAATACTCAGTAACGCAGCTAGATCGGTCTTAATGAAATAAACTTCACTCTGATAGAATAATTTCAGCCCGTTTTCGAACCCGTGCAAGAAATACAACTTGTTTCCAGTGTTATGCACCAACTAAAGTTTTGGAAATGTATGCATAATTCGCCATTACAACCCTTCAGTCAGGATTATGACCAAGCTTCTCACACCAATTATGTTGTGTGTTAATTGTATACATTAGTGGCGGGACCTACAGTTTAAAGTCGACTCCGCACGAAAGATTTTTTTGAGAAACTTTACATGGCAATTTTTATTTACTATCAGAGCTTTTGCCAGAAACTGCTGAGAGGAAGTCGCCAAAGAAATATTTTTTATATTTCGTTTTGTTGGGGATGTCTGATCTGGGGTTTGAACCGTTGGCTTACATATAATAAGCTAGCACACTAGCTACTAGACTACGACGACCTTAAAGACGACCGGAAAGAGCTATCCTTTCCTCTAATCGTGGAGACAACCTTGTCATGGGCGATTTTAATGTTCAAATTGAGTAAGACAATTCCAGCTTAAAGAACGTTAAGGCTGTATTGGTATCGCTATACGTTTAAAATTAACAGCAATTGAAAAACCTGAAGCACAGACGAAGCGAAAAGAGCTTAAGAGTAATGCGACTAGAGAAGCATATGTGCGGGCTGCGCAATGAGCTCTCTATAGATATTAATCAGTACGTAGAATAAGCCAATTTTCTTCTCTCAACTTCATAATGTTCAAAGTTTTCAACAAAAACAATGACAGACTAATCGATCCAAAATATCTCAGCCTGGAGTGACATGCTCTGATATAGAAACTACCGGCATGCATCAAATTGAAAAAGAATGATAAATCACCAGAAAGTAACCCCATAAAAGTTCAGGGCGCGCTTAATGCCTTATACGCGAGAAGTAGTCTCATGAATATTGATAAGTTTAAAAGTGACATATCTTTGATAAAATGCAGTCAGTTGTGGCATTTACACTGCAAATTTCAGAGGATTTCCGGCGTACTATATTGCTAAACGATCAGCGATACATAACACTGATAATGCCCCCTTCAGGCAGGACAGTTAATTTTTATTCAATTTTCCCAACCAGTCCAGTTTTCATAAGCTGATGCTGTAAAATTTAACGCCGTTCCAAAACAAGAACCTTTACATACAAATTTACCCACACTTAAGTCGCCGTAGTCTAGTAGGTAGCGTGTTGGCTTAATAGAGGTGCGGTCGTGGTTCAACCCCTGGATCAGACATCTCGAACAAATCCTGACTAAAGGGTTGTAATATCCATTAAGTAATTTACTAAGTAAGATTACAATTTGAGTTATCTAGTAGCAGCTATTTATTTCCATTTCTTATACAACACGAAATTCCTTTATATGTAGAGTATAGTCCAAATATTTTCATAAAGATTATAACGTTAACAAAATTAAAACAAGAAACTGATACTATAAGCTTAAATATATAAGTATAAAGTACAATAGTTTATTGTACCTAATTAACTAAGTAACAAAAATTCAAAAAAAAATCCAAAAGGGGAAATAGAATTGATAAAGA
Source organism: Sarcophaga subvicina (assembly GCA_936449025.2). NCBI lineage: Eukaryota > Metazoa > Arthropoda > Insecta > Diptera > Sarcophagidae > Sarcophaga > Sarcophaga subvicina. The sequence continues at coordinate 13,380,229 of OW388085.2, read as the reverse complement.
TTGAATTATTATAAAAAATAAAAGGAATTTCTAAAGAAATTAAAAGAAATTCTAATAAGTTAATACGGACAACGTACATCTTTATAACTAATATGACCAGCATCATGCAGGATATGCTGAGAATGCTATAGCAGAATGATGCAAAATTTTACCTTACTGAAAAATAAATTAAATTAATGCTAACAACCGAGGCTCTTCAAAATTTTCGCATTAAATGGTTGTAAGGAACTTTGAGGTAGAGCATGCAAAGCTTCAATTGTCCTAACAAAGTCAATAATTAAACCTCACCTTTTATGTGAACTATCTGAAAATTACCTTTAATTAAGCAATATCCGTTTATAAATTCAGAACATCAGAGAATATTGATGATAAGAGCAATCAGCTTAGTAGCTAGTAGTTGTTTAGTCTATGACATCAATGAGTGATTAGTTTTTTTTTTGTTCTTTACAAATAAACATCAATTTTTCACCTTGACTTTTAGTTATATAATTTTGAATTTGGTTCGGCCTAAATGAGGGAGTATGTATTTCAGAATTGATTTCTGCAACGTTCAGAACAAATTTTTTCTATATTTATGCTCCCCTTTGTCTCCATCGGTCGAATGTTTTCGTCTTCTGCGAAACATAGGTGCCTGGTAATGCTGATCAGCAGGATTCCATATACCTGGGTATCGACTTTTATCCGATTTTATATTTTCCAGAAACGTTGCTATGAAATTGCAACTCACATGTCCAGAGATGTACCAATAACATTCTCGACCTTTTTCTTACACTGAAAAGTACAAGGTGAAGATTCCTGAACCTCTCAGATATTTAAATCATTGCATCATCTGCTACGAACCGTTCCATTATTGTGTACGAAAAACAAGTTAGGCCGACCTGAAGGCCATTTTTTTAGTCATTTGAACTGGATATTTTCTTTCGTCGGTCAAAATGATAAAAAGTTTCAACCCTACGTAGAAAATTTTGCTTAAACCTACAAAACTAACTTTAATCCGGCGTACGAACTATAAAACTTTGTGCAAACTGACAAGCTCCGCAATCAGGCAAAAACTGCATGTATCACAGTGCTAAGGACCGAAACAGCGGTATTCAAGCAATATCTTCGGGGAAAAACTCACTCACGACTATTCCTAAGCCTACTTATTTGCAAACAAATTAGTACGTGACCGAAATTAATACTAGAAATCAAATCAAAAGAGTGAAGCAACTATGCCCATAATATTCTTTAGAGCTAACGCAGTTAAAAGGTTGTAACGGACCTCAACATAAAGTAAGCTCATGGCTTAGCTAAGCCATTAACAAAGTGTGAGGTTTCGAAAACTACCTTAAAAAAGTAACTTGTTCCCAACATTCTAACATTATAGATAGTATAATTAATTTTCATATCAAATAATTTAATTAGCGACAGACACTTAAATTTTCAGAAAGCATGCAGACCTGTTGGGGCATTATGCGAGTTGGGATCCCATCAGATGAGTTCAGGCTAAATTTACAGATATCACAAGATTCTGGTCTAACTTCTCTCTAACTTCCAGTACTATATACTACGACAGCAAAATTAATTATCCATATTCTCCCTTTGAAGATTGAAACGAAAAAGCTTAATGTGAATAACTCACTCCGATCCACAGGCAATCTCCCGTGTAAATATTGTAAATTTCTATTAATAAAAAATGCAACGTTTTTTTATTGAGTCAAAAGCATAACATTAGTAACGTCATATGTAACTGTGGAATATTAGGGAGCTTTTAATGTTGTGGACATGAAGATTCGATATATATTCGCTGAAACCAGCATATTTTTCGAGTAAAGAAGCATTCAAGTGCCTTGGTTTCTTAAGACGGTCCAAGATACTAATCACTCCGTTTATATCCGATCGCTTAACGACCACGTACAGGAAAGGGCGAAGGTGCTCATTAATGACAAGATATTCTATTCTATTGATGCATTAAAACAACGTCGCTATGTGGCTTGTGTTTCTTTTCTCTATTACTTCTGCAACGGGTTGTACTCCCTTGAAATAAAGGCAGAACATAGATACATACATAATTGGTCCTTACAACCCTTCCGTCAGAATTACGACCTAACTTCTCACACCACTTATGTTGTATGTGTTAATTGCAGTGTTCGAAAAAATACTCTGAAGTACGCAACGTTTATGTACTGTACTGAATGTCGTGGGTAAAGAACACAAACACATTCACTACAACGAGAGCAAAACTCTTCGTTTCTATTTTAATGTTTGGGAACATGTACGCAAACTCTAACATAACGTACTGAACAGAGTTCACAAACACTATTTCGTACTGCTTGTGTACAAAGTACGCTAAAAAGATCAGTACACAACGATTTAAATTGGGTTTTAGTGAACTTTTTTGAGTACACTAATAGTTTTAGTGTCCGCGAGAGTTTATGTTCTCATTCAGTATTTTTAGAGATCGCGTTGTGGTTTTGATGCCATTTATTATTCTTTAGGAATAATAGACATATTTCGCTTAAGAATACAAATAAAAACTGGCCATTTTTCTCTCTCTCTCTTACTGAATGAGAACATAAACTCTCGCGTACACTAAAAATGTTAGTGTGCTCAAAAAAGTTCACTAAAGCAAACGTACAAACAGTAAAAACAGTAAAAAATAATGTTTGTGAACTCTGTTCAGTACGTTATGTTAGAGTTTGCGTTCATCTGTTGTGTACATGTTGTGTATGTAATGTGTTTGCGTACGAGTTCACAAACACTTAAATGAAAGTTAAAAGTATTTTATCAGTTACGTACACAATGGTTAGTGTACAGTATTTTTTGAACACTGGTTAATTGTATACATTAGTGGCGGGTCCTACAGCTTAGGGATGCCAATCGCGAAATCCCGAAACCTAAAATACCGGGATTTTCGGGATTTCTTAAAACTTGTCCCGGGATTTTTCGGGATTGTAAATTAATACGTATCAGAGATCAGCACTAAGTATTCAAAACGATGAGTAAATTCGAATCATACTCAAAATTTCTGATACTTATACGCATTCATACTTATTTTAATATCATACTCATACTACTCATATTCAAAGTTTGAAATACTCATCGTACTCATACTTAACAATACGCATGATGTTATTGATTTCGACTCTCCATGACTCATCGTATACACGAATCACAATTAAGTATGATTCGCGTACGAACACTACAATACTCACAAGAAGGTTGTGTGCTCTGCTTGCTGTCTTTGTCTTTTTCGCTTATGTATCTTTTTTCTTCATTTGTAAATGACTCGAATCATTTATAAGTATTATAAGTATTTTTCTAAATTTATGAATCTGAATGAGTAGGCGTATGAATCAAACATATTTCGAATGCTACGAGTTTGATGTCAGCGTTATACTCATACTCATTGCAACCTATACTTATAAATCAACGTTGTTGTGAGTACGAATGAATAAGAGTAGTGAATTTTAATATTGTTGACTCACTCATACTCAAAATTTCATGAGTATTTATGAGTAGCGAAAAAACGATTCACTGCTGACCTCTGATACGTATACTTTATAGAGTAAGAAAAAATGGGGCTTACGGCATTGTTTTTTATTTAGTATTTCATTAAATAACACCCATGTAGTTTTTCGAGTGTATCATGCAATAATTAAGTGAATTTTCTGTATCACCAGACATCGAATTGGACGAGAACACAACTTCCAATGTTAAAAAGTTAAACGCTGCCATCGAAGAATGTAAAAGTCCAACAAAATCTGTTAATAGAGCTGATGGTTTAGATACTCAACTTTCTAAAGAATTAAATTTGTTTATATCAGGAGGTGAAGTCGCCGTAGTCTAGTAGGTAGTGTGTTGGCTTATTAGACGTAAAGCCAGGGTTCGAGTATTTCTTCGGCGACTTCCTCTCAGCAAATTTCTGACAAAAACTCTGAGTAAATAAAATTGCCATGAAAAATTTCTCAAAAATCTGTCGTTCGGAGTCGACTTTAAACTGTATGTCCCACCACTCATGTACAAAATTAACACACACAACATAAGTGGTGTGAGAAACTAGGTTGTAATCCTGACTGAAGGGTTGTAATGACCAATTATGTATGTATATCAGGAGGTGATAGAGGTGAATATTAATATACTGAATATATCTATCTTGAAACCATTCTGCCCACAAGTGTAGATTGCGAAAGATGTTTATTAGCGGTAGCGTATGAAATATTAGAGGTTTTGATCTTTTTAAAAAATTACATGTAATTATGATAAAGATTAAAAATAAATAAAAATTTTAATAAAACAATTGTTTTTAATTTTTTGTTAAGAGAAAATCCCGGGATACTTCGGGATTTTCAAAAATCAATCCCGTTTGGCGTTCGTACTACAGCATAAAGTCGACTCCGAACGACAGATTTTTTTGACAAGCCCTCCATGGCAATTTTTATTTACTCTCAGAGCTTTTGCCAGAAATCTGCTCAAACGAAGTCGCCAAAGAAATACTTTTTCATATATCGTTTTATTGAAGATGTCTGACTTGGAGTTTGATCCGTGGAATCCACGTCTCATAAGCCAGCACCCTACCTACAAGACTATGGCGGCTACGAAATAAATGAAGTTGTGCCCGAAAATTATATTTTTTACATAATACTTGCCTTTCTACTATGTATGCAGTATTTAACGTATACATACATATATATATATATATATATACAGTATGTCAAGAATGAGTTTTCACATTAAAGAAATTTAAAATTTTTGTGTTATTTCATTAAAAAAAAGTTATTCTTATTTTAAAACAAAAACATTTTTTAATTTATTCATATTAATAATACTATTTACAAAGATTTACAACAAAAAAAATAAGAAACACTTTAATAAAAACGATTAATACTCAAATATTTCACTGTCAAAAAACTCTTTTCACAATATAGTTGTCTTTGTCTTATTTGTAAACATTTGATAATTAGCGGTATAATACCGTTAGTTTTGATGTGCATCTATTTTCTTTGTAGTTTCAAAAACATGTATACCTACGTACCAAAGCATGTATGCAAATTTTTTGTAGTACAGACGTGTTATAAAGAGTTAAAAACCTTGTCAGGAAAACGATTATTGTACGATCCAATTCAACTAATTTATTACAATCACTATTTGGGCACAAGTGCTCCGGAGCTGTCACAGAGGTTTTCGGTATCAAGAAGAACCATTTACAATGTGATTAATCGTGATGAAAAAGAGGGTGGGTTAGAAATAAAACGTGTAGGTAGTCCCACGACTAAAATTAACAATTGCACAGAGCGCTTATTTATGAAAAAAGTTGTCCAAGACCTAAAAATTTCAACAAGGACCCTTCGAAGGGGCATAAAGAAGAATGTGATGTTGTTGTATCCTACGAAACTTTTCGGCAGGTTTTGTTAAAAACAAATATTCTTCGAGAGCCCGTAAAAAACCACTACTTTCCGCAGTAAAGAAACAAAGGCGTTTTTCATCTGCTATGAACAACATTTAGCAACCTGTGACTTAATGGGACGACGTAATATTCTGCGATGAGACCAAAATATTGTTACACTATAACGATGGCCCAACAAAAGTCTGTCAAAAGCCGTTAACAGCGTTAGAAAACCGAAATATTATACCAACTAAAATTTGGAAAAATTTTGATCATGATTTGGGGTTGTATCTCGAGTAAGGGAGTAGGAGATTTGGCCTTAATAGATACAACAATGAATGCACAACAATATTTGGACATTTTAAAGACAAATTTAAAAAGAAGCGCTAATAAATTCGGCGTCATGCTGGAAAATAAAGCAAGATTTACATTTTATCAAGATAATGACCCCAAACATAGGTCGCATATGGTAAGAATGTGTCTACTATATAACTGCGGCAAAGTCATAGATACTCCTGTCCAAACTCCGGATTTAAATCCCATTAAAAGGTGGGTCATACCAAGTACTAAAGACGAATAATTCTTGTTTATTAGTTATATAATGAAATTAAAATAAATTTGTGAAAAGAGTTTTTTGACAGTGAAATATTTGATTATTAATCGTTTTTATTAAATTGTTTCTTATATTTTGATCAAAGTCAATTATTTTTTTGTTGTAAACCTTTGTAAATAATATTAATAATATGAATAAATTAAAAAAGTTTATGTTTTCAAATAAGAATAACTTTTTTTTAATGAAATAACACAAAAATTTTAAATTTATTTAATGTGAAAACTCATTCTTGACATACTGTATACAGTTTGTCAAAAAAATCTTTGCACAGATCAAAAAAATGTAAAATGTGATCTTCATTCAAGAATTCCAACAACAAAATCTTTACATACTTTTTTATTTTTGCACACATTCTATAACTGTACTTGTTTACGACCATAATGCGCCAATAATTTTCTAATAGTCACACACATTACAATAATAACAACAATAAAAGAACTTTACACAGTATAAAGGGTGTCAAAAAAATCTTTGCATATTTAATGAAGATAATAAAAAAAATGACAAAAAATGCCGTTATTTCCCAAATATGTTGTGCATTTTGGGTTTTTTACAAATGAGATGGAATGTGAAAGGGGTAAACAACGTTTTATTAATAAAGTGATCGGTTTTTATGTAACAGGTGTCCTTATATTTGAATACAAAAAATGCCAGGATAACGAGTTTCAAAAAATATTATACAATTGGTCTATTTCAACTACTACAAAGGCAAATCTGCCAAGGAAATCGCCGATATCTTCTCCTTGAACATCAGGTCTGTATATAATATTATATCCCGTCCTGAAAAAGAAGGAGGACTGGACTTAAAACGATTTACAGGCAGGCCGAAAAAGGTAACGCAGCGAGTTGAAAGCAAAATTATTAGAATCGTGTATGGTAGCCCACAATCCAATACGAGATGATTAGCTATTCAAGTGCAAAAAGACTTTGGGTTACGTGTTTCCCAAGAAACCATCAGAAATGTTCTTCAAAAACACAAATATTCTTCAATAGTGGCTAGGAAAAAACCCCTGCTGCCAGCACAAAATGTCGAAAAGAGATTAAGATTTGCCACCGAATACATTTCACTTCCTCCGGAGTACTGGGACGCTGTTATTTTCTCAGATGAGACGAAAATAATGCTTTATTATCATGACGGACCGCAAAGAGTTTGGCGTAAGCCTCTGGCAGCAATAGAAAATTAAAATCTTAATCCTACAGTAAAGTTTGGAAAACTGTCTGTAATGGTATGCGGTATGGTATGGTATCCAGCAAGGGAGTTGGTGTAATCCGGATTTTGGATGAAATAATGACTAAGGATGTATATCTTGATATTTTAAAAAATGAACTGACCGCCAGCATTAAGAAATTTGGTTTTATTGACCCGGTCAATCCGAATAAATTTAATTACAAGTACTATCAAGATAATTATTCTAAACATAAATCTTATTTATGTAAGTCCAGGTTACTTTACAACTGCTCCAAAGTTATTGATACTCCTGCCCAAAGTCCTGATCTTAACCCTATCGAAAATTTGTGGGTTCATCTAAAGAAAAAGGTAGGAAAAAGATCGCCCACACATAAAAACAAATTGATAGAGTTCATCAAAGAAGAATGGGAAAAATACCATTAGAATATGACATTCCGAAGCTTATTCAATCCATGAGAAGGTGTCTACAATCGGTGATTGATGCTCAAGGTGGACACACAAAATATCAGCACTATAATTTTAAAAAAAATTGCATAATCTTAATATTTTATCAAGTGTGCAAACATTTTTTTGACAGCAGTAAAATTGAATTGTTTTTGTTTTTTAATATTTTACATTAGAATATTTTCATTGTTATAAAAGTTTTTTATTTATTATATTAAAAAAACATATGTTTGTAAAATTCTGTTTGAAAAAAAAATGAAAAAGTTGGTTATTTATATTAGAAATCAATGAATTTTTCGAAGTTTTTTTATTTTTCTCTATGTGCAAAGATTTTTTTGACAAACTGTATATACTAGTATGTATGTATGTATATATTATACGCTAATTGTTTTGTACCAATATAATAAATACCTTTTGTACATATGGTACAGGAATTTGTCCAATTTGGCCTAGTACATTTTTAGCCGTCCACCATTGATCTTCATCTTTTCTGACTATAGTTAATATTTCACCTCGCCTAAATGGTAAATCATCTTGATCCTTTAAAAAAACATTAGTTAAAAAATTATTTTGAATGCACCATAATGTTTAACACTTACACTGCCATCAAAATCGAATTTTCCCACGACACGTTCAACTTTTTTTGGTGCTGGCTTACGCAGTGGCGTTGTATCCAAATAGTGTAGTGTATAAAATGTTAAAAGTTTTGGTAAGTTTTCAAAAGACTGATCTCCAATACGATACACAATTTGGTCATTTTGTTGTATTTTATTAATTATATAATTACCAACTTTTGTGTCCTCCCTATAAGGCAATACAGAATTTAATTATTTTTTTATAATCGCAAATATTAAGTTCGTTTATTATTACCTAACGCATAACACATAATCACCTACAATAGAATTACTATCACGCACTAAAAATACTCCACGCTCCCGTTCATTCATTAAAACTTCGTTTGCATCCTGACGAGACATAGGTCCGAAATACCAGCTGGAAATAATGTATAAAAATGAAATATCATAACTAAAAACTACATTTCTTTTCAGTCTTACCTATTTTTATCAGTGACATCAAAAGTGTCCATTTTTAAAGTTCTCCGAATATTTTTTCTATTTTCTTGTTAAACCATTAGTCGGAAACTACAATATATATAAGTATATAAATAAGAGAATTTTTATTTATTATTATATTTTATTTATTTCCTATTATATATTAAATTGAACTTAATCAGCCATATTATAAAATATATATTATTTTGGGTATAATGTACGCAGTTTTTGATGAACAATTATCAAACAACAACACACTTGGAGTTAGCAAGAGCACAACCGCATTCATAATTTATTGTATTTATTTAAAAAAAATTAACGTAATAGTAAGAAAATGAATTAAGAATTCTAAGATTTGCTTGTGCAATCATAATTTAAAATAAAGTGTTATTATAAAAGTGTAATAGATGATAAAAAGTTTTTTAATTGTTTGTTTATTAAATAGTACTTATCGAATGAATGAAGGTTAGGTTGGGTCAGAAGTGTGGCGTTCCACAGTGTTAGCAATAACACGCCATCAGCCGGAGACCTGCTGGTCGAATGTGAAAAACCCCTTCAGAAAAATAAAAGGAGCAAAATAGAAAGACAAAAAAGTGTAAAAGAAAGGGAATAGGAATATGTAGGAGTCGCATTAAGTTATGTGCAAGTCCAATTAATTTTGAAAATGTGTTGAACGCCGCAGAAATGTATGCATAACCCATTTTATGGTTATCAAAAAGTATTCAATATTCGTATCGTGATCAACAAACCCAAAGTTTTAGCAAAACATAACAGCACAATGCCACATAATTAAAAATAGACTCAGTTCCTAGAATGTCTAAAGATAGAGATGCTACCCGACAAAATCGATTTTGATTACTTGATATTGAAATATTGACGACACGAAAATACATGTAAAAGACGAAATACAAATGCAATTTGAATGATAGTTATGCTCTGGTTAGCCAAGCTTAAGAATCGTAAAAACGTAATGTATGTTTCCGTAAGATCGTTTGTGTAGTTATAGAAACGTTAAAAACGTGACATCTGTCAACGAAGAATGTAAATAAAAACGAAACAGAACACAATGCAGAAACAGAAACAATAGACGGCTTTTGCACCTTCGAAGTACTTTGCAAAGAATTTTGACAAACTCTTGATATTTTGTTGTTGTGTATACAACCATCGGTAGACGACGAACAAAGAAAAAAGCAAATTTGCGAGTACGTCAAAGTCTGAACTTACCCCCGCACGTTTTTCCCCTCTATCCTACAAACTGAAGACTTTTCAAAGTACTTTGCAAAGCACTTTGAATGTGCTAAAGGCGTCTTAGTATACAGACATTTGCGCGAAGTCAGCTGTTCAGAATAATGATAAGTGTTATTATGGGCATGAAAGAGTAAAAAAAATACCAATTAGGCCTTAATTGGAAAAATTTAAATTTGCTTCTTAAGTTTTATGTTATTATAAATATTTATTCTTGTAATATTATAGAATATTACATTTTTGGTTCAATCTGAGTTAACGATTGTGGAATTTAAATATAAGTACACTGTCGAATATTGTTCTATTCAAATTTTTTTTTATTAAATTGCAAAACAATACCCAGCTAATAATAAAAAATACTCTTACAATTATTTATGCACATTAGAATCATAGCAATATGTATTTAAAAATTTTAAAGAATAAAGAGATTTATGTATAAATAGGAAAGTATCAAAAAGGACATTTGCGTCACATTGCCTACCTCATATTATTTATTTATTTTGTTTAAAATTTTTTGTGTGCATAATAAAATCATAACAATAAGTATTTATTTCTTATAAAATTATTTTTCTATTTTTATTTTAATAAAAAATTAATAAAATCACTATATACATGTAAAATTTGAAAGTTGTATATAAATAATCATGAAAATACCAAATACAATAGCCACATCACTCATGTTAAAATGTCACGTAAAAACGTGAAGGAATTCTGTTTTATATAGATCGTTCCGTTTTGCTAATGAGAGAGAACGTTTCGGTAAGCATTTACATTGCTCTCATTACTACAAAGAATTCCCATTGAAGAACCCTTTAACTCTTGTACAACACATTAACTGACAGGAGAATAGTTACATACATGCATTACATACACACTTTACAAAGAGACATTACCACCATCTATGAAGTCGCCGTGGTCTAGTAGGTAGTGTGTTGGCTTATTAGACGAAAAGTCAGGGTTCGAGCCCCAGGCCAGACATCAAAATAAAATACAAAAAAGTATTTTTTCGGCGACTTCCTCTCAGCAGATTTCTGGCAAAAACTCTGAGTAAATAAAATTGCCATGAAAAGTTTCTCAAAAATCTGTCGTTCGGAGTCGACTTTAAACTGTAGGTCCCGCCACTCATGTATAAAATTAACACACACAACATAAGTGGCGTGAGAAACTAGGTCGTAATCCTAACTGAAGAGTTGTAATGACCAATTATGTATGTATGTATTACCACCATATCTTTTACTGCGTTTAATCAACAAAATTTTAAAGCCACACAGGTTGCAAACTTGTGTTCTGGTGATTCTACTTCCTCAGCTCAGAATGCACATATTGAATTTGAAACGATTCCTATTCTGAAGAAGTGTTCATAAAGTCTACAATATCCAGATGAAAGACCAGTTAATATCCTCAGGCTACTTCTGGAGAATCTAATGTGTGAATCAAATCTTTTTTATCACTTCACAAAAGTTTATATTACATTGCCTCAATGGGCTACAAGAGTTTTGGTCTATTGTCATTATCATTTGCTACTCCACAGAAATGCTTGCACACAAACAATGGTACTAAGGTTCTTTTCCTTAGGACCATACCTGACTGCTTATTGCCGTGAAGTCTCATATCATCTGGGATCCTGCATATGGTGAATCTATTTTACCAAACTAGTTTATTGAGCTTATCTTAGAGTCCCATACTAATCTCGTTTCAACGTCTTATGAACTCAGTACTCTAATGTCGGCCTCACCGTCTTGTAGTATTGCTACGATCTGTCCTCTGCGCTCCCTGCCCAAGTTGAATTGAGCATATCTTTCCACTGCGCATACGTCATTAAGGAAAGTACCTGCGAAGTTCCCTATGTGTTGTGAATATTTCACTCTGTGACCGAACCTTCCCGCCCCTCTCTCTCTATATGACCATGACCCATCCCGTGATTTTATACATACATATGTATTCAACAAATTATATTTAAGTGTCTCAAACAACCAAACTAACAAGTAAATGAGAACCTCGGTTGCAATTTTAGTTGGTTTCAAGATACAATTGATAAGTTGGTGCAGAAAATGAAAATAACCAAATTGACGCAGGATATGTTGAGAATGAAATTTACATTGCTACAAACAATGACTAACAATCGATAAACTGTATAAGACTCTGCTTCTGGAACCCATTGGACAACACAAAAATTAACTATAGAAAATAAAAATTGCTGGAAAATAAATTGACTTGTCATTCTCCAAGAAACATTTGACATTCAGCAGCTTCTTTAAAATTTCCCGTTATACATGATACGATTGCAAGAACCTTCATAACAGAGTATCATTTTCTAAGTAATGAAAAATCATATTATAATAAAATTAATCTAATAAAATCAAGAATTGACACCGTTTATTGTACGTCTTGTGAGAAGATTATTCACAGGCAACAAATATTTGTGTTGAGCAATTCAATCAAAATTTTATTATAGCCGGTTCACTCATCACCTAGGTTTTTCCTTGTACAGAGCAAATGTTTAATATTTAATAAAATTATACAATACACTCTTTGAATTCTGGCTAATGACTCCTACAGGTTGAGTGTTATTTTATACAGTGTCTAAAATGAGTTTTGATGTCATATCGAGTGCTTTACTAAGTATTTAACCAAACACAAGACAATATTCCAAATGATACTGATTTTGAAGTGAAATTAAATTTGTCTCCAGAAACTAAATTCCAGTAGAGGCTCCACTGACTTTGTTTTCACACGATTCGACTATCCTTTTGTACACATTCTTACGATTACATTCAGAAATAGAATCGAACTCATAACTATTTTACAATGCATAAAAAAAACTGAACTGCAGCAATTAACTAATATTAACGAAAATGGGTGATCAAAAATTTCGGAATGTTTCAGGGGAATCGTCCGTCTTAACTTTCAAAAAGTGGTAGAATCTTTAAGGAAATTAAAGATAGCATTAACTTGTTGTTTCATTATCACATTACTTAACATTATAAATACATTTACTTCTGTTGATGTCATCTGTTGACTGAGTTGGAATCATCTACCTACTCCAGAAGTTGATGACAACTTTGCTTTCAAGATTACAAATAATAAAGAACTTTTGAAAAGTGGGAAATTTTAGCTGAAGCCCAATATGAAAATCCATTTAACACCAACAACTCAGTCAAAACTTATCTTGAGGAAAGCAAAGCATAAGCGGTAAACCAAAGGATAACAACAATCCAGTATAATTTCATAATAACCATAACGTTATATATGATGATAGGTCATAACTGGAAAATTAAACTTACCAAATTTTAATAATGTATATTCTTCCTCGCATAAACTCAGTTAAAATTTCTTTTGGGGAAAGCAGCAAACGAATCAAACTATAAATAAGCGGTTAACAAAAGGACAACAACAATCCAGTATAATCTAATTTCATAATGATCATAACGTTATGTATGATGAAAGGTAAGAGTTGGAAAATTAACCTTAACAATTTTTAATATTGTATATTCTTCCTCGTATTGGGACTCAAGGTAATGATAAAGCCGACTCAAAGAAATTTAAATCAACTCCAAATTATAGAAACTCCCTATTTTCCTATGGGCCTTACAAATTACATCTACCATACACATCTTCAACCACGCCGAAATATAACAACACTTTAATCAGCCGTTAACCTACAATGTTAAAAAAACTCAACCATGAAAGTTGATTCGCCTAAATTCTTTAACTTTTACAATATACATTTTTCATTCATTGATAACTCGCCCAATCATTAGGATAGGCGAATCGTTAATGGAAATTTTCAATCCCCAAAGCACCGTGATAACATCACGCACATCAGAGAGTCTGCAACAGCACAAATTTTAATTCTATGTAAAATTTCATTTGATTTTATTATTTTCAAACGATATATTATTACTAAATATGTAAATATGCATGTTGCTACAGACGTTGTTTATTTATGAATTTACTTTATAAAATATCCTACAAAATATTATTATTATTATTTATATTAGATTTATAATTAAAATTATAAGATCTAAGTAAGAAATTAAGGAACACTAGCAGCGAGGCCAACGGCTCTGGGTAATATTTATAAATAACTTAGATAATAAATGAACTACGGATTTTGCATAGTAGAATTCTTAAATAAATAATGATACCGATTTTCTTGATAAAATTGTTGATTTTTAAAATGTTGGTTTTCGTATGAGATTTTAACAGTGAGATAGGATTATGAGAACTAAACTCATCTATCCTTGCCCAGTGATAAAGGGGGCAGTCCAGGACGAAGTGTTTTACAGATATACTAGTGTTACATCTCGAAATATAGGGGAGCAGATTGATCAGCTGCAATGTTTCCTTCTATTTTACTGTAACCTGGAATCAAGAGTAACTGTAATCTACTGCTATGTTTAATTAGCAAATCTCGAATCCGTTTTATAATGTTCCACCTTAGAGAAGCTGGATTAATTATCGATTTTAAAACGGAAAGACTGTCAGTGCAAATCACAGTTTTTTAGTTGTGAGTGAGATAGATATGGCTTTGGCAATGGCTGAAGCTTCAGCAACAAATACCGAAGCGTAATTAGGAAGAATATTTAGACACTTAATGTTCTTGTTGAAATCTACTATGGCATATGAAGTTGTTCCGTTCGTGTCTTCCGATGCATCTATAAACAGAAAAAACCTACCGTTTTCCGATAACGACTCATGTTTTTCTAAAAAACAAGGAGTAAATTCTTTTTTGAGTTTTAATAGGGATATATCGCAAGATTGTGGGTTGAAAAACTAGGGGGGATGTTTGAGAGAAAAGATTTTGTTTGATTTAGGTATTCCAATAATTTTCGCTAATTGCAACGATTCGCAAATAGATCAGGAGTATCTGTATGTTCTTTTCGCAGATATTTATTTCTTAACATCATTATCGACAATCGAATTTTTAGGGAGACATAATTTTGCCAAAATTTTAGACATGGATTCATAAATCCGGGATTCGATTGAAGGAAGACCTGATTCTGCAAATATGTTGGCCAATGGTGTGGTGCGAAAAGCATAAATACTTGAACGAATTGCCCAGTGATAGAGGCCTTTTATGATGTTGATATTTAACTTAGTTGTGTTGCCAACTAAGAAGAGACCATAGTCTATCTTGCTTAGTATCAAGGACTTAAAGAGGTATGTGTGTTGATGTGAACATAGCTCCGTTTACTCGAAAAAAAATTCACTCTTTGTACTAGAGATTTTTTCAGAGAGATGTAATGCACCTTCCAAGAGTACTTTTTAGTAAAGTGTATGCCCAGTATCTTCAAAGATTCCATGTTTTTAATCGCATTGTTATTAATGTTAATGACGAACAAATTATGATCGCATATCCTTTTAGGTCAAATATGTAGTTTTTTTGTTTTATCTGAAGAAATTTTTGCGCCGGATTTAAGACACCAGACGTTAATATTATCTAGTACTTTCTGAAGTAACTTAGAATCAGAGTTGGAAATTTTTTCAGAACATGTAGAGATCATCAGCATACATGCAATGGTCTAAGTGCTTGTAATTATTCGAAAAAAGAATTACGGATATAGGAGTGCCGTGTGGGATGCCGTTGTGCAATGGGTGAATGGATGAGTATACCCCGTGTTGTACAATTATTATGTTCAGTGTAGACACTGACAGTAGTTTATAAGAGGCACACTGTAACCAAGAACAACTAGAATGAAATGAAATATACGAGTCACTGAATATATGAAAGTCAAAGAGGTCGGTTGTCTAACTCAACAATAATACATGGTGTCAGGTGTAAACATATTGAATAAAATTGAAAAATATAAAGTAGTGTTTCAATAATAAAATCAATCTACAAATTAAAAAAAAAAAAGAAGTACAAAATGTTCGAATTTCAAAATGGCGGAATTGAAAAAGTTAACCTTAAAGCCACAAATATTGCCAACGAGTGGAATAACTGGAAAGCTCAATTTAAAATGTTTCTTCGAGCAACAAATCTGGAGGCTGAAAAGGATAAAAGAAAAGTTGCATTATTGTTGCACTACATGGGTTCAGAGTGTATTCAAATTGCCAATTCTTTTAATGTAGACTATGACTCTGTAGAGTATGATGTTTTGATAAACCATTTCGATGCATATTTTGTACCAAAATTAAACGTAGCTATGGAAAGGCACAAATTTTTTACCAGAAAGCAAGCCACAGACGAAACGTTGGAAGCCTACGTTACAGCTTTAAAGAATTTAAGTCTTTCTTGTGAATTTGGTACGCTACGAGAGAGTCTCGTTGAAGATATTTTCATATGTGGTATGTCACCTAATTTTCATCACATAAAAGAGAGATTATTAAGTGAAGGCAAAATAGAATTGGAAAAAGCGGTGGAAATTGCCAGAAATATTGAAGCTGCAAAAGAAAATGCATCTAAGTTATTACAAACCAATCACGGTAGTCAAATATTATATATATTGCACTAAATAACAATAATCAAAATAATTGCAATAAATGTGGACAAACACATAAAACAAAATGTCCTGCACTTAACGAAAATTGCCATGTATGTGGGAAAAGAGGACATTTTGCAAAAATGTGCTTCTACAAACACAAGCAAAACAAAAACTTCAAGTCAAAATATGTAAAAAATATGGTTTGTGAAGAAGGTGAACCTGAAGACCTTTTTGTTGGATCACTATCGCTTAAAAATAACAATTTAAATTCTTATGAAAATCGAATTAAAGAACTACAAATTAGAAAGTTACAAATCTATCAACAGCAACCAACAGCATATCATAAGCAGAATAAACAAGAAAAAATCACAACTAGCAAAAGAGGATGGGTTATACTAGTAAAAATAAATAATAAGAATGTGGAATTCCAAGTGGACACGGGTGCTGACACAAACATATTATCGGAACAAAGCGCTAAAGAATTACGTCTAGGCGGTAAAAATCTACAGTTAACTAAAACCAATATACTCACATTTAGTGGAGAAAAACTTCCAGTAAAGGGTAAAGTTAATATTAAATTAGATTTTAATAATAAACTTTTTATTAGTACTTTTTATATTGTAAATTTAAAATGTAAAAATATTATTGGTTTAGACCTGGCAAGGCAAACGGACTTAATAAAGAATATTAACAAGTTGTCATTGGAGAGCATACTTGAAAAATATTCAGATACTTTTAATGGTTTAGGTATGTTGGGGAATAAATGTAGATTGGTGTTGAGGGATAATGTTAAACCTGTTGTTGATGTACCAAGGAAAATTCCGTTTGCATTACATGGTGCATTGAAAGATGAGTTAGATAGGATGAAGAAATTGGGAGTTATTGCTAAAATTGATGAACCGACAGAATGGGTTAATTCTATTGTTTTGGTATCAAAACCAAACGGTAGAATAAGACTGTGCCTTGATCCACGGAATTTGAATAAGGCTATAGTTAGGGCCCGTTTTCCTTTTCCTAATATAGATGATTGTAAGGCAAAGCTAAGTGGGTCAAGATATTTCAGCACACTTGATGCAAACAGTGGATTTTGGATGGTGCCACTTGATGACGACTCTTCAAGATTGTGCACTTTTAATACGCCTTTTGGTCGCTATCGATTTTTACGTTTACCTTTTGGTATTAATGCTGCGCCCGAAATTTTTCATGGTGAAATGGTACGGCTGTTCGGGGATATTGATGGCTTGATAATTTATATTGACGATTTTTTGATATATGCGAAGACTATTGATGCACACGATAGAATTTTGAATACTTTGCTTGAGAGAGCTAAGAATGTCGGTTTGAAATTTAACGAATCGAAATCTCGATTCATGCTTGAAGAAATAAAGTTTATAGGTCATGTATTTGGTAGAGATGGTGTCAAGCCTGATGAGGAAAAAATAGAGGCAATTTTGGGAATGCCTGTACCGAAGAACGTACAGGAGTTACAACGATTTTTGGGCATGGTAAATTACTTAGGAGCTTTTATTGAAAATTTGTCATTGAAGAATCTAAATTTAAGGCAACTGTTGAAAAAGGACATTGATTGGCATTGGAACGAGGTTTTGGATAGGGAATTCAATAATTTGAAGGAGGAAATTAACAGGCATCCAGTTTTGACTTATTTTGACCCCAGTAGAGAATTAAAATTGACTGTTGATGCCTCCAAATATGCAGTTGGGGCTGCAATACTACATGATAGAAATCCTATAGCCTATGCTTCTGCTTCTTTAACTACGGCACAGACTAATTACGCACAGATTGAGAAGGAACTTTTTGCGATTCTTTTCGGATGTACAAGATTTCATCAGTATACTTATGGGACAAGGATTTATGTCGAAACTGATCACAAACCGTTGGTAGCGATTTTTAATAAGCCTTTGTACAGTATACCCCCAAGACTCCAACGATTTATGCTCAGATTACAGGCATATGATTTAGTTGTGAGTTATAAGCCTGGGAAATATTTGTACATAGCTGACACTTTATCAAGATGCCCTTTGAATAATATTTTACCCGAATTGGACGAGGAATTGGAACTTCACTGTAATTTTGTTAGATCCTTCATGGAGATACCATTTTCTAACATAGAGGTTATAAGGGAACATGTGAACAAGAACCATATTTTCTCAAAGATCAAGGATTATATTCAAAATGGCTGGCCAAAGTCGGTGGGACAGGTTGATTCTGAGGTCATGCCATACTATAAATTTAAGGATGAGTTCACGATTTTGGATGGCCTTATTTTGAAGGGGTGTCAAATTTTAATACCAAAGAATTTGCGTCATACGATTTTAAATTGCCTACATGAGGGAGACATGGGTATACAAAGGTGTCAGAGTTTAGCTAGGAAACCCGTTTTTTGGCCAAATATGTATAATGAAATTGCTGATATTGTATCGAATTGTGAAATTTGTCTTAAGTATAGGAATTCAAAACCCAATCTTAGAATATTACCACACGAAATTTATGACATACCATGGTTTAAGGTTGGTTGTGATATATTTGAATTTAAGAGAAAATGTTATGTTATTGTTGTTGATTATTATTCTAAATATTTTGAGATTGAAATTTTAAGCAGTGGGTATTCTGGTGTTAATATCATAGACAAATTAAAATCTATATTCGCCAGACATGGCATTCCTCAGATTCTGATCTCCGATAATGGACCCCCTTTTAATTCAAGGAGTTTCTTGGAATTTGGTAATGATTGGGGTATAACTCATAGGACGTCAAGTCCTTATCTTCCGAGGTCGAATGGTTTGGCTGAAAGATCAATACAGACTGTGAAGAAAATGCTATATAAGTGTAGTGAAGGTAATTCAGATCCATGTGGCTTTATTGCATTATAGGACAACCCCTAAGGGGGGCATGCCTAGTCCGGCTCAACTTTTAATGTCCAGGAACTTGAGAACTAAATTGCCATCCGTTTCGGAAAATTTTAAACCAGTACTAGTAGACGAAGGAAGTTATAAGAGGAAATTGAATAAAAGTATTTTGAGATACGCGGGGAATTATGACAATGTAAAGGGTTGTCGGAAAACTATCAAGCCTGGTGACAATATTGTGTATAAGAGGACCCCGGCATCATTTTGGTCTTTTGGTCAGGTGGTTCGGAAGTGTGAAGAGCCAAGATAATTTATAGTGAGGGATGAGAATGGTGTGCAACATAGAAGAAGTGAACAGCATATTTTGAAAACTGACCCTTTGGGTAATAATACTGGGAATGAAGTTTTGGACACTGTTAGGAATACTGAAAATGAAGTTTTAGACACTGTTAGGAATACTGGTAATAATTATGTGACGAGGAGTGGTAGGCAAGTCATTCCGCCTGAAAGGTTAAACCTCTAAATTTCAAATATTCATAACCTTAGTGAAACAAGTATATTACACATTTATATAATATCTATATAATTTATACTTTGTTATCTATATGTATCTTAATAGAATAAGTATATTGTCATTTATAAAATCTTTAAATAAGTTATACTTTACAAGTAAACATATATATATATATATACAGTATTGTTCGAAACCTAAGCAACTCTTTCCCACTAAGTAATAATAGACTCATATCTTTTCTCTAAATAAATTTATAGAAAATATTTATTTTATTTACTATTAGACAATGTGCCTATAATCTAAAAATAACAACACAAATTAAATTCCATTTCTTTGGAAGTTATAATAAAATAAAAACAAAATTAACCTAAAAATTCGCTGTTCAAAACCTAAGCAACTTTTAATATTTGGCATGATATCCTTTGTTTCTTACGACCTCAGCGCATCTTTTGGGCATAGATTCAATAAGATTTGATAGAATAGATGTTGGTATAGCTTCCCACTCTGATTTTAGACAGTTCATCAACTCCTGTTTATTCTTAAAGCGTCGAGTTCCAAGTCTCCGTTTTGAAATGCCGAAGAGGTTCTCTATGGGATTCAAGTCTGGCGATTGAGGTGGCCAATCCAAGACTTGAACCCCATTAGCAGATAAGCAATCGTTGACCAACTTCGGTGAGTGTTTTCGGTCATTGTCATGTTGAAACACCAATCGAAGTCGCATTTCCCACTCAGCATAGTTAACCATGTGAGTGGCTAAAATGACTCTGTAAACAAAACGGTCCATTTTTGTTTGCATTTCTACAAAGGGACCAATACCACTGGCCGAAACACAAGTCCAAACCATCACATTGCCATCTCCATGCTTTATTGTGGCTTTTGAGTACTGATTATGTAGCCGCTTTCCTTTTGGTCTTCTCACATGGCAAACTCTATCTGAATTTAGTAAGTTAAATTTAGATTCATCACTAAACAAAACTGTTCTCCATTTGGATATAGTCCAATCCATATGTGCTCTAGCAAAATCCAACATAAAACAAACATGAAGTTGAGAAAATCAGAGACTACGTTGCAATCAATCAGACAGACCTCTTTTTTAAATGCTTCTTAGTCAGCATAGGCTTCTAAAATGGCATGAAGCTTCCAAAAGGAAAGCATGGAGAGGGCAATGTGATGGTTTGGACTTGTTTTTCGTCCAGTGGAATTGGTCCCTCTATAGAAATGCAAACAAAAATGGACCGTTTTGTTTACAGAGTCATTTTAGCCACTCACATGGTTAACTATGCTGAGTGGGTAATGCCACTTCGATGGGTGTTTCAACATGACAATGACCCAAAACACTCACCGAAGTTGGTCAACGATTGCTTATCTGCTAATGGGGTTCAAGTCTTGGATTGGCCACCTCAATCGCCAGACTTGAATCCCATAGAGAACCTCTTCGGCATTTCAAAACGGAGACTTGGAACTCGACGCTTTAAGAATAAACAGGTGTTGGTGAACTGTCTAAAATGAGAGTGGGAAGCTATACCAACATCTATTCTATCAAATCTTATTGAATCTATGCCCAAAAGATGCGCTGAGGTCGTAAGAAACAAAGGATATCATACCAAATATTAAAAGTTGCTTAGGTTTTGAACAGCGAATTTTTAAGTTAATTTTGTTTTTATTTTATTATAACTTCCAAATAAATGGAATTTAATTTGTGCTGTTATTTTTAGGTTATAGACACATTGTGTAATAGTATATAAAATAAATATTTTCTATAAATTTATTTAAAGAAAAGATATGAGTCTATTATTACTTAGTGGGAAAAAGTTGCTTAGGTTTCGAACAATACTGTATATATGTGTATATATATATATATATATATATATATATATAAATAATAATATATATATATATATGTATAATATGAATAAATATATATACAGTGGCGACATCTCAAATAGCACGTTTCATAAATGGAGAAATTAGTGATAATTTTCCTTCAATTGCTGCGAAAAAGTTAAAAACTTTTATTATATTTAAACCACCTATATTGTTGTTAATTAATTAATAATGATTCTATTTTTATTTTTTTGTTGATATATTTTTTACATAATTTTTTAACAAAAAAAAGTTTTTTTGACGACAAATTAAATAGCACACATGAGAATGCAACCAAAATTCATTTAAAACTTAAGATTAATTCAAAATTTTTATTATGTTAAATAAATTTAAATTTGTTAATACTATCAGTACTTTGTAGGAAACCCGTTATTTTTAACAACGGCTGTGCATCGACGATGCATTGACTGAATCAGTGATTGGCATCTTTCTAAAGGGATGGAATACCATGCTTTTTGAATTTCAGTCCATAAAATGTTCAAATTTGTAGCATTAGAACGATTTAAATCCGGAGATTGAGCTGGCCAAGGTACTACATCAATTTTATTATCAGAAAACCATTTTTTAACGGACTTAGCCGTGTGTTTAGGATCATTATCCTGTACAAGCTTCCACTTTAGAGGCATTTCTTCCTCAACATATGGCAACATTATATTCATTAAAATGTTTTTGTAAGCTACTTGGTCCATTATACCCTCTATTCGTGTTATAGGACCCACACCGTACCATGAGAAGCTTCCCCAAACAAGCACGCTTCCACCCCCATGTTTAATGGTTTTTGTTGTGTACCTTGGATCAAATTCTGTGTTTATATTTCGCCTTACGTATGACCTTCCATCCGAACCAAAGCGGTTAAACTTAGATTCGTCCGTGAAAGGTACATTATTCCAGTAAGAAAGTGGTTTTTTTAAATGGGCCTTGGCAAAATTAACTCGGTTTATTCGATTTTTTTTGGACACATGTGGTTTACGCCTGGCAATGCGCCCGAACAAGTTATTTTCTCGTAATCTGTTTTTTATTGTACTTGTGGATATGTTTAGTCCCAACTGTTGTTGAATTTTTTCCCGTATTCTTGGTGCAGTTAAAAAAGGATCACTTTTGCTCATTTTAACTATTAATTTATCTGTCCTTTGAGACGTTATTCTGGATCTTTTTCGTGTGATGCTTTCAAAAGATTGAGTTTTTTCATATGGTTTGATTGCGTTATACACTTTTTTCTCGAACAACCCAGTTTCTGTGATATTTCGGTAAATGTCAGGCCGTCCTTGCGGTATTGAAGGACAAATCTTCGAAAGCTTGGATTAGCGTGTTCGCCACGCCCCATTCTATGCGAATAGTAATACTTTGTATTTTAAATAATAAATTATATAATAATTATCAACTTTATATCTTTTTTTCTTAATGAAAGTGTTTATTAATCAAAATATAATTTTTTTAAATATCTTAAGACGTGTGCTATTTAAAATATCTGCGAATATAGTGAGAAAGAAACAATAACTTTCAGTTTCTAAAAATACACTTCTTTTTTTGCAAAATTTTTTTTACAAATTAACAACAACATGTTATTAAACAAATAACTGTAAAAAGAATTTAAGTAATTGAAGAAATAAAAGAGAAAAAATGTGTATGAAAATTTTTACACTAAACGTGCTATTTGAAATGTCGCCACTGTATATATATATATATATGTTTGTTTATTTATTAAAAGGAAGATGTTGTACAATTATTATGTTCAGTGTAGACACTGACAGTAGTTTATAAGAGGCACACTGTAACCAAGAACAACTAGAATGAAATGAAATATACGAGTCACTGAATATATGAAAGTCAAAGAGGTCGGTTGTCTAACTCAACAATAATACACCCCGTTCACTCTCACCCGAAATTTGCGATGTTTCAAAAAGGAACAAACGAATTTAAATATTTTTGGGCCAACTTTCCATTTGTGAAGAATTTCCAGGATGACATGTTTATTTATTTATTTTTTAGAAGTATTCGTAATACTTTAAACATCTTTAAAATAAAATTATTTTACTAATTAATATTCATTTCATTATTTCTTACAAATTGAACAATATTTCTTTTATACAAATTAAAATTTGTTTCTGTTTCTATAAATTCAGGTAGCATGTTATAAAGTTTAAGTCCTTTGAAAAAAGTGACCTCTGCAGGGATGCTGTTGTCGCCATTGGTAAATGGAAATCTTTAGTGTTTCTCAGGTGGTATGTTTGAACGTCTCTTACATATCCAAGTTGGTCGGTTAGATAACTAGGCGTTTTTCCCATTTTTATTTTTTGAATAAACTGTAAGGTGTTAAAAACCAGTCTCTGCAATTTTAGTATGTCCAGCATAAGTTGAATTGGAGTGTATCTGTTGCATTTAAGTATCGATCGCATGGCCTTATTTTGTAATTTTTGCAGTCTTTCTATTTGAGTTGTCGAGCAGCAGTTATATAAAATTGTAGATCCGAATTCAAAGTGAGGTTTTATCATTGAATTATATATATTGATTGCAGTTATTATTGATATTTTATTTCTAATCAGTTTTAGGAATCCAATTTTTTTACATATATTACATATTGTTTCATTATTAATCTTAATTACTGAATCATCGTTCATGTTAACTTGAAGTAGCTTGGTTTTGTTTCCATTTAGCTTCAGTTTATTCATCTTTAGTAATTTATGTTATTTATGTCGTGTAGTAGATATTGTTTACATTGCTCATCTGTTTCTCCTTCCGCATATATTAGGGTGTCGTCTGCTTATAGTATAATTTCACATCTTTTGAGTACGCGTGGCATATCATTTATGTAAATTATAAATAGCAATGCTCCCAATATAGAGTCTTGAGGTACTCCAAATTCATTAATTACTTCATCAGATTTTGTACCATTTACCTTTGTCATTTGCTTTCTATTTGTAAGGTATGATTTACATCACTCAAGTTTATTTTATTTAATGCCATACATATTTAATTTTTGAATAAGTATTTCTCTTTCAATTGCTTCAAATGCTCTTTTGAAATCTAAAAATATTTTAGATCATTATTTTATTCTTTCTGCCTATAAACTTCCACCTGTTTATAAAATAATTTAATATAAATAGACGAATATAGTTCTAAGAAACCTTGTTATATCTTGTTATTGTTATTGTAGTGTCAAAAATGAAATGTCTCAATAAAAATTTACTACTACTACTACTTTCAGCAAATGACAGTTTGTTTTGTTTATCGCTGTTTTCCTTTATTACTTGTTTTATTTAATTGCACATCTTTGCACTATTTTCTTCAAATTTGTTATAAATATCCTTATTTTTATTTTCAAAATCATTCAACACATTGCATAATTTTTTAACTTCAGTTACATTGTTCTCACATATTTTCTGTGCCTTGTCTATTTTTCTCATCCTTTCCTCATATCCCTTTTAAATTGCATGCAATAATATTTTAATTTCATATTCATTTAGTTTCAATGATAACTCAAATTCTTTTTTGTATTCGGCCAAGCTTATTTTGTTTTTGTTGACACCGACTTGAAATTCTCCTAATAACTACGTTATTAACTATATATAATTTAACTAACATCTACGTTATGAATATATTGTATGCAATCATCACACATATATCTTATAAACGGATTAGGTTCTAAGACCTTTGAAGAATACTGATCAAGACCAGAGCATTTATCGGTACAATGATATACCCTGCCGCACACTCCTGAACACAATATTCCTGTTTCGCCACGGATTGCTCTTTTGCACTTATGGCATTCAGCCATTGCGGAGTCGATTTTAACTTTTTGTTTTTTAAGTTTAAATGTTTGTTTTTATTATTATTTTATTTCCCCGTATTTAGAAATTATTTATCTATTGATGTAAATAGTTTTTCTATTCTCTAGCCAATAAATATTTTATTTTTCTTAAATTCACGGAGCTTGTTATAAAACGCATTTAACTTAAATCACAATAACATGTCTTCCAATTCTGTCGAATGCTTTTTCGAAGGCAATGGAGAGTATTGTTACATGGTTACAAGATGACAGTGTCTTGGTTATATAAAAATCGATGTGTAACAAAGCGTCAGTACAACCTCTTCCAGTTTTAAAGGCAACTTGATGTGGCGCTATGACGGGTTCTTTCCATAAACCAATACAGACGTGTAGCTAATCTTCTCTAACAGCTTGCTTGTGCATGGTAATAGGGAAATTGGACGGTATTCTCTAATATTTAATTAATTTTTTGCAGTTTTGGGAATAAGGATTATTGAATCTGTTTTCCAATTTGTTGGGATTATACCCAATTCAAAAATGTTATTAAACAGTTTTAATGGACGTAGTTTTGATTGAAGGCTGGTGTTTTGTATCATTTGGTATGAAATTCTGTCAAAGCCAGGTGTTGAACCCTTAACTCTAGATAGAGCTAGTTGTAGTTCTGAGATTGTAATTGCGTTCTCTATAAATTTAGCATTCTTATTAATACTATCACTATGACTCTGTGGAATATTTTTTGATTGGATGAATAGATTTGAGAAGTACTGATCTGTTGAGTATTCAGACCAGTTGTTCGCAAAAAATCAGCTATCTGGGAAGCGTCTGTGATGGTATTATTAAGACTTCTTATGGCTAAAATCTTGTTATTTGTTCCATTGCTAGAAAGTCGATTCACTTTGCTCCAAATTTCCTTGATCGATGAATTGTTATTAATGGTGGCAGTAAAATTTTGAAAACTGATTTTTTTACATTTTTTCATTTCTCTACGAAAAATGGAATTTTCTTTTTTAAACTTTACAAAGGTTTCAATAGTTGGAGATTTTTTAAAAGTTTTCCAAGCAATTATTTTTTATTTCGTAAATATTTCAATTGATTATTCCACCAAGGCACATTCTTGCACTTTCTAACCGAAGACTGAGGGATTGATACATTTGCAGCTGATTTCAGTGCCTTTGTTATTATAGACGCTTCCTTTTTAGTATTTGAGGAATACTGGTTATTTAATAATTTATCATCAACTATCTTACTAGATTTCGGCCAATTAGCGCGGTCTAACCTGAATTTACGAATAAAATTATATCCAGTTGTTCTACAATGTGTCATATTAATTATAATTGGGAAATGATCACTACATAACGTCTCTTCCAAAATATCCCATGACGTTTTGCCAAGTAGAGATGAACAAAAAGATACATCAGTGTGGGTTAGAGTGCCATGTGTAGAGAGGTGTGTAGGGCGACCATCATTTAGTACGAATAAGTCAGATAAAAGTATAGCATCCTCTAGTATGTGAGCATTGTGATCAGTGACAGTTCAACCCCAAAGTGTGTTCCATGAATTAAAGTCGCTTATGACAAGTTTTGGGTTCGTGAATGAGTTAAATATTTTTGAAAGATCCTGACTGGAAAAAGTTATAGATGGCGGAAGATACAGTGATAGTATAGTAAATGTAATATTGAGGTAGATTTCTTTAGCTATTACTTTTAATGTCGAATTAATATGGATTCGTTTATGTGGGATGTTATTTTTTATAAGAATGCATAGGCCTTGTTTTGAAGTTATATTGTTGTTGGTATTATGGAAGTAAGTAGTGTATCCCTTAAGAGGTATGTGAGTTAAATTATATTTACAATGAGTTTCTTGTAGAGAAATAAAAGCGGGGTTATGCTCCCTTATTAGCAGTTGAAGCTAATTAAAATTATTAATGAAGCCATTTATATTCCATTGTAGTATCGTAAAACTATCCATTGTAGAATTTCCATATGATGTTGCAGTCCGTAGTTACAGTAAATTATAGGCAGAAGGAGCATAATTGTGTTAATTTTGTATTGTAATTAATTTAACTATCATAATTGATATCTGTGGAGAAATTTGGAATGTAGTATTAATTTTTTTTTGGACGGACGAATTCAGATCGGAAAAACTGCTATTTGCTGATCTGTTGTTAGATAATTTGTTAGTTTTTTTTTGTTTTTTTTTTTTGTTTTTTTTGTTTATTATTTGACTTAAATTGTTTGATGTGGTAGGAATGTTGAAGGTTCGTTATTAATAGTTAATTTGTTCTTGAGTTTTTGTTTTGCTTAGCCGAGTATTGCTTGAAGAAGGTGTACTTATATGTCTGTTATTTTTTTGTGTTGAGTTGCAGGATGGCATGTCAGCTTCTAGGTCGGTAGATAGCGATGTGATGGACGGTTTACGTCGGAGAGATTTTTTATTAGTATTATAATTCGGTGATGTTGGATGCCGTTTTAGAGATTGATTTGTTGATTGGTTTGATGAAGTGACTTTTGCAATTGCGGAGTACGCTTGTGTTATGTTTTGTACATTTTTGTTGTTGTGTCCATTTCATATTTACGCTTAGCAGCACCGTAGGAACATTTTTGAATAGTTTTGATTTTTATTATCTCTTTTTGTTGGATGTATCTGGGACAATTTCTATCACTTGCAGGATGGACATTGGATATCAGGATGAGGAGGTAGATTGCAGGTATTACACGTTTCAGGGTTTTTGCACTTGTTTCTTGTATGACCGAGGATTTGACAATTTTTGCAGCGCATTGGGTTTGGGAAATACGTTCTTACATTAACTTTGTACCATGCTACATCAAATATTTTTGGCAAATTGTATAGGTTAAAAGTCAAAACCATGTATGCTGAATATAATTGTTTCGTGGCATTTGTATTATGATCATCATCAATACGGTCATTGTCTACCATAGAATTGTCTACTTTCTTCATAAATTTGTAGACAGAAACAACGCCTTGAGCGCGAAGTTCTTTTACTATCTCTTCCTCTGACACGTCATTGAGACCTTTAGCGTAATTAAGTGTATCGTGTAATTTAACAGATATTGAGCAGATGTCCAAAAGGGATTTTGCTTTTAGGAATTTGTCAGCAACGGTTTGATTACCAACCAATAATAAAAAATTATCATCTCTTAGTTGGCTAATGGAGTCGATTAATGTAGAAATTGCATGTAAGCCTTTATGAATTATAAATGTACTTAGTTTTCTTAATTTATTTTCCTCAGATGAGACCCGTACGTATTTGGGCTTGGTTGATAGGTTACTTTGAGCATTTGGTAGAGTAGGAAAATTATTTTTGTATGGTTGATCAATAAAATCACTTAGGGCCGTTTTTTGAATGCAAGTTTAAACTCGAGATTAAGTTAATCTCCAGTTAAAGTTAATCTCCAGTTAACTCAGTTTTCATTTTTTGAATGGGAATTTAACTGGAGATTAACTTTGTAGAGCTGCCGTACTTATAAGCAAAAATGGCAACATTTTTTTCGTTTATATTGTTGTGTTTACTACTTTTTGCAAATTATTTCACAACAATTTGTTTTTGTATATAACAAAAACAAGCAAACAAAAGCTGAATACTATTGATCTTTATGTAAAAAAATTATTTTCTTAAAATAATAAATAAATTAAGACTGTCTATTGTCAATTTGTGTTTTATATAATTCATAGTCACTTAAATATTTGTCTTATTCGGCTTTCCCTCACTTAATAGCTTTTTTTTAAATAAAATTTGTCAACTACTTTTCATAGTTAATCTCGAGTTTAAACCACCAACGTTGCTGGTTTAAACTCGAGATTAACTACTTAACCGTAAGGTTAAACTCAAGATTAAGTGAATTCAAAAACTGAAAACGGAGTTTAACTGGAGATTAACTTAATCTCGAGTTTAAACTTGCATTCAAAAAACGGCCCTTAGTATAGCAAATCTATTTGATTGCCGTTTATTCGGAGGCCCAGGGGCCATATTGATTTAATTAAACTTTTTCACTTTTAGTCTTTTTATGCAAATATTACAAATCGCAACAAATAAAGAATAATACAGTACGGGCTCGATTTGCGCAACCGATAGGAAATCGGGGTTGTTGCAATGTTCGAAATGTTGCAATAACCGACCACTAAATACAGTGCAATTTTTAAATTAATTTTTTAACAAAAACAAGCAATTTAATTAACATTATTGATTTAATTAAACTTTTTCACTTTTAGTCTTTTTATGCAAATATTACAAATCGCAACAAATAAAGAATAATACAGTACGGGCTCGATTTGCGCAACCGATAGGAAATCGGGGTTGTTGCAATGTTCGAAATGTTGCAATAATCGACCACTAAATACAGTGCAATTTTTAAATAAATTTTTTAACAAAAACAAGCAATTTAATTAACATAAAATAATTAATTCATTTATTAAATTGAAACAAGTTATAATAAAAGGTTTAAATTAATATATTACTAATAAAAATAAAAAAATAATGATATTTAATATAATAAATTTGGTATTCACTAGTAAAAGAAAAAATTTGGAGATTTTTGTCTGAACTTTGGATTTTTTAAACTTTTTATTTATTGCAGACTCCTTTATATCCTGAAATGCAACAATTTTTTCAATTGAAATATTATTTGTTGTTGCCCAATCTATGTTAACGTTAAGTGCTTTAATAACATCATCAGTTTTTATTTTTGGTATTTCTTGTACCTCAACATGAACTGAATTTTCGTCATCAGAAAGGCATATTTCTTCGTACTCATCTTCCACACTATCATTGATCCACATATTCACTTCTTCATTTCTTAAATAAAATCAAAGAAACATAGACAAAACAAAAAAATTACTGTAAATAAACAGTCAAAATTTTTTGGAGGCCAGTGTCGTCGTGAAAGGAGTTGTTAGATTCCTATGATTTGTCAAACAATTTTAAATTAAGCTTCTGATTGAAAAACTATGAGAATAAAAAGAAAATGAAACAGAATAACTGCCAAATATAACATTTGCAAAATAAAATATAAAGTTGCACTTATCGCGACTGTTTTTTGAAAAAAGTTGCTGTTATAAAGACTGTAATGTTAAAAATTAGGCTGTTGCGCAAATCGGTCAGTTGCAATAATAGGTAGTTGCGCAAATCGAGCCCGCACTGTACAATAATCACTCTCAATGAAAAGAGAAAGAAAAGAATGTAAGAAGCTTGGTTTTTGTTTTTGTTTTTTTAATAATAGATCATAGAAGATAGAAAAACAACCGCTCGCTTTGAGTGTTAGTCGGTGACTGTCTACAATATAAATATTCATACAATAAAGCATTTAACTCATGCAATAAATATTGTACATGCAGTCATGAAATTCAGCAACGGTATAGAAGTCTTCTGTAACAGCGACATTTTTTTATACACACCACAAGTCTTTCGAATTATCTACCAAACTATGTATATCCAAAAGTTAGGCACTACGAATGCGTTCAAAAAGGATTTATATAAATTATTCTCTTAACACGTTGACTGCCACGGCAATTTTCAGAAAACTTGCCAAAAAACTACAATTTGATTTTTTCACATTAGTGAGTACGAGATAACTCGTAGTTTGGCGACCTAGAAGGGAAGCAATCGACGAGTTATCCCGTAGTCGGCAGTCAACGTGTTAATAATAAGTTTTTACGTCTTTTTTATATTTTTATAATTCTTTATCTTTTAACTTTTTTATTTAGTTCTGTAATATTGTTAGTTTTTTAAATTGCTCTTTATTATATTTTTATTTATATTTAATTTAATATTTATATTAAACTTTTATTTTTAATTAATTTCCTATATTTAATTAATGTTAGTTTTTTATATTTTATATCTTATTGCTCCTAAGCATAACACTATCACTTATAATATTAATATCTTGTTCTGTTATGTTAATTATAATAAATAAATAAATAAAATAAATAAATAAATAAAATCAAAATGGAAAAATACAATTGTCAATTAATCTAGATTTTAGGAGCATTTTAGACAACAAAAAAATCATTTTTAAAAAAATCTCTAACCATAGCCATATCTGGAAAATATTTGACCGAAAACCACAAAATAATTTTGAGGGGCAAACAGAAAAACCTTCAATTTTGAGCAAATAAAATTATTTACCGCCAAACAAAAATGTTTTAAGTGTGACCACACAGTGGCAAATATTTTCATCATTTTTGGCCAAATATTTATTTGATCTTACATATTTTTCTTAAGGTCAAACAGAGGCAAATAACAGCTGTATTGGGTTGTGTTGTATACTAGCGAAACTAAATTACCAAAATCTTAAAAAAGAAATGGAATAAAATTTGGAGTTAAGAAATAATTTAGTTTATGCAAACCTTTTAATTTTTTTTAATATACACATTTATTGTATATGTGTTTATGAAATTTGAGTACCCATGCGACATTTTAGTATTCTACATCAGAGCAATTTAACCGTAGATCGATCTTTGTATCAAAAATGATACATTTCAATTTTTGAGACGATATAACTCTAATTCAGAAAAAGTTAGATATCTGATATTTTATTAAATCCTTAGCATTGCGATTGTCGTTATTTTAAAGCAAATAAAAAAAAGAAAATTTTGAGCAAGACTTAAAAAATTCAAAAACTTCATAATTCTATCTTATGTATCATTTTTGACACATACGACTTTCATAGGGATTCTTTGGTGTTATGTATGTAATTTTTTTAAGTTTTCAAATGATTTTGTGACGTTTTATCGGGAGGAATACATTATTTATGATATTTGATAAGGAATATTAAGTTAAGTGTTGGATGAAAGTGAAAAAGTTGAATTTTCTGTTCTTGATATTGATTGAAGTAGTGATAGTGTAGTATGTACTATGTTAGCTTATTAGACGTCAGACCAAGTTTCAAACCTCAGGTCAGACATTTCCAGTTTACAAAGGAAGGTTGTAATGACCGATTAAATATGTACATATATATGTAATATTCCTGCTACTGAAGATTCTGAAAAAGAAGAAAACAGAAGCTCCTCTTATGAACTGACGCAAGTATTGACAGCTGCAGACATGACAATAGGACGTTAATCGAAAAAGATGGTACTACTTGGAATAGAGATGTATTAGTAGTTTGTGAAGAAAAAATATTACCAATTTTCATGCAGATTGCTAGCAGCTGTCACATGAAATGTTGTAGAGTCTTTCTTACTGCTCTTCTCATATTTATCTTCCGTGACAAACATTAGAAAAAAAGTGTTTCGTCCTATGTTTTATTTCATAGATATTACAGATGATAGTATTTCGATGAAATATGTACGTATGATATAACAGAATTATTCGCTTTGATAACGTGCTACTCGGAAGTGATGATGAATTTACACCTATTACGCCCCTTCGAAAACTTAGCTGAAAGTCTTTCAGCTTTTAATAATATAGATTAGTAACTAATTGAGTTTTATAGTCGTTATAAATTTCGTGGTCCACCGGAACCGAATTGGCAGTTTTAGATTCAAGTACATGCTAAGTGCGTAGCAACTACTTATAGTCGTATTTGGGGAAACTTGTATCCGGGATACCAGAACGGAATGAAAGAGAGAACATTGTTATTGACATATTTGATGTTCTATTGCAACAGGAAACTTTTTTACCTCACATGACGTCGACAACAAAAACTTCCAGCGAAATATAACAATGGTTTGTGCCATCAGGTTTCAGCTAGCCCTCGATTGGGTGCGTTACTGATGGGAGTTACAATAAGCTCTAACCATTTGGAAACTTATAAATCGCCACAAAGCAAGGGTGCTAGATGTCAAATTGCTACCATTTAGAAAAAAATAAAACCAAGCTGACATGAAGAGTTTAATTTTTACTTAAAAAACCATGCTGCAATGTACATCATGTCAAAAATATTGGCGTAAATTTCATAAAAGTGATAATAAAATGTAATAATGTAAAATAGTTTTATTAAAATAAATTAAAATAAATAAAAACATTTAAATTTTGTAACAAAATCTATCAATAAATGCGAAAATTCTATGAAATACAAGTATGTATTGTTACGCAAAACGAAACGACCTAATATCGTTTAACAATAAAAACGATAAACAAAAGCTACCAGCTACACCAACACAAGGCCACATGATACAAACGCACACTAACACTAAGTATACAATGAACGTGTTGGTTATCTAAAGCTGCACACACACATATGTATGACGAACCTGGTTGCGCCTAGTACGGCAACATAAGCAAAGTACACAAACAACAATGTACTAGCAATAGAGTTCTCGAGAAGGCGCGAGCGAGAACCTTCCACATCGAGAACGTTCATCATACTGATTGATACGCGTGTGTGCGGACTATAAAAGGGCTGGACAAAGCAAGCAGCAGTCAGAGTTAATTCAGTCAGCCTTATGTGAAGTTGCGTGTGAACAAAACAAGTCGTGGTTGCAAAGCGAATAATTGTGTGAACCAGTGTTGCCATAACGGCATTTAAAGTGCATTTCTAGCACCTTTTTTTCGTCTGCTGCACTTTTTTTAAAAAAAAAGATGCTAGATGCTTTTTAGCACTTTTTTCCCATTTTCTGTATTTTTTTAGCATTAAAAGTGCATTTTATATATATATTATATTATTTTTTATTTATTTTGTATTTCATTCTAATTCATATTTCAAATTATTTTTATTAATGCAATAATAGTCTTTTTTTAATTTAAATTAATTTTTAAAATTTATATTTATTTTTGAATGTTTTCAAAAAAGAAAAAATTAATACAAAAAAATTAATATATTTTTTCTTCAATCAATTCAACTTTTCAAATGTAATAAATATTTTTTGAAAAAAATTTTTTTTCATATTGTTTATTTACAATCTATTCCATTGGGGATAATAAGCAAATTTAATACTGTAATATATACAAGTAAGTGTTGCACTCCATTGAGAACAATATCATTTTAACAATAAATTTTTATAGTATTGTAATTATTTTTAAAAGCTATCTTACATATAATTAAATGTATATATGTGCATTTTTACAAAAAACAAAAAAAAACCAATAACAATTATCAAAATGGTAAATCAAGTATATGCTAACGTTTAAGTCTTCTCAGTTCTTCAGTTTCGTCTAGTAGAGATATCGCTAGTGGGTTGCAGTGGTTGCTTAATCTGTTAAGATAGTTTTCGCTATATTTCTTTATTTCGTCTTTAATTGTTGGCATGTGTAAGTCATTATGAATAGTTTTATTTGAAATAAATTTAGAAGCATTAACAATTGGCCTCAATGTCTTATTTTGATGAAGTTGAAGAATTTCTACATTGGAGTTACTGGCTGTTCCCATAATTGTATAAGTCCACACCGGTTTAAGTATTGTTTTATATATTATTAATTTTGTTTCAATGCTTACTTCAGATTTAGGCTGAAGAAGCCAATAAAGGCGTTTGGTTTTTATATTAATATGTTCTTTTTTGCCTTAATGTGAGGCTTCCATGTAAGCCTTTTGTCATTATGAAGACCAAGATATTTCACACTGTCTCTTTTTGGGAATTGTGTTGCCATTAAGGAATAATTGTGGGCAATTTCCTTTTCGTAACGTAAACACAACATGTGCAGATTTTTTGGTATTCACTTTGATATTCCATTGAGATAACCAAAGCTCAATTCGGTTTAGTTCATTTTGAATTAGATTTGACGCATTTGTTGGACAAGATGCTAATATTGCAGTGTCATCGGCATAAGTTGCAAGTAAAACGTTATCTGTTAAAGGTATACCTGAAGTAAATATCGTATAGGGGGTTGGTCCCAGAACACTGCCTTGCGGAACACCTGCTTTTATATCGTATATGTTGGAAAAATCACCGTTCACTTTAACGTAAAAACTTCGATCGTCTAAATATGATCTAAGCAGTAAATAATAGGGAGTTGGTAGTAACTTTTTGAGTTTAAAGAACAAACCAATATGCCAGACTTTGTCGAATGCTTGTTGAACATCCAAAAAGACACCAGAACAATATTCTTTCCTTTCCAAGGTATTTCTGATAAAAGCCGCAATACGATGGCATTGTTTTGGAGTGCCATGTTTATGCCTAAAACCAAATTGGTGTTCAGGAATAATATTTAATTTGCCAAGAATTGGTGACATTCTATTTATAAATATTCTTTCAAAAATTTTGGAGAATGTAGTCAGCAAATTAATAGGCCTATAGGAAAATAAATAATTTTTTATTCCATATACTTGTTTAAATCAAACTAAATTCATATTTATTAAACCTAAATTTAACCTAAATTAAAAAAAAAAACATTTATAATGAAAAACGCTGTTCATTTTGTAGTTTTTTTAATGACCGGTTTTAAAGTTTTGACACTTTTTTATTCAGGATTGCACTTTTTGACAAACTTTTTGCACTTTTTCCAAACCGGCTTCTGGCAACACTGGTGTGAACTAATAAATTGAATAAGCAGATTATTATTGTTGCATCGTTAAGTTCTATACGGTGGCACACAAAAGTAGCGTAAATAATAAAGAGAGTTAAGAAAAACTAAAGACATATTTGTTTTTACTTTTACTTTTTAAACGTAACAGTATCAAAAGTGATATATAGCTAGAATTATGAAGTTTTTTAAGGATCGATCTACGGTTAAAACATTAAAATTTATTGCTTCTTGATATGCAAAAAAGTTTTCATTAAATTTATATTTCTAACAAAAGAAAAAAAGGTTTTTTCAATAAATTTCAATTTTCGATTTTTCCAATAATATCAAACATTTACATTTTTAAATACAAAAATATGTATTTTCCCGGTAAATGTAGCAAAGAAATACCAACAGAGATTAGAATGATTTGACTCTTCAGCACATAGAACTAAATCAGCGCGAAAACTTTATATTTTTTGTTCTTCCTGAAATATGCAACTGGAAATTTCCAAGCAACTGTTTTATAAATGGAACTCTTGCCGTGGACGGTACAAATTATTATAATGGAGAATTACAATTCAAGGACAGGAACATCACAATGGTTTAATTTTACACAAAAATGTGGTTCATTTTGAAATTCACTCACTTTGGCAGTTAAATTTCGAATCATTCAAAGTGTCATATAAAACCTTTCCCAAGAAACTTTATAAGCATTTTCAAATTAAATCACCAACAATTATTTTATTCATGATTATTCGATCTACATATTTTAGATTTTACATCATTTTTAAGATATGTACACCATTTCAGCGATTTTCAGATATAGAGATTGGCTACAGTTTAAAAATCTAAACGATAACATAAACATCGGTTTATGTTAATTTTATTGGGATTAAAGAAACAAAATAATAATTATTATTTTTTTATTGTTGTTCAACCCTCTTCCGAACCCTTAGCAGTTTTTTTTTTTTTTTTTTCTTCGAATAATAAATATAAATAATACATTTCTTCTACACTTTGGTCAAATATTTTTTCTGTCAAATATTTTTCAAGTGTGACCATAGGGCAAATATGTTTTCCCATATTTCTAAAGTAGTTGAGCATAAAACAAAGGTTAAAATTAAACATACTTATATTTATTCGAAAAATTAAACGAGGAAAGGCGCCAGAATACTTATGCGAACAAAGAAGATATGTTGGAGATGTTCAACCCTACAGATTGAGGAATGCGGAAGACTTCAGAGTGCAGCAGGTTAATACGACTGCAATGCAATTATCACTCTTTTACAAAGGGCTAAAACTATATAACTCCCTGTCAAATAATATTAAAAATGAACTGAATGATCATGAATTTAAAAGACAATGTGTAAATTTTGTTAAAAATGATGTAAATTAGAGAAATATTTTTTTTTGTAAAATTCTATATTTTATTTTATATTATTGTGATATTTCAAAGTATTCAAGAAATACTAATAAAGAAGATAATAATAATAATAATATTTCTGTTTAACGCTATTTGATCAGATCAAAATGGGCAAATAAATGTACGTAGTGTGACCACAAAACAAAATTTTGGCTGTTGCAGTGAAATATTGGGCAAACAAAATTGAGGCAAACATTTGCCAGATGTGACCGTACCTCAAGCAACAAAAAATACTGAATCGGGACGCGACAATGAACAATTATATTGTCATAATATCGTTACGTTTTTACCTTTTTAAAAACGTTTAAATATGAGTTCGTTAAATGCAACAAAGTAAAAACAAATATGTCTTTAGTTTTTCTTAACTCTCTTTATTATTTACACTAGTTTTGTGTGCCACCGTATAGAACTTAACGATACAACAATAATAATCTGTTTATTCACTTTATTAGTTCACACAAGTATTCACTGGATCTTTACAACCACGACTTATTTTATTCACACGCAACTTCACACAAGGCTGACTGAATTAACTCTGCCTGCTGCTTGCTTTGTCCAGCCCTTTTATAGTTCGCACGCACGTATGATCAGTATGATGAACGTTCTCGATGTGGAAGGTTCTCGCTCGCGCCTTCTCGAGGCTTCTGCTAGTACATTGTTGTTTGTGTACTTTGCTTATGTTGTCCGTTACATATTTGTCGTAGCTGGTTTACTTTATGTTGTTGTTGCTACCTGATTCGTTGTACACATGTGTGTGTGCAGCTTTAGATAATCAACACGTTCGTTGTATTCTTAGTGTTAGTGCGTATTTGTGTCGTGTGAATTGTGTTGGTCTAGCTGATAGCTTTTGTTTATCGTATTTATTGTTAAACGATATTAGGTCGTTTCGATTTATGTAATAAGCTTTTGTAAGAGGACCTTCTGCGGATATCTCATTTCTGGTCGGTCGTTTGTCCTCTTCCTTAGCTGCTATTATTTTCGCCAATATTGGGTCACTTCTTTGTGCTTGGGACCAGTCTTCGTTGGCTTCAATCCGCGTTAGCCGGATATCGACGATGGATTCCTTTTTCTCAGCTTTCACGCAATGTTTACACTCCAAATTACAAGGTCGGCCTGAAAGAGCGTCAGCATTTCCATGTTTTATGCCTCTTCGGTGTTCGATCCTGAAGTCGTAAGTCTGGAGGCGTTCAATCCAACGTGCTAACTGTCCTTCAGGGTTCTTGAATTGTAACAGCCATCTCAAGGCGGAGTGATCAGTCCTTAGCAGAAAATTTTGGCCATACAGGTATTTATGGTAATGTTTAATGCACTCCAGCACTGCCAGTAGCTCTCGTCGGGTTACACAATAATTCCGTTCAGGCTTTGACAATGTGCGACTATAGTAGCCTACGACTTTCTCTGTTCCATTGATCACTTGGGAAAGTACACCACCAATACCATACCCGGTAGCATCACTGTCTAAGATGAATGTTTCTCCTGGGACTGGATACGCCAAAACTGGTGCAGCACACAATAGGTCTTTTAGTGTCTGGAACGCCTTCTCCTGTGGCTCACCCCATTGATAGACTTTTGACTTCTTGGTGAGCTCATGCAAACTTGCAGCCACGCTGGCAAAGTTAGGCACAAACCGTCTATAGTATGTGCATAGTCCCAAAAAGCTGCGTAGTTCATGAAGATGCTGGGGACGAGGCCAGTCCTTTACTGCTCGTATTTTATCTTCATCGGTGGATAACCCATCTGCTGTGACAAGATGCCCCAAATATTTCACCTGCTTTTGGAAAAATGCACATTTCTTTACGCTTAGTTTTAGTGCAGCCGTTGATATCCGTTGCAGAACTTCTCCCAGGTTCTTGAGGTGTTCGTCGAAAGTTCTGCCTATGACTATTATGTCGTCGAGATACACCAGGCAAGTCTTCCAATGCAGTCCCTTTAGCACACGTTCCATAAGCCGATCGAATGTGGCCGGAGCATTACAGAGTCCAAATGGCATAACCTTAAACTGCCATAAGCCGCCGTTCGCACTGAATGCGGTTTTCTCTTGTCCTTGTCTGCAATCTCCACCTGCCAATACCCGCTTTGTAGATCCAATGTGGAGAACCATTTTGTTCCGGCTAGCGTGTCGAGTGTGTCGTCAATTCTTGGTAGCGGGTAACTATCCTTTTTGGTGACATCATTCAGCTTCCTGTAGTCTACGCAGAATCTTGTACTGCCATCTTTCTTCTTTACTAAGACTACAGGTGATCTCCACGGACCCGAAGATGGTTCGATTACACCGCTCTTCCTCATTTCGTCGACTAACTCCTTAACCTCATTACGCTTCGCCAGCGGTATGCTTCTGGGTGCCTGCTTTATCGGTCTCGCTTCGCCAGTATCAATTTCATGTTTGACCATGGCTGTTCTTCCTTGCCTTTTGTTGTTCGTGGCGAAAGCGAAACCATACCTCTTTAGCAGCTTTTTGGCTTTGTTTTTCTCTGCAGCTGCTAAACCTGCTATCCATTTCTCAATATTTTCACCAAATTCCTTTTGATCTTTGGCTGACATATCGGAAGGTTGCGGCGTTTGTTCGCTGTTTATTATCGCCTCTACTGGAACACATTGGCCCACCTCTGAGTTTTTACAGACGACTCTTTCATGGCCTGATAGATTTAGCACTCTCACCGGGACTAGTCTTTGTTCGGTGGATTTGACGAGGACCTTTGCTGATATTAAATCCGTCTGTACTTCTGCTGGTTCAACAACCCACAAGCGGTTTTCCACACAATCTCCATCCATACGCGCCCATATCAGTGATTCACTCTGAGGTGGCAATTTGAGTTGTTCGACCGCAACTATCCTTCTGGCGTGCACTTTGTGCTTGTATCCCACATCTAGAGGTATCTCTACATTTCGCCAGCTCATAATCTGTTGCCCCATATTCAAATTGATGCCATGAGCTATCATAAAATCAGCACCAATGATAACCTCGTCCACAATATCGGCAACAATAAAGATATGACTTACACTAATGTTGGCTACAGTCACCTTCGCCTCTGTTTTTCCGTGGACGGTGGCAGACTCTCCCGTAGCTGTCCGTAGTCTTACATTGCTAAGTGCTTCACACTTTCCCTCCACTACATCTGGTCTGATGATAGACTGCGTCGCCCCGGTATCTATTGTGAACGTATGTGGTCTGCCATTTATATATCCGCACGCCGTAAGATTGTTGTTGTTCTGTTGCATCACTGATATTGAGATTGTGGGGCCCTCGCTTGTGGGAGCCAGCACTTGCCCCTCAGTGCTAGCTCGTTTTAGTTTAACGGGGACTCTTGTGAAGATGGCTGGTAGTTCGCCCGTTTCTTATTCCTTGATGGTGAGGCGGATCTTGATCTCTTGCGTGGCGCTTTGCAGTTTCTTTGGAAATGGCCACCCTTTCCACAGTTGAAGCATTTAAGTTTAGCCTTTTGTCCATTTTCTCCCAAAACTTGCTTCAACATCTCTTTAAATTTGTCCAAAAGGCATTCCTCCTCCTCCATGACTTCCATTTTTCACACTTTACTGACTTGTGGTCTAGAAATCATGCGAGCGGTCTCCTGGGCTAGTGCGAAAGCCACGGTCTCTGCAAAAGTTGTCTTCTGTGTAGAACATACCGCCAATTTAATGTCAGGGTCGCATATGCCATTAACAAACGCCTCGGTCTTAAAGTTGTCTACCAATGGATGGTTTTCTCGTGGGTATGTGAGCTGCACTAATCTCTCAACCTCCATTGCAAAGGCTTGTAATGACTCATTTGCCTTTTGCGCCAAATTTACGCTGCAATGCCACCATTAACTCGTTGTAGTTGTTTCTGCTGCTGGCTGGCTGGTTTCTAGAATTTCACCTGCGACACCTTTTAGAGCCAAAATTAGTTCTAGTGCTTTCTCCCCATCGTCCCATCCGTTTCTGCTGGCTACCGTCTCAAATTGGAACTTGAATACGGATAGGGGTGAGCTGCCATCAAAACAAGGTGCTTTTATTCTGCCGGTACTTTCGGATACGACTCGCACTGGTTCCGGTCGCTGGCTTTGGAGGTTGTTGATCTTTTCCTCCATCATAACGAATTTTCCGCCGACGGCTTTCTCCAAATTGTCCACTTTAGTGTCAACGGCTTTTTCTAAATGTGACACCCTTTCCTCTACACCAGAGATCCTTTTGCTGACCGACTCATGGATTTCCTGCAGCTTTCCAGATGTTGCTTCGAGCTCCTTTTCAATTTTTGACAAAATTGCTGCTTGCAGTCGTTGGTTTTCGGCTCTAGAAGCTTCAAATAGCTTCTGGTTCTCAGCTCTAGAAGCTTCTCGTACATCAGCAAACAGCCTTTCGTTCGCCTCTTGCATTTTTCGATTTTCGGCTCTGGAAGCTTCTTGTACTTCAGCCAGAAGTTTTTGATTTTCGGTTCCAGAAGCTTCTTGTATTTCAGCTAGAAGTTTTTGATTTTCGGTTCTAGAAGCTTCTTGTACTTCAGCTAGTAGTTTTTGATTTTCGCTTCTAGAAGCTTCTTGTACTTCAGCTAGAAGTTTTTGATTTTCGGTTCTAGAAGCTTCGAATAGCTTCTGGCTTGCTACTTCCATTTTCTCCATCATAGCGGCTAGCAACAAATTTATGTCAGCCCCGCTAGGAGTTGCAGGGGCCTGTAATTCTCGTTCCTCTTCTTCCTCGAACTCGTGAGAATCGATGTTAATGCCCTGAAGCTGCAGATGTTCCCTTAACCGCCTTTGGAGTTCATTCTTCGTTCCCGTTGTCGGCAGCTCTAGTTTACCCAACTCTCGTTTCAGTCGTTCCACTCTTAGTTCGGTGAGCTTCATTTTAATTATTTTTTTTTTTAATTATTTATTTATTTTTACTTTTGGATTTTTGCAATCCCACTTCTGACACCAATTGTTACGTTTTTACCTTTTTAAAAACGTTTAAATTTGAGTTCGTTAATTGCAACAAAGTAA
This sequence comes from Sarcophaga subvicina, assembly GCA_936449025.2. Taxonomy (NCBI): domain Eukaryota; kingdom Metazoa; phylum Arthropoda; class Insecta; order Diptera; family Sarcophagidae; genus Sarcophaga; species Sarcophaga subvicina. The sequence continues at coordinate 13,338,085 of OW388085.2, read as the reverse complement.
AAACAAATATGTCTTTAGTTTTTCTTAACTCTCTTTATTATTTACACTACTTTTGTGTGCCACCGTATAGAACTTAACGATACAACAATAATAATCTGTTTATTCACTTTATTAGTTCACACAAGTATTCACTGGATCTTTACAACCACGACTTATTTTATTCACACGCAACTTCACACAAGGCTGACTGAGTTAACTCTGCCTGCTGCCTGCTTTGTCCAGCCCATTTATAGTTCGCACGCACGTATGATCAGTATGATGAACGTTCTCGATGTGGAAGGTTCTCGCTCGCGCCTTCTCGAGGCTTCTGCTAGTACATTGTTGTTTGTGTACTTTGCTTATGTTGTCCGTTACATATTTGTCGTAGCTGGTTTACTTTGTTGTTGTTGCTACCTGGTTCGTTGTACACATGTGTGTGTGCAGCTTTAGATAATCAACACGTTCGTTGTATTCTTAGTGTTAGTGCGTATTTGTGTCGTGTGTATTGTGTTGGTGTAGCTGATAGCTTTTGTTTATCGTATTTATTGTTAAACGATATTAGGTCGTTTCGATTTATGTAACAATATGAACTAACTTCCTAAACGTACATTTGCAGCGTATCAATACAGAATTATTTAGTTTCTTCTTTAAAACTTTTCATAGTAATACTTCGCAGTTGTGGTCTTAAAATTGGCACATTCTCTGCACGAACTTTGTCCACTAACAAAGATGCAATATTTTTTGCAAATTTATTTAAGGATAGCTAAATATTCTATAAGGTATACTTAAGCCGTGTATAGAGCAAAAAAAATCAACAAAAGAATTGAACAAAAAATTATACTTTAAACTATAAACGTAAATAATTCTTTGCTCGCGTAATTAGCAACGTTCCCATTAAAAGTGGACTTCCAACAAGTTTCTAACATCCATTATTCCATTCCGCTCGAACCACTTTCTATAAGCCATGAAGATTTTTTAGTTATTTGTTAAACTTGTGCCGGAAGATCGTTCCATGAATTGGACTGGAAACAGAGTTTTATGTTGGTCATTATATAATTATCATCTTTGTCCCTATTGCGGTTGACAACTTTTTTAATAGTTTGGTCGTCTTTCAGAAATCGGAATTGCCATTCTCAACTTAAATGCGGTTCAGTTTTTGGTTGATTTTTTAGTTGGGTTTTATGGTATTGCGGTTCACCACTTTTTATGAGTTTGGTTGACAAAAACGTTGAATATAGACAACTGAAAAAAATCGTAAGTAAGTTTCTTTCTGCTTAAAATAAATAATTAAATATTTAATATTTAATGAAGTTGATTGAAAATGATTTCGAAATTTCCAAAGCAAAGCAAAAATTTGGAATGACCAAAAATCAGTGCAAGGAAGCGTGGGAAGGATTTTCTACAGAATTGAATAGCTTGGGTCCATCTACAACAACCCCCTCCGAATAGCAACGTGTAAGTATACAGCATCCAAATTGTAAATAGACATTTTATTAGAATTTTTACTCCGTATAGGTTTGGATTCACTGCAAAGCAAGTATAAAAAAAAAACTTGCTAATAATAAAAAAAAACAATCAAGCAACAGTAGGTGGTCCTTCACAAGAAATTCCCCTCAACATCCTTGAGGATTGCGTATCCCAGCTGTTATCACTAAATGACCAAGTAGCTCTATCTGGACACACTTTCGGTGTTGAAAATATTGCTCCGACAACCAGTCACACTTCTGCGTCTCCTCAAAATCTCGACATGGAACAAGTCATTACAAATGCACCTGAGATATTAAACACCCCAGCTAAGAATAAAAATAAATAGCTCCCGTCAGCCAAAAATCGAAGGACAGCGCACAGCTTTAACATCGGTAGTATAGATGCCATAAACACAGGTTTCTTTAAGTGGTTCTTAATTTCATCCTGCACATAACAAAATGCTTCTTTGTTCAGCCGAAAATAGCTAATAAATCTATAAAAAATCACTTGTTATAAATATTTATTAATAATTTTGGACATTTCTTCTTCGCGCTGGGTAGTTCAAGAAGATTTGAATAATCGTGTATTTTTCTACGTATACGAAGGACATTTATATCAGCATCATGATTTTCATCTTCGTGAAATAAATCCATACTTAAATCCATTTTTAATTTACTTTTAATTCTACAAAAACTTGATTTTAATTTATTTTTACATTTTCTTTTCTTCTATTTCCAAATAAATTTCATGGTGTTACCAACATGATATTGAAATTTCATACCGGCAACACCATAACAATTACAACTAAAAAACGTTGAGTTCCGCATTATCAAAAAATAATTTGGTTGAGTGAAAGTTGGGTTGTCTAGCAGACGACCAAACTGAATTGAGAACGGCAATAGGGGCACTTATTTGTCCTCTAAATACTTTATCCAATCGTATGTTATCATGTATGTATGTTGCAAAAAATTCCATTTTACACACAAGTTTTCATGAGCGAATGGAATCAAGCGAATCCATACAATGTTTTTTTAATTGTTGATCCATCAAAGAATCATTGTTTATGACCCACGCGGACCCACACTATGCTATATGGAAGTGGCCCCTCCATTATTCTCTATATTTAATTGCCTTCAAAGTATAGCGCGTGTTTAAAAGTTGTTTCGGTGGACGCCATACACTGTTGTTTCAATTACAGTCAATCGAATGAATTTAGATTCACCAGACGTAAAAACATTTTTCCCAAATAATGTAAGCTTATTTCTTCATATTTTTCTTTTAGAGAGACGAGACGCAAAATTAATTTTTGATAGCACAGGTTTGTGTTGCACTAAATACTCAATTAAGTTGGTTACGGTTAGTCTGCGACGGATTTATTGTTAACATTAATATATTTCTTCATAACGAATTTCTGAGTCTCTGGCGACATTATTAGACGATCTAGCAGACGGTACTAGTACTGTTTCTTGGTCGGGGTTTTCTTCTAATTAACGCAGTTGTTTTATGCTATTTTTGATACGACAGTATTATTGAACAATTTTTAGGTGTCTACCACTGGTACTTGAAATTTAAGAAATGTCTTTTTCATTGTTGTGAATATTTATTATAATTCTGCGATACTTAGGCGTAGAGAAAGATTTTACATAAAATATAACATATATATATATATATACAGTGGGAAGCAAAACTGTCCAGATGTTTTGCATTAAAAAAGTAAGGTAATGAAAGTAATACAAATATAGGTGGTTATCAAATATATGTTTTTTTTTATTTTATTGAACATTTTGCTAAATTATAAAGAACAAAAACTTATATAAATTTCTTCAAAAATAATAAAAAAAAAGTCAAAAAACAAAAAATTCACTATTTGGACACTTTTGCACTGTTTGCGGGGTTTGTTGAAAATCATTAATCGTTGCCAATTTAATATTTCGTCCAAAGGCCTTTATTTTTAATTACGCTTGCAATACGTTTTGGTATACTCTCCACCAACTTTTAGATGGTATTACGGTTAAGAACTCGCCATTCATGTTGTATTCTCTCCCAAAGCTCGTCAACATTTTTTGATGGGTTTTCATATGCTATCAGCTTTCTTTTAACAATAGCCCGTAAATTTTCTATAGGATTCAGGTCTGGGCTTTGTGCAGGCCAGTCCATCGTCCCAAAAGTTTGGTTTTGTAGCCAGCTTTTAACTATTTTGGCAGTGTGCTTCGGATCCCCGTCTTGCTGAAAAACAACTTCTTCGGCTGGATAGGCACTCTCGTCAGCAAGATGACATTATTACTAGGTTTTATTAATTCCAGTCAGTAAATTATTTTTAATAGTATGTGACAAAAAAAATCATCCTTTTAAGAATAAAATATTCAGCACAATTTTTCGGTAAATGGGTGTGAATGCATGAATTCTACTATTCAAATTTTGTATATTCATTTATTATTTAAGTCATTTATAATTGTTACCTAGAGCCGTTGGCCTTCATTGCTAGTGCTCCTTAATTATTTTAAATTTTATAATTTTGTTATAAATCTAATGTATAATAATAACATTTTCAGCATATGTATGTTGTCCCGTGCAAATAATAATGCATCGTCTTAATAATTTGCGATACATACATAACATAATTGGTAATTTTCACCCTTTAATCAGGAATACGACCTAGCTTCTCATACCACTGATGTTGTGTGTTTTATTTTATACATGAGTGGCAGGACCTACAGTTTAAAGTCGATTTCGAACGACAGATTTTGGAGAAACTTTTTGTGGCAATTTTTATTTACACTCAGAGTTTTTGCCAGAAATCTGCTGAGAGGAAGTCGCCGAAGAAATATTTTTTTATATTTTCGATTTGATATCTGACCTGGAGTTTGAACCGAGGCCTCACGTTTATTAAGCCAACACACTACCTATTAGACTACGGCGACTAAAATATTTTGCAATACACGTTCTCATTATACAGCGAGTTTCTTTTTTAGTTTTCTAACATATAACGATATATATGTTTATGTTTATATAACAATATATATTTACATATATAGTTTTTCTAGTAGTGTGCCCATTTTATTATTACAGTAAAAAATATAATTTACCTTCCTGCGTCGGCCAAATTTATTTGGATGTCCTTCTTGCTTTTTCTTGTATATTAACTACAAAAGTGTTGAAAATGGGAATAATACACACTGTTAAAATTTGCAATTACGAACACGCTGCAAAGTGTTCAGGATCTCAGTCATGCATAAACGATATTTAAAGTGGGTTAAAAAAACAAAATCTTTTTTATACGCGTGGATACTCATTTCCATTTAAAACAATAATTGCGAAATTTAACTACGAATATGGTCAAAATAAATTTAAAATTAAATTTAAATTAAACGAAAATATAACAAAACTCATGAAAATTTTGTACATTGAATTGAGGATTTTTAGCAGATATCGTTATTTACCATCTTGATTTTTAAAAATTTCGGTCACCCTTATTTTTTGGTTGGCTTCGTTTAACATACGTACTAGATCAATCTGATTACTCGTAATAGAACCACGTCATCATAAATACATCAGAACAAGTAAAACATTTTTATTTAGTTAATTCATTTAGTCTTTGCAACCCCTTAGTCAGGATTAAGACTTATCTGGTCACACAATCTATGTTGTGTGTGTTAATTTTATCCATGAGTGGCGGGACGCACAGTCTAAAGTCGACTCCGAAGGAAAGATTTTTGAGAAACTTTTCACGGCAATTCTTTTATTCTTAAATTTTTTGCCAGAAAAAAGCAGCTGGTGTCTAATAAGCCAATAACCACCTATTATACTACATAAGAGAACTGTAGTTGTTGCTATATTTAATAAAAATTGGTAAAAAAAAAATAAAATACTAGAAGAGAAACGAAACAAACAACTGTATTCAACAAGCACGTGCATTAAACTGAATAAATAAATAATAACTTAATAATACATTTTAGGAACCTAAATTTGAGATTATTTTTATTTTATTAATTTTTATTATTTTACTATTCATTTGTTTTCTATATCAATAGAAGTCGCCGTGGTCTAGTAGGTAGTGTGTTGGCTTATTAGACTTGAGGCCTCGGTTCAAACCCCAGGTCAGACATCAAAACGAAGATATGAAAAAATATTTCTTCGGCTACTACCTCTCAGCAGATTCCTGGCAAAAACTCTGAGAGTAAAATAAAATTGCCATGAAAAAGTTGCTCAGAAATCTGTCGTTCGGAATCGACTTTAAACTGTGGTGAGAGAAGCTAGGTCGTAATCCTGAATAAAGGGTTGTAATGACCAGTTATGTATGTATGTATTTCTATATTCAATAATTTATAAATATGTTATTATTGAATTAAGTAAATTTCTCTCCAATTTTTAAAACAAACAATTATGATCAAATGTTAGTCATACTCGGGTGTAAGCAAATATAAAATAATATGGAAATTTGAATTGAGTGTAAGTTATTAACCGAAAACAATAAATCGAGTTGGAATTATAGAACCAGGTTCTAAATCGTATAGCAGTAAGATATCATTTGTATTTTCTAAAAACTGAAATACAATATAATAATAATAAATAAATATACTATATAAAATAAAAATAATACAATACAATAATATATTAAATTTTTTTAAATAATAAAAATTGTTTCTTTAAAGCTTATAGTTTCTTGTGACCTTCCCTTCTCTTTAACTTTCTTTTGAGTTATATTTTATCTTGAGAATTTGCAAGCCGTGATGTGGATTCTCTCTCCATTAAGGAGCAGAAGATGCTGGCTCGACACAGAGGCACTGTTTCGCGGTATGAAACCAAATACCCGGGTAGTGTGCTCCCACGAGGCGCTGATTCTGGTGAGGATAACAGACCCTTGAGTGTGGACGAGAGCGTAGAGCGAACTTATTCTACCTCTCAAGCTGCAGACAAGGGGCACGAAGGTTCTACACCCATTCTCCCAATTGGAGTGAAAAAGACCTCTCGGGTATTCAAATCTCCAGTGAAGAGTAAGGGTGCTGGTGCTCCGTCTCCAATGGACGGAGGAGAGGTGGTAGAAACTACCGCTAAGCCTCTATCCCAGAAGAAGGAGATAAGGTTGGGGGCGAAGGAGATGAAGGGGGGCGCTTCGATGGATAGGGCTTCCATGCCGGATTCCCGCAGGGGAGATCGCATGAAGAGGAACAGGTCCGATGACGTGCCTCCCTCCGGCTGCAAGCGTCCTAGGAAACAAGGAAGCCTGGGAACTAACCCTTCCCTTCAGTTGGCTTTCATCGACAGGTCAGATCTAGAGGGCAAGATCTCTCCTGAAAGATGGGAGCTAATTGAGGAGAGGCTCATTGAATTTATGTTGGAGGATAGCTGCAATGGCAGTAACGCACGCATATCCTCCATCGGTTGGTCCAGGGGCGTCAAGGTAGTGGACTGCGAAAACGAGGGAACTGTGACGGTATGGGTCCGCCTACTTTTAGGCAGGTGCATGTCGTACCAAAACTTATTGGAAGGCAGCAGTTGTCAACTCCCTGGCTGGTGATGGTAAGAAAGGCTGCGATATTCGGATCGCTATCGATCAGACTTCGCTTCAGTGGCTAGGGGCAAGGGGTGGCGTAGTGTTGTGTGGGCTGGCACGCTTAAAGTTCCGTCATCCGGACATAGGTGGTGCCAGGAACCCAGAGGAGGCTAAAGGTGGTGCAGATTAATCTACATCACTGCGAAGCTCCCTCACACAACCTGCTAACCACCCTGCGCCGCCTTGAAGTTGACATCGCACTTATCCAGGAACCTTGGATCCTTAGGGATAGGATTCTGGGTTTGAGCGATCCTGATTATAAGTTACTTGTTCCTAGAACAAGCGAGAAGGTAAGAACCTGTATTCTAGCTAGGGGTAATTTGGACTTGTTAATCACTCCTTTCTTTTGTACAGGTGACGTAATAACTGTGGCGTACAGAGATGACCGTGGGATCGATTTGATGCTGTCATTCGTGTATATGCCGTATGAGGCTGCATCTCTTCCCGATGACTTAATTGGACTACTGATGGAGCATGCGAAGAAGAAAAGATGTCGCCTCGTCTTGGGTTGTGATGCCAATGCTCATCACACCCAAGGCGGCAGTGCTGATATAAATACCAGGGGTGAGTCGATTTTGAATTTTATTATTCTTAATAGGCTCAACATTTGTAACGTTGGTAACACTCCAACGTTTAGGAACCGTGCTAGGGAGGCGGTAATTGACATTACGCTCTCTAACATGGATAGGTCTATGATTAGGGACTGGAGGGTTTCGGATGAGTGTTCTTTCTCTGATCACCAACTGATATCCTTCAGTATTAATCTATCTGGTGGCTTTAACGAGCCTTTTAGGAATCCAAAAAGAACCGAGAGGATCAGATATGAGAAGGCTGTGGAGGGGGAACTTAGGGCCCTTAGGGGTCGTTCCACTCCTGGCATCAATGATCGAGTTGGATCTTTGACGGATATTTTGTTGTCTTGTTATAGAGATACTTGTCCTCTCCCTTACCCGGGTAGGAGGAGCCAGCCAGCCTTGTGGAATGCGGAACTCCGGAGACTCCGCTGATGTACCAGGAGACTCTTTAATCAGGCTAAGAGGTCGGGCAGGGATGTTGACTGGTCTGCATGTGTATCCAGTTTTAATGATTATAAATAAAGCGCTCAAAGAGAACCACCTGGATGAGTTTCTGCACAGGTATCGAGAATGTTGCCGATGTGGCTCGTTTCCGTAGGATGCTGTCGAAGGACCCCGAAATCCTAGGCTTCGTCCAAAAGAGCGATGGCACGTGGACAGCCTCGAGAAAAGAAACTCTATAGGTTCTATTGAGAACTCATTTTCCCAATTGTGAGGATCCAGTAAGCTATCCATTGGGCGTAGCTGATTCCTTCTGTGATGCTGGCATGATGCCCGATTTGGAGGATATAATTACCAGGGATAAGGTCAAATGGGCTATAAGTAGCTTTCAGCCCTTTAAGTCGCCTGGTGCGGATGGTATCTTTCCGGCTCTGCTTCAGCATGCTGGTGATATATTACACGAATGTCTGGTGGACGTGTATAGGAACTGTCCCCGGTTGTGTGATATACCTGATGGTTGGAAAGATGTGCTTCTGGTTTTTATACCAAAAACTGGTAAACCCAGTCACATCGGCCCTAAGGATTATAGACCGATATCGCTCTCATCCTTTCTTTTGAAAGCTCTGGAGACTTATCGTTCTATATTTGAGGTCAAAGATGGACCGGTCTCTGTTGAATAGGTCGTAACATGCTTACATTAAGGGTAAGTCGATTGAGAGCGCTCTTTATGATGTGACAGGTTTTGTTGAGGCGAATTTGGCTAGAGGGGAGTATACACTGTCGGCTTTCCTTGATATAGAAGGGGCCTTCAATAATGTTACTACTTCTTCTATTGAGAATTCACTAAAGGATATACATGCCCCAGATGTTGGGTAATAGACTAATCCGATCGAATCTGGGTGGATGTTCTATCGTCAAGCGTGCAACCAGGGGTACACCGCAGGGGTGTGTCATATCCCCTCTTTTATGGCTCTTGGTTGCTAATGTTGGTCTGAGGCTTCTGGAAAGTAGGGGCTTTAGGGTTGTGGCATATGCCGATGATGTGGCTATTTTGGTGAGTGGAAAATTTTTGCCGACGCTGGGGGAACTGATGGTCTGGGTATAAATCCGAATAAGACAGACCTTGTTTTGTTCTCGCGTAGGTACAAAGTTGAAACCTTCGGGTTGCCGAGGTTAGCTGGTAGGGAACTTCCGTTGTCTTCTGAGGTCAAGTACTTGGGTGTTGTCCTGGACAGCAAGCTGAACTGGAAACGGAACACCGAGGAAAGAATGAAGAAGGGACTGAATGCTTTTTACCAGTGTAGGAACTCCATAGGTAAGAGCTGGGGTCTTCCGCCTAGAGCCATTCGCTGGATATATCTGGCGATTGTTAGACCGGTTATTACTTATGGTTGCGTTGTTTGGTGGTGTGCCTTAGATACGAGTTTTTAACGGACAAACTTAGATAAGGTTCAGCGAATTGCCTCCTTGAGTATCTCTGGAGTGAGGAAGAATTGCCCTCAGGCTACTCTTCACACTATGCTGTGCCTGACTCCGCTTGATTTGTATGCCAAGCGGTGTGCAGCGCGTAATGCCATACGTCTGAGGGAATCGGGCTGCCGGAAACAGCGCTCGATAGGTCACTCCAGAGTTCTGAATGTCGTCTTTTCTGACGGGGGTACGGACTTTCGGAAAAAGCCACCGATGATATTGTGCCTGAGGCTGTGTTCCTGCCTGGTTTAAGGATACTTATATCGGAAAGGGCACAATGGAATGGTGAGGTACTCCAGGGGCAAAGAGGTATACCCATCTTCACAGATGGGTCTAAGTTAGGTGGATGTACAGGTGCTGGAGTTTTCTGTAGGGAACTCGGTCTTGAACTCCACTTCAGGTTGAATGATTGATTGATTGATTGATTTATTTCTTTATTAGTATCAATAAAAATACTTTATAAATTTACATATTTTTACATTCTCATATATTAGACAAATTAAATAACAAACCCTATATTACTTTGTTCTTAACAAGTATTACAACATTTTTTCTAAATACATTATTGTTGTGTTCATTTTTCACATAATCAGGCAGTTGGTTATATAGTTGCAATCCCTTATAGAAAAGCGAACGCTGCATCGCCACCGTATCTGTCCGTTCAATACGAAAATCGTTATTATTTCTCAAATGATATGGTTGCATTTCTCCGACGTAGGCTATTTGATCATTTATATACTGTGGTACATTTCCATTTTTTATTTTTTTAATAAAGTTTAGAGTATTTAATTTTAGACGCTGTTTAACATTAAGCCATTCAAGCATATATTCTATTGAGGTGTATCTATTGTATCTTAGTATGACACGCATTGCCTTATTTTGAAGCCTCTGCAGTCTTTCAATTTGTTGATTTGTGCAACATATGTACATAATTGTCGACCCAAATTCAAAATGAGGTTTAATCATTGTGTTATAAATATTTACTGCTGTCAGCGCATTTGTATTCTTTCTTAATCTCTTAAAAAAACCAATTTTTCCCCCAATTTTTTGCATATGAAATCGATGTAACTCTTTAAGTTTAGGTTGTTGTCTATAATAAATCCTAGCTATTTAATCTGGTTAACTTTTTCAATTTCTTCGTCATTAATTTCAAAATTTATATCGCTGTTAGTTTTTATTTCCATAATTTTAGTTTTATTTTCATTTAATTTAAGTTTATTAATTTTCAGCCATGTATTCACATTATCAATATCTGTCTTAAGTCTATCATAACATTGTTCTACAGTATCAGCTTCGATGTATATAAGTGCATCATCCGCATATAATATTATCTCACAATCATTTAATACGTTTGGCATATCGTTGATATATATAATATATAGTAGAGCTCCTAAGATTGAACCTTGCGGTACGCCATATTCATTAAATGCTGTTGGCGATATAACATTGTTCACTTTTGTAACTTGTCTTCTATGTGTTAAATAAGACTCAAACCATTTTAATTTAATCCCCTGAATACCATAATTACAAAGTTTCTGTAGCAGAATACCTCCGTCTACCGTTTCGAACGCTCTTTTAAAATCCAAGAAGATTGCTATTACTTTCTTATTTTTTTCGGTTTTTTTCCATCTGTTGATAATGTAATTGACAGCTGATGACTGCAGCGTTTTTCAGGCGGAGATTTTCGCAATCTTGAAGGCTATTGAGGCCATAGCTGGTGGCCCAGCTTCGGATTCGGAATCTTACATGATCTTCGTTGACAGTCAGGCTGCCCTTAGGGCCATTACGTCGGTCTGGTGCAAATCACGGTTCGTTCGCGAGTGCAAGGAGTCGTTGAGAACTTTTGGACTAGACCGTATCCGTCTGTGCTGGGTTCCGGGTAATAGCGGACTACTGGGCAATGTCCGGCGGATGCTCTCGCTAGGTTATGTTCGCTTTCTGGGGGCAATTTGATAGTTGGTCCTGACCCCCCGGTCTGTCACCTCTACGGCCTCATTAATGGATGGGTCAGGGAGGAAGTGCAGAGGCGTTGGGGGAACGGATCGGGCTGTTTTGTCTCTAGATGTCTATGGCCTGCTGTGGACAATAGGAGAACTGGTTGGCTGCTGGGCTTGGATAAGGCCAGCTTAAGGTTGGTTGTCGGTTTTATTACGGGGCACTGCGAGATTAGGTCGCTGACGGGATCTGGAACAGATCCCAGCCGGACTATTGCAGGGCATGTTGCGATGAGGAGGAGTTGGAGGCTATCGTACACCTCCTCTGTAACTGCCCAGCCCTTGGTAGATTGAGGATGAGGACCCTTGGCAGGGCCTTCCTTGAAAGTTTGAATTCTGTGTGGAGAGCCGACATCAAGGCTCTCGATAGATTCATTAGTGGCTTGTTGAGAGGCACTAGGGCTTCATCAGTGTAGTCGCGCCCTCCCCTTTTTGTTGTGTCTTATCTGTGTAATTCCTCCACTTCCCATTCTCCCCTCTCCTACATTCTTTCTTTTTTGTCCCTCTATTATTCTTCCCTCTGTAAGGACGTTGTACAATGGGTCAACTCGACCTCCGGGTACTGTACTTGTCTTTATTGACAAGCACACGTCCTCTAACCTAACCTAACCTAACCTATATTTACGTTTACAATACTATAAGTCGGTAAAAACTGTTTTCTTCAAAACTGCCACAACAATTCTATTCTATTCACCACATTTCTGTATTACCCCTTTAATTCCTTTCAAATATATTTTAAAGACCAAAAACGCTAACCTAGAAAAAAATTCCACTTATGTTATTCTAAACTTTTTAAGAAATCGAAAGTATTAAATTTTGAAATTTGTATTAACTATTGATATTTAAACATAAATAAAATCTTTCAATATGTTTAGAATATAAACAAAAGTCAAAAAAGTTATAAACAATAAAATTATATATAATATAAAACAAATTAAAATTAATCAAATATTGTACGTCCTATTGCAAACATAAATTCTGAAACATTTAAAGCTACGCAAACAATTGTATAAATGTTTTGCACTAAGGCTGTGACACTTGATATCTTTTCTCTACACAGTTACAATTGAAATAAAAGATAATCAGTGATTAATTCCTTTGTGAGTGTACGATCGGGAGACTATGGTATTCCTTGCATAATGACGTTTGCAGAAGTTGTAGTGAAATTAAACAGACCATAATAATCACCCACTTTTTATTTTATTTATCCCTGCACTCTGGTAAAAGCGACAAATGTATGCCCCGAAACTTTCACAATCAATTCGTCGATCGACGTTAGTAGGTTTTACACGTTGATATAAACATAAATATGGTTCACTACGTAGTTACAACTTTATAGTAGCCTTCAAAGAAGTTTTAAGGAATTAAGTAAGTCGTGACAGCGTAATAGCTGGGGATTTTAATATAAATTAGAGTAACCACAACTTATAAATTTATAAAACCAAAATGTGAAATGTTTCATTGACGATAACTGCCTCAAACAGAGTTTACGAGTATTACGCAAGATTCCAATACATTAATTACATACATACATAATTGGCCATTACAACCCTTCAGTCAGGATTACGGCCTAGCTTCTCACACCACTCATGTTGTGTGCGTTAATTTTATACGTGAGTGGCGGGACCTACAGTTTAACGTCGACTCCGAACGACAGATTTTTGAGAAACTTTTCATGGCAATTTTATTTACTCTCAGAGTTTTTGCCAGAAATCTGCTGAGAGGAAGTCGCCGAAGAAATATTTTTTTTTCATATTTCATTTTTGATGTCTGACCTGGGATACGAACCCGGGCTTTACGAATAGTAAGCCAACACACTACCTACTACACCACGGCGACTTCTAATACATTAATTGATTATTGTAAAAATATATCGACATATAATAATAATTCAAAAATTCAATTTCGAAACAATAATAAATAATACAGAGTACAATACTAATTTAAATACGTATAAAGTATATATGCATGTATATAGTAAATATCAATATAATAGACATATGTATATGAAACATTATAATTTTAATGGTAATTATATACATAATTAGTCATTACAACCCTTCAAGATTACGACCTAGTTTCTCACACCACTTATTTCGTGTGTGTTAATTTTATACATACATGAGTGGTGGGACCTACAGTTCAAAGTCGACTCCGAACGACATATTTTTGAGAAACTTTTCATGGCAATTTTATTTACTCTCAGAGCTTTTGCCAGAAATCTGCTAAGAGGAAGTCGCCGAAGAAATACTTTTTTGTATTTTGTCTTGATGTCTGGCGTGGGCTCGAACCCCGGCTTTACGTCTAATAAGCCAACACACTACCTACTAGACTACGGCGACTTAATGGTAATTAATGATGTTAAATATAAATATGTATGTAAATATCAATATAATAGACACATATGAAACCTTATATTTTAATGACGATTTAAACAAAAAAGGCAATTAAAAAGTGTAAATACATCTGTTTTAATGAGTAAATAACACTTTTAAAAAGAAAAAAGCTTAATAAATGATAAATAGCAATACTGCAGAACTCTAATGAGACATGTTAGTACGTTAACAATGAAACAGAGCTAAATTTGTATAAAACCGATTTTAAAAGGAAGAAATACTTGTACTAATAACAAAATAAAAAATTTTGAGGACAACAAGAAATGTTGAAGGAAGTTAAATAGTTAATATTAAAAAATAGTGCAATTCAAAGTATGACAATGAACAAATTTCAAGTTATAAGGTTAAGAATAACATACATCTACCAAGAGAAGTAATATTTTCTGCGTCCTATACGTTAATCACAGATTTGTTATTTGAACTTGAGTGCTTGTGCTAGGCTTTTACCCTCGTCTTATCTATCCTCAACGTAACCTAGGTGTTAAACATAAATCATTTTTTATTTAATGTGTCAATATATATGTTATAATACCTAGCGCAATGTTATTATATAACTATTTATTATTTATTTTAATTTAATTTTCATAATGTTGGAATAGGATCGTCTCAACAAAATCTTTCAAACAAAGAAACTTCACCAGACGTTACTGACATTGATTGTTAGTGACAAAATTGTCTGCATTACTGTGCCACTAGCTGAGTATTATATGAGTAATATACGATATGGAAGTCGCCGTGGTGTTGTAGGTAGTGTGTTGGCTTACTATTCGTAAAGCCCGGGTTCGTATCCCAGGTCAGACATCAAAAATGAAATATGAAAAAAAAAATATTTCTTCGGCGACTTCCTCTCAGCAGATTTCTGGCAAAAACTCTGAGCCAAGGAAGAAATTATATGGTACAAGTGTTTTTCCTAAAAAGCTCTTTGGTTTTAAAGCTAATTTAAAAGTTTATATATTTTTTATATTTAATAAAGAGAAACAAAAAATTAAAGTAAAAAATTTTCAGTTTGTTTATTTTATAAAATATTTCTTATAGCTAATTCAAATTCTTAAAGGAAATATTTATATGGTACAAAATAAGAAAAAATTTAAAACTTAAAGCTAATTAAATATATTCAAATAAGATATTAATTTTAATAATGCGTGTGTCCTCCTCGATTTTTAATTACTTCATTTAACCGAAGTGGCATAGAGTTTATTAATTTTTGTAACTCATCTTGGGGAATTTCGTACCATTTTTATTAAAGCTTCTTTCAGGTCTTTTAAGGCGTTATAAGTCATCCCACTCTTGTATATTTCGGCACTTAAAATTCCACAGAGGTTTTCAACAGGATTTAGAACGGGACTAAGTGGTGGCCAGTTCAAAACAGTTATATCCTTTTCATCAAAAAATGCTTTGGTCCTTTTGGATACATGTATAGGGGCGTTGTCTTGCTGAAAAGTAAAATTATTTCCATAATTTTCTTCAGCAAATTCAACGAAAACATTGTCCAGTAATTCCACATAGTTTTCTGCATTCATTTTATGAGAAATAAAACAGAATGGAGAACGTGCTCTATATCCAAAAGCTACCCAAGTCATTAAAGATCCTCCCTGAAAATTACGTGCGATTCTGGTCCGCGTATCACCTCCTTTTTTCCCCCAATAATATTTGAATCCATCAGGTCCATCAAGGTTGAATTTTTTTTCATCACTGAATATAATACTACGCCACTCCTCTTCCCAAAATTTGTATTTTTCAGCGAAAGCCAATCTGGCTGCCTTGGGTCTAGGGGTCAATCGTGATTTGGGTATCATTTTTTGGGGAATTACTGGACGATGTTTTCGTTGAATTTGCTGAAGAAAATTATGGAAATAATTTTACTTTTCAGCAAGACAACGCCCCTATACATGTATCCAAAAGGACCAAAGCATTTTTTGATGAAAAGGATATAACTGTTTTGAACTGGCCACCACTTAGTCCCGTTCTAAATCCTGTTGAAAACCTCTGGGGAATTTTAAGTGCCGAAATATACAAGAGTGGGATGACTTATAACGCCTTAAGAGACCTGAAAGAAGCTTTAATAAAAAAATGGAACGAAATTCCCCACGATGAGTTACAAAAATTAATAAACTCTATGCCACTTCGGTTAAATGAAGTAATTAAAAATCGAGGAGGACACACGCATTATTAAAATTAATATCTAATTTGAATATATTTAATTAGCTTTAAGTTTTAAATTTTTTCTTATTTTGTACCATATAAATATTTCCTTTAAGAATTTGAATTAGCTATAAGAAATATTTTATAAAATAAACAAACTCTGAAAATTTTTAAAATAATTTTTTGTTTCTCTTTATTAAATATAAAAAATATATAAACTTTTAAATTAGCTTTAAAACCAGAGATTTTTAGAAAAAACACATGTACCATATAATTTCTTCCTTGGCTGTATATATAAAATATATGCTTTATTTTAAGCAATTTTGTGTAGAAATTTTAACATAATTGTTACTTTACTCCATAAAATTTAAAAAAATTCAAAAACCTTAGTTGGTAGTTCTCCTGGTTAAACGTTAAGAAAAATTTAATTACTGGCTTTTGTTAATATAAACATAAAAATACAACACACTTTGAAGTAGTTTTAAAGCGCAAAAACGAACAATTGTGTGAAAAATATCGAAATGGTATTTATTTTTCTCCAAAGTAGAGAAATAATAACCCAGGTGCGGCAATACAAATGTCTGACACTGTGTATACGCGTGTACGCTTATGTTTTTACAATTAAATGCATGCTATCTATTACATCTATTTACAATCTCCTTTACTGAGCAAAAGTTAAATGTAATTTAAAAGAAGGGGGTGGTGGTCTTTTTCGATTAAGCTGACAAATCTAAGAATTTAAGCAAAAAACAAATTATGCTTCACACATTTGTACTGTTTAGAAGAAATCTATAATTTTTTGGTTGATATTTTCAATAACTTATTGCAAATTACAAAATTTGAAATGCACTGACAACAAATATACACACATAAGGATTACTTACACCAAAAACTACACAAAATATTTAATCATTTAATTGATATGAATTACTCAATTATATATTACTAGAATATTTCATTTAAAAAAACACACGAGTTTTGTATTTACAATAATTGCAAAACGGGTATAATTCTTTTATTCTCGGCAGCACTAGCCAAATTTAAAAAGTATAAATAACACCAATATTTTAACAAAAAATTAAGCGAAGCGTCAGCTTCTGCTACGGTAATACACAGGCGAAGAAAACAAACACTAAACCTTCAACAATTACTATAAGTGTTATAAAATAATATGGTAGCATTACAACTATTATTATTTCTTAACTTCAATACGGTTACACCTTCAAAATCAAAATGTTTCTTAAGCAAATTCAAGGAAGATTATTTCCTGGTCTCGAAAATGTTTTAAATATTTTTCAAATCGATTGACTAATGGGAAGACTAATAAATATTTATTCTGTATTAATCATGTTTTGTCAAATTTGAGTTTATTAAATTTTGTAAAATAGGTATTACAAATTTTAAATAGAAAAATAATATGACGTTCTAGAGAAAAAATCAAATACAATAGGATAGAATAGAATAGATATAGAAATAGAATAGATCAGAATAGAACAGAACAGAATAGAACAGAACAAAATAAATAGAAAAGAATATAATATAATATAATATAATATAATATAATATAATATAATATAATATAATATAATATTATATAATATAATATAATTTAATATATATCATCTATGGACGAAAGATCAAACGTCAGCTCAGATGTCTTAAAAAAATTTCTTTGTGTAACTAATTACCATAAACAAGCTTCTGAAAATTATTATTCGGTTAACAAATTAGATGGTATGAAGCTTGGCCATAGCCATGAGTATAGTATTGTAATGTATCTGTGTACATATATATGTAGGTTTGTCAATTAAGGTAGAAATGTGAATCTATAAGAGTGTAAGCCACTCCTATTTTATTCTAAAAAGGTTTCCTTTTCTAAGAAATATATTCATACTCATTCATAGTTTCCTGTGGCAAGTAGAGTCATAATGTGGTGATAATTATGGTCCGAATCTCAATAATCGCATATTCTGTTATTGGGGAGATTAATTGCCTATCATAGCCTGGCAGCATTCATTATCTGTCAGTAGGAAAAAATTAAATTTTTTCTTCCCATAAAATAAGTAATAAAAACCAGTTTTCCACGACCCGGTGAGGGGCCTTACGATACCCGGAAACTCTACTCTCACGGTGTTGGTAACAATACAAACATGACCCGAGGTGCAACTTCCCATCGCTTCAAAAATTTGCGACCTGTGATACAGGTGGATGAAGACGGTGTCATCTCCAAATGTTGGATCAGATTTCTGAGATATGTCATAGGTGCGCTTGAAAGGTTTAACAAGAAAACCTACTCGGTCGGCTGAACAAGCGCATGTAAATTACGTTCTTATATGTAAGAACTACCTGTATAGTCCCTACATAGCACCTACATAGGGACTCTTTACCTATAAGAGTAAAATTAACTTACATGGAAAAGAGTACGTTTTGCTTAAGCCAAACACTGATTTTGTGCCTAACAATTCTCAGGCTATTTTCAAGCATGGTGGAGAGTCGGTACTGGTGTGGGATTTGGTTTTGGTTCTAAGTGTTAAAACAGTGCCTTTTATTTGACTGTGTAATCATGCGTTTGATATGAAATTAATTAATATTGTTTTTCTCTTGTTTTAAAAATATTTTTAAATAAAAAACGTTAAGTGTTATACATTGTTTAAAAGCTTTTTGAATTATCTTTAATCCGCATCAACATTTTTTTAAATATTTCCATTGAAGTGGAAAAATCGGCATTGGATTAATCTCATACCTAGTGTCCAATTATACGTTTGAGCCACTTTATAAAGTAATCAACCAGCTCAACGTCACGAAACTTCTCAGAGCAACACGTATTTACCATCGATACTGGAGCGTCGCATTGTAGGAAAGGTAGATACGAAACAGTGTTACCCACATTAGACTGCACACAGCTACTAGAGAGTATGCCACAGTGGTCGAAGTCAAGATAGCCAAGATGCATGTTTATGACATTCACTAATAATCCACGGTACTAATTTGGACACAGGCAACAAATCATGGTTATTACAGAAAACACCGAGGTTGGCAGATGTACTCCAGTAGAAGATGCAATAAAGCGAGTAACAGTTTGGACAGCCCATTTTGACTGAAAATTAGTGGAGCTGATGAAGAAAGCAAGACCGTATGAATGCAACGATTCTCAAGAAATGGCATTCTAGGCACTGAAAAAATTGTTGTGTGGCGCGCCAGTTTTGTCATACTTAGTCCCAGGGGAGAAGTCTGTCGTAGACACCAATGCGAGCGGATATGGAATAGGCTGCATTATTGCTCTGGAAAATAATGGAGAGGAAAGCGTCATAGGTTACTTTAACCGAAAACTTTTAAACCCATACAAGTACGTGTATAGTCAACGCTTTCTGCTAAGAACCGACAATCAGAAGAAAGGATTATCTCCCAAATTGCAGACCCATCGGAAAGGACCTTACAAAATAATCAAAGGTTTAAATGTCGTGATCTGTAGAATTCAGAGACCTAACAGCGCGACTTCCACAGCGATCCCTACTTCGACGGAAGATATGTGCATAGAGTCAGACTCTGTCTGCCCCATATCGCATGAAGACGGTGATAGTACAATCATCGAAAGGCTCCCCTTCACTCGTATCCAGATTACTACTGTGAGCAATGAGGAGGTGAAATCTACTAACTTACTTATTTAATTGACCATAACAACCCGATTAAAGGATTTCGGCCTGCCGCAACACATCCTTCCAGGTGTCTGCTTCTTGCGCGTCTAAGTCAGTTGGTCACACCAATCGATGACAGGGCTTCCTCTATTTGATCCTTCCAACGCATACAAGGTCGCCCTCTTCGCCGACTTCCGCAGATCCCAGCATCAAACACCCGTCTCTCCGGAGCATCCTCCTCCATTCGAACGACATGGCCGAGCCAGCACAGCCGCTGGATGTTAATATGCTGCACAATGTCTATGTCGTTGATTAGCTCATACATCTCACTGTACGATCGGATGCGGAAATCATCGCCAACTCGTACTGGACCGAAGATCTTACGCAGTACTTTTCTCTCAATACTCTCAAGGCCGCTGCATCGGTGCTTAATATGGTCCATGCCTCTGCGCCATAAAGAAGCACGGGTAGGATGAGCGTCTTGTAGAGTATTAGTTTTGTCGTACGAGAGATCTAATGAGACCATAGTAGCACTTGTTGGCAAGAGTGATCCTGAAAAAGACCATCCTGAAATTTAAAAGGACGATTAAAAACTACTCCAGGCATGAGGAGGTACGCATTATATGGGTTCCTAGCCATCATGGAATTGAGGAAGCAAATATGCTGCTTAAAAGAGGCAGGGTATTACATTCCATAAGCTTGAATAGCCCAACGCTTTTCAGTGTATAAAAGACTAATTTGAGAAAATGGGCGGAAACTTCACATCTACTATTGTGGAATAATAACATAGTAGGAGGTATTACAAAAATACTTTGGGGCGGTCCCAATGAATAAGGACAAACTGAACACTGTAATAAGCATACGGGACACTCCGCTTTACATGTACACCTGAACCGTATTGCCGCGATAGAATATGAGTGCAGGGCATGAGATGAAGATATCGAAACGATGGAGCACTTATTGTGTCATTGGCCAGCTTTCGTAGGACCACGATCCCAATATTTTGGAGATGACGGTATATCAAACATAGCTCATCTCAGACGAATGGACTGGGAGAAGTTAGGAAAGTTTTTACTAGATACAGACTTCCTATAGAGAATAGGCGAATGTCAATTAGCATGAGACACTTGGTTGGTCTTCTCTTCTTCAACCTGCCTACCTACCTATTAACTGAAGATGTCTTATAATAATGAGGCCAAATCTAACGTAAAATAGCACAAACAAGAAAATCTGATCTGCACTACAATCGAGTGGTACTTACAACACACGACGGTAAAAACACAATTTGCCACAGGCTTGGGTAATAACTTTTATAATTTTTGTATATTATATTTTAGGTTGATTTAGGTTGAGTTACAATTATAAAAACAATTTCGGTTAATTAAAAATAAATTTCGAATTACTTATTTACTGCATATAGGATTTAAATTCAAAAAGAACACTTAAAGAAAATTATAAAAATATATATATTTTTTTACGCATGATAAAAATTAGTTTAAGCATTTGGGAGAATCTGTTTGATAAATATTGTGGTTATTTATTACAGAGATGTTGTCTAACTGGTTACATTGTTTAAGTTTTGTTGTTTTGTTGTTTCAAATAAATTCCCCAAATAAATTGATTTATAAATAATGGTTTTATATTTAATAAATATATTTTAATTATTGTTTCTAGTGTTGTTTTCAATATTACTTAATCTACCATAACGAATAAATAATTACTTCTAGGATTGTTTGTTATCTCTTTACGTATAGGTTTTCATCTGTCTAATCATATTTTCAACTATATGGCATTTTGGTCTTTTAGCGTATAATCTGGCATCATTTCTAAAGTGTATAAATGGCGTTTTTATTTAGTATACACAGAATACATAAATTGTTGAGTATGAATGTTTTTTTATTACTAAGTTTTCTGCAAAATATCGTTTGTGAAACAGTAATTGGAGAAAATTGTACACCGATTCGTTTTTTTGTATAAATGTGAATCAAAGGAATTTAATAATGAAAATTGCGAATTTATTTTGTGCTGCTCTAAAATAACTAAATTTTCTTTGAAAATAAAGGAAGCGTCTATATACAATAGAATCAAAAGGTGTTAAAGGTATCATGTTAGTAGCAACAAACACTACTGGGCAGCAACAATTAGGAAAAACGCCAACATTGCCATTAATTACGTCTGCAAATTGTCTGTCAAGTGCATGTGCTAAAACAAATAATACTTCAACAACCAGCAAAAATAATAGTTTGTCTCCAAACAACTTGGTCATTATGTCATCCGCTCTTGATGTGTCTACCCCAACTACCGCAGCTAATGTATCACCAACTAGCAATAATAGCAGTAATGGCAACAATCATAAAAGCAATAATAACAACGGTGGGCAGAAGTTTGAGGCAACATATGGATCGAATATAACATCTCCTTGCAACAGCGGTATGAGTATACTATTATATAATAAATTTCATATTTAGATCTGTATGCAATAAATTTTTGCGTTGATTATCTTCTTCAAATAAACAAACATTTTAATATACACAGTCATATGGATGTAGGTATACAATTATGCCTACTATTACTAGGTTTAGTGTTGCTATAATCATTTTGCTTTTCATTGTAACGGATCGCTACAGGATAGATTATAATATAATACAGAACTATAATATAGTATAATCTATCCTGTATGAACGAGTATCGCTTGTACAAGAAATGTTTTTTTTTCCGAATTTTTTTAATAAGTTTTTTAGAGAAATTCGTATGAATTAAAATAAAGCCTGTAAGTAAAAAATAGTTCATATAGTGTATGAAAGATTAGAATTAAAATTTTGTTTCTGAAAGATTTATTTTTTGTTGCGGTTATAAATCAGATGATGATTGCTTAATGCTAGTACCAAAAAGCAGTAAACAAGATTATAGATACAACAAAAATCGAGTATCAAAAACAGATCGGACATTAAAATGTAATTGAAGAGCTAGAATACTGTTTTAATTTCAAATCTTTTGACCACTAGTGAATATAGCTTACTACCTACCACACAAAGTCGCACTAGAATCTGTGCCAGGAAAACATACAATAACAAAAATGAATCCTCATATCATAATTATTCCTTTTATTTTGATGGGAACCTTCACTTCGCACTATGAAACTTAATTTATTTACAAGATATTTATTTTATTTACTCTTAGTTAGAATTTTATATTTATGTAATGTAAATAAATACTCGGTGGAGCTGAAGTACCGCAAATAAAAAGAAAATATGTATTCTCCACAGTATCATTTCACGCATTATGAACAGTTTGAAAATTTCTTCTTGTCCACTTTACATACAGGTGTTGTAACTGCAGCACATAAAGCACGAATCAATGTCCGTTTTTTTGGGGGGCAACCCCCTAAAATGTTTCTTTCTGTCAGATTTTAGGATTGCCAAAGTTTGAGCACAATTGGAAGATGTTAACCCGTACCACTGGGGCCTCAAAGTGTTGAAAATCTCGACTTTTTGGCAGTTTTGCGACTTCGGCGATCCATATCTCTGGAACGGCTAAAGCTATTAGCCCGTGTCATACATCAAATTAAAGGCCATACTGTTTATAATATTTTATATTCTCACAATAAATACGCAACTAGTACTGAAACCGAAAAAATAGAGCCAATGTCACTAAAAACGTGACTAGGTACTCCTGAGAGCGAAGGTGCGTTATTTGTATTATTGGTTATTATGGACAAATACTTGTACTTTGGAATCTCATTTAATTTAAATATGTATGCTACGGTATACCGTTAATTTTAGTCCCACATACTGTATCACTGCCGACCCCAAGCAGGTAAAACTAAACTAGTTTAAAAATGTATTGTCATATTTTAAGTAGAAGTCCAAGGTTTCAGAGTCTGTTATTGAAAAAAAAGCATAGCTAGGTCGTTCGTGCTTTTATGATTTTGTTTCTTGGTCAGTTGAAAATATTAACTACAAACGACATTTTTATTTTAATTAGTCGGTACCTACTAACACGTTATCTTTATTTTAGTTAGTGTCATTCTGTGTCATTTATTCTAGTGAAATTTTTTATTTATTTTTATTTCTCGTAAAAGTGATCCTCTCCGAGAGCTTCTACTGTAGCCAAAATGATACGAGTAGCGTTCCTATCGGAAACCTTACAGCGGTCCAGCAACAATGACAATTTCATGGTTAGAACCTCTTTGAAGCCACGCTTGATTCTCTTGGGGGCAGATGGTCCTTCAGATTCTACGTTCATCTCGAGCTCTTCATACGGCGTTTCACGTGCTTCTGACTCTTCTGTTGTCTCATCGTCCGTGAGCTCCACCGTCTCTGCGAAAAATGAACAATTTCCCGCTTCAAGTTGTTTGTCCAAGACCTTCCGTTGTTTCTGTAGTAGTCTTCAGCTTGAGCCAACTTCAGGTCAACTCCGAGCATGGAGCCTGGTCTTCCTTTCTGTCTTTGTTTCAACAGAAACTCCTTGTCTTCTGAAGTCATCATCGTCAGGGCATCTTCGTGGGCAATATTAAAGAGATCATCCAACTCTAGCGGAATCTCTTTTACAGCATTTCTTGCACTTTCCGTTTTCCTATCCTTGTACTTTTGCATTTTTCTCCAACCATCGTGCAGTTTTTCCAGCTTTACTATGACATTTTTCTTTTGTTTTGTAGGAATTCGAGCTTTTGTCCAAAAAACGAAAACCTCGTCAACAGCAGTTGTGGCAGAGTCTCTCACATTTAACTTCACAGTACGCAAATTGTAGAACATAGTAGCTAGAACTTGTCGATTGGAGGACAGCTTACATCCAGTTATCTGATGAGCTGGATAGTCAATTAGAAAAATTTTGTCTCTACCTCTACTTCTAATGCCATGAAAGGAAACCATCACTTTTACGAGAAATAAAAATGTTCACTAGAATAAATTAGGACCTCTAGGGTTTCTTTTCTCGAGGATGTCCACGCACCATCATTCCTTTGGATGAAGCCTAGGACTTTGGGGTCCTTCGACAACATCCTACGGAAACGAGCCACGTCGGCAACATCCTCGATACTCGTGCAGAAACTCATCCAGTCGGTTCTTTTTGAGCGCTTTATTTCCCTTTTATAATCATTAAAACTGGATCTATATGCAGACCAGTCGACATCCCTACCCGACCTCTTAGCCTTATTAAAGAGTCGCCTAGTACAGCAGCGGAGTCTCTGGAGTTCTGCATTCCACCAGGCTGGCTGGCTCCTCTTACCCGGGTAAGTGAGAGGACAAGCATCTCTATAACAAGACAACAAAATATCCGTCAAAGATCCAACTCGATCATTGATACCAGGAGGGGAACGACCCCTAAGGGCCCTAAGTTCCTCCTCCACAGCCTTCTCATATCTGATCGAGTCGGTTCTTCTTGGATTCCTAAAGGGCTCATTAAAGCCACCAGATTGATTAATACTGAAGGATATCATTTGGTGATCAGATAAAGAACACTTCTGAAACCCTCCAGTCACTAATCATATACCTATCCATATTAGAGAGTGTAATGTCAATTACCGCCTCCCTAACACTGTTCCTAAACGTTGGCGTATTACCAACCTTACAAATAGCAAGCCTATTAAGAATAATAAAATTCAAAATCGACTCACCCATAGTATTTATGTCAGCACCTCCCCATTGTGTGTGATGAGCATTGGCATCACAACCCAAGACAAGGCGACATCTTTTCCTCTTCGCATGCTCCACCAGTAATTCAATTAAGTCACCAGGAGGGGATGCAGCCTCATACGGCATGTGCACAGATGACAGCATCAAATCGATCCCAAGGTCATCTCTGTACGCCACAGTTGTTACGTCACCTGTACAAAAGGAAGGAGTGATTAACAAATCCAAATTACTTCTAGCTAAAATACAGGTTCTTACCTTCTCACTTGTTCTAGGAACAAGTAACCTATAATCAGGATCGTTCAGACCCAGAATCCTATCCCTAAGGAACCAAGGTTCCTGTATAAGAGCAATGTCAACTTCAAGGCGGCGCAGGGTGGTTAGCAGGTTGTGTGAGGCTACCTCGCAGTGATGCAGATTAATCTGCACCACCTTTAGCCTCCTCTGGGTTCCTGGCACCACCTATGTCCGGATGACGGAACTTTAAGCGTGCCAGCCCACACAACACTACGCCACCCCTTGCCCCTAGCCACTGAAGTGAATCCTGATCAATGGCGATCCGAAGATCGCAACCTTTCTTACAGTCACCAGTCAGGGAGTTGACAACTACCCACGAGCTGGTGTTCAATCCGTCATTCTGCTTTCCAATAAGTTTGGGTATGACATTCACCTGCCTAAAAGTAGGCTGGACCCATACCGTCACTATTGGACGTAGAGGGAGGTCGGATTGAGGGACCACCTCCAAGCGAGCACCAGGCCAGAGTTCACCAAGGTGCTTCACTGATTCCACAAGGAACTTTACAGTTCCCTCGTTTTCACAGTCCACTACCTTGATGCCCTTGGGCCAACCGATGGAAGATATGCGGGCATTTCTGCCCGCAGTCGAAAAGATCACACAGAGACGTCGATTCGAAGATTGTCCCCTCACGATATTAGGGTAACCTTTAGTTATGCACCACATCCCCAACGGGTTGGGGATAGGTACACTTAAGCCCCCACATCGCGACAAGATTGTTACCCAGGTGGAGGAAACACTTGTTACTGATACAATACAGGAGATGAATAAATGCACTTTGCAGAGTTTAAGATTACGTACTGTCAAGAAGGGTAATCCTATGTGTCATATTTTCCATCTTTTCACCGGAGAGGAATATAATGTGGAAGTAGCGGGAGGTTGGGTAGGAACTCGAAACGGTACACCCATTTTAATTTTCCTGAATTTCTACAGCATGCCACTGATAGGTAATTATATCCACCTTTTGGTGTTATTAGGTAATGTAATTCCCATGATATCCCGTATAATTGTTGCACAGTCTGCAGTGTTGAATGTTTTAGATTGGTCAAGGGCTGCAATTACTGTTCGATGCTATGGTCTTCTCTTGTTGAAGTCCATGGCAATGTTTTTCCCATTTCAATGAGAGCTACTCTGAAAGAATGTTGGTAGGGCGCTAGCTTGAAGTAGTGCAGCCAACTTCTTCCTCATCCCTGATTTTGGTGGAACTTGGTCAGTACAGGGACTGCGTTCACCCGTGGCATCACAACGGGCCGCTATGCGTGCTCAAGTGAGCTTTGTGAAATCAGAGCTACCACTCAGACCTACCTACCTACCTAGCTTGAAGTAACGTCTTAAAACAGAAAAAGCAGATTCCAAAATTTTATCCAATAGCAATAAAAGGGAAATCGGTCGGCGTGAGTTTCTCAACTCCTCTGGTTTCTCAGGTTTCAGGATAGCAGTCATTCTCCCTATCTTCCAGTTATCCGGCACAACCAGTTTCCGAATCCAGATGTTCAATAGTATCGTCAAACGTTATAAGTCGTTTGCTTCGCTTTTGACGGTTTCGCTCTGGATATTACTGACTCAATTTCGGAGGCGTGAAAAAAGGTTTTAATGTATATAATCATTTTTGCGCTATAGTGCCGTTTAGAGAGTTCCACAAAATGCCTGCACAATTGCGCCGAGCATTTCCTGGTGTCCTTTTCCGAATATTATCGAATCATATTGACCATGGATTTGTTACTCTTAATACTAGAAAGGTCCTTAATGGTAATCCAGAGTTTTTACAATCCCATTGAACACGAGGCAGGGAATGTCATATCTTTGGTACGACAATCTTCTTTGACGATGTTGCTTGTTTCTTAGGTCAAGTGTCCAATTAGTTCGCCGGAGGGATCATTAGCGAGTGACCTAAGTTACGGTTTCTACACGTCCGAATATGCTATTTTGACACTCTCTGGCTTACTTGATTACTAACTGGACAACTATTTTTATAGCTCTTGTACTTGCTGCATAGTTCGTGAAGTTACTATAGGCGAGAAGCAACTAGGAGATAATCGAAATATCTGGTGAGCAGCAACAAGTTGCTGTTATTCTTGTGGTGGGTGTATATTAATTAAATTCCCAAATTCAGAGTCATCGATTTGATCGGCAAAATCTATTTCTCTGGAGTCGTTACTTTACGGGAAGTACCAACTTTCACGACGGGCGTTGAAATCTCCGAAAATAATTCCATTACCAATAATACCAATAGGTGTAGGGTGATAATGGTTTGCCCCGTTCTGTTATGAGATCAGAAATTGGTGACGTCGTTGTTGGCATAACCATGTAGCACACTCTTCATTCGATAATAAAGACAAGTTTCTATTCATGGTTTCTTCTTCTGTCTCTTCTGTTTAGTTCCATAAAATTATCGAAATGGGGATGTTTCTCTCAAGGAGGTAATCCTAGGTATATTGTTGCTCATTGAAGTTTAACTGTAGAATGTCAAGCAATTAAGACCATGCATTTGACCTAAGACGTTTCTTCAGAGAGAGAGCGATAAGGGATACTGATAATAGGTGAGCTTAAGGTAATCGGAATGTTTACTGGTGTAGATATTGCGCAGCATACTGTCCTAAAGTTCTCATTCCATTCCTATGGAAACGTAAATTGTTACAACTTCTCATATGACGCCAGTTTTTACAGACATATACTGCATGGTTTATTCTCTGTGGGCTGATTATTGTAGATTTTGTAGGGTTCGTTGAGGAGGGGTTGATCACTTTAGATATTGTAAAGTTTATGTACTTCTACATATTGTTGTTAGTGATATTATGAGCAATAAATTTTTTTGTCCAGTCTGAGTGTGATCGTAAACCCGAGCAGGTTCTTAAGTGGCATCAGTCTCCACAGGTAGAATAATAATGCAAACAAAACCCAGATCCTATCCGGTAAAATGTAATTAATTTGCTCACATTGAAAAATTAATTCTGGTAGATACAGCATCCACTGGGTTGGCAATCCTCTTCAGAAATGAATTTGGGTCTTTCCAGAGCGTAAATCCAGTTGTAGTGCACGCCCACTGACAATGCTGAACATTGATGTTACACTTCTATCTTAGACTTTTCATATTTCTCGCATATAATTTTAACATTCTGTGGAACGTATTTAATATATGTGTGGCACGTACATGTTTTCACACCCTTTCCCAGCAGTCTTTGGTTAAAACTTATCAGGGTAAATTAATAGCCATAAAAAAGCTTCTGAAATCCATTCTTCGGTTTTGGCGTTAAACAGTAGATCCCGCAACTATCATGGATCGTTCCCACGACAAACGGATCTTCGCTCCGGAACGACCCGGCCAATGATTGTCAATCCAGCGAAAGCTGTATCAACCGGAAGTTTTTTCCCAAGGGAGATACTTCCGGAAACAACAGCAGAACTGTTATAACAGCAACAACAGTGATGGATAAAAATATCGCACATTACGTGGGTGGTGTGAGAAGCCAGACCGTAATAAAGATTGAAGGCTTCTGAGGGTCAACAATGTATGTGTGTACGACTTCAAAGAACTCCAAGTATATTGTAATTGCCATAATGTTAATGTCTGTACATGTCATCACCTACAATACAGAAGATTACAAAGAAATCTAAATTTTTCTTTTATTTTTTGGTTGTTTAGAAAATAGATAGAACAAACATTTCCAATACATTTATTTGTATAGTTTATAATAGATAAGAAATAAATAAATATATAACAATTTTAAATCTTTTCTCCAGATGGTAACAATAGTCAATCATTAGATGAATCAAATGGGAATAACAAAAGTAAAATAAAAAACCCTGGTGGAGTTAATTTAGCTGCAATGGATTCTTCGAGTCGCGGAGAACGAGATTCTCTTCAAATTTCTCTTATTAGGCAAAATTCAACGACCACGAATAGCTGTTCAGTTCAGTTCCATGAGTCATCGCCAAATAATGGAGATTCTTCTAATGGCAGTAGTAATGCTTCACATATTAACAGCGAAAACAATAATAAAACTAATGACGAAGAAAAGTTAAACAATAACCAGACGGCGAAAAATAATACAACAATCAAAGAAGAAGAGAGAGGTTTGTTTAATTTAAGGCTTAATTATTTTTTAACGTATTAGTTGCTAAATTTATTTTATAATTTTGTTGCAAATTAGTATATTTTATTTCTTTCCTTTTATTTCATGCTTTAAATTATACTTATTGATTCTAGAAAAGATTAGGTCATACTGCGTTAGAATTAATATTACACATATAAAATTCTTGTATAGTTTTGAATTTTTGTATAAGATTCAGCAGAGCGTGGTATTATACGACAACCGCAATCAAGCGCGAACCACAGGAAAGTTCCAATGAACTGAAATATGTCGGTATACCGTTAATCGTTCCTGACAGTTAATTTCACTAAGGTATTGTGCATAATCAGTCACCCTTAGTCCTTTTAAGAGTTTTAGCGAAAAGATCTGAGCTGTTCATAATAATTTTAATCGTCAAAGGTGGAAAATTTTCCTATTTATCTGTAGTGCAACTTCTTTATTGTAATTTCAACTTCTGAAAATTAACTATGTGTATGACCTACTCTTCCCCCCTGCTTCACTTGCAATTCCCATGCCTACGATTGTGGTCATAAAGAGACCAAATCTGCCGTGTCGTAACACAGTCAGATTCTTTTGATCATCTGCGGTTTCATTCTTAGCTTATAATAAACTTTACTTTGCTACATTTCCTAACTAAGATAAAGGCTGTCTCAAGGTCTTCAAAGATGCTAGGCTCTCTGTAAGGGTCCTTATACTCGATAACAATATGATCTGCTTAAAGACATAAATACCAAATATTTCCTTAGCCTGATCCTAATCCCCTTATCCATTCCTCTGTTGTAGAAATCAAACCTAACACAAATCCCTGATTAAGATCCATGCTGGTATAGAAGTTTTGGCATATATTTCAACGGTCATAATTCTTGTTACACCCAGCCTTAAATCCCTTATTTTAGTTACTTCATTTGCTATTAGATCCGTAAAATAATTAGGATTTTTTAGATTTATCCATTTAGCACACCAGTGACAAGAAAAATATTATTCAGCACTTTCTCTAAGATTCTGGGACGTACAACCTTCACAAGTGATTGCCTCCATCATCGTATCAAATAGTTAGAGTTAAGGCCACATATTGCAGGACACAGTAACAACAGTTTTATTGTTCTTGTAGCTTTTCGAGAAGAGACAAGACAGACTAGTCGGTTTAAAGTATTGAATCCCAACAGGAAGGGTTTTATTCGTTGGTAAATATGTGCATTGCAAACAAGCTTAAAAAATCGGATGTTAGAGGTCTCCTTCCTTGAATTGAATTCCTATATTGAAATCCATTCAACGGGCACCTCTTGTTAATTTACGTCGTGAACGCATTTACGGCAGTATCATTATCCAGAGGTCTTTTTGTGACAGCAGTATATTGAGTGACTGGAATATAAGTTTATTACCATTCTTTGAATCTATTTCAGAAAGTTTAGCAACTTTTGTCTAGTGTATGCTTATTGTGAAGACAATGTATAGTGGACAGAGAATGGGCACCCGTCAGAAACCTTCTATTTCCTGATATCTAAGTTACGAATCCATATGTTTATATATGTGCGACTTCAGACAGTATTATAAATTTTATTTTATATGGCGTTTTGTATTTTTTATTTTAAATTGTTATATAATCAAGTGTAAAATAAAATGCTTGTAAACAACACTAATTTGTTGGGAGTATAATATCCTAGAAATTTTGATAAAATTACAGACAAGTCTACCAATTCTTCAGCCATATCAAGTTCATCATGTGGTAATGCGCCTACAAATACAACTCAAACGTCTCTTAGTAATATGAAAGTAGGATTATCGACAGCAGTTGTAAACGATGAAAAAGAAATGATAAAAAAGGAAGAAACTCCATTGTCATCACCTAATATGTCACCTGTAGGATTTGGGGCAATTGTTGGATCACAAATTAATGAATGTAATGACAATTCTGGTTCTACACCCAGTAAGTAAATCTTTTTCGAAGTTATTCCCTTCCAATTTATAACTTACGCAAATATGTATTATTATTCCATAGATAAATCAAATGACTCTACGTCATCTTCTGGTAAGCGGACGGGTATATCCGTTAACGCTTGTAATAATGAAAATGATGAAACTCATGATAGTAATCATTTAAATCGTATAAGCAGTTGTAATGCCTTGCATACCAATACAAACCCATTAAATTCAAAATCATCTTTGGATACGTTTTGTTCTGATGGAACTACCTCGACAACAATTGCTTCTAATACTCCAAACACGCCTTGTAATATTCCATTAAACACATCTTTTATAATTAACAATCTTTCTAATGTTAATGGACCACAACAAGGAGGTGGTGGTAGCGGAGGTGGTAATGTATCAAATATTGCAAGTGGTGGTGGGAGTGGAATCAACAACTGCATGGAATATATGCAACAACAAAATCATATATTTGTATTTTCAACGCAACTTGCCAATAAGGGAGCAGATGCTGTCTTAGCCGGTCAATTTCCCACAATTATTGCATACCATTGTACGCAACCAGCAACAAAATTATTTTTCGAAGATTTTATCCTTAAAAATCCCATGAAGATGACAAAACTGCAACGGCAAACCTCATTAAATATAATGGGTGGATTGTCAGGTACCGGTGGTCAAGGTTCAGGTGGTCAACCACCTTGGTTAACTGGTAATTGCAATCCCATGGGAAAAATTACACACAAATTAGCTTTAAACAAATCAGGTAATTATATATTATATTAAGCTCTATGTATTTAAGAATCTACATGTTATATATTTAAAAAATTTTAATTTGAAAACTGAATCCAGAATGAAGCCTAGGTTTAAATGTATCAAAGTCACCAATTTTTCGGACTATTTGGAGCGTCTTTTTGGAGACTAGCTTTCACAGCTCTGACTATCCTTCTTGGTTTATTTTTAATGCTTATGTTGGGATTTAGTGCCCTGATTTTCTAGTTTTTTTATAAAAAATAAAAAAGTTATATATATAGTTTATAAAAAAGAAAATTATAACGAATAAGGTACAAGTTCTGGCAAATAATTTTAATCAAGTAGAAATAATAGCTGCAATGGGAAAACCAGATTTTTTATATTAACGGCAACACATATGACGGCAGATATTGACGAAGATGAATTGACAGTGCAAGGTTATAATCATATGGTATTATTTTCAAATTTTGAAGAACTGAAGGCGTAATCATATACTACAAAAAGTAATGGGAAGTTATAAAAATATTCGAGAAAAGATCAAATTCTACATTTTGGATTATAGCTTGTACAGCAATTCGTCAAAACGTGCATCTGGTAATTGTAGCAGTTTATAGATTGCACGATGGATGTGGAGAGAAATTTTTCGAAATTTTTTAAGAAACGTTAGAGGATTTGTATGAGAAAACTAGTGACACGATTATAACTGGAGATTAAAACATAGACTGGTCAACACGTAATTTCTATAAAAGTAAAATTGCAATATCATTGAAAGACAATTGCGTTAAACAAATGTTAAATAAATACACTCTGGTAACAAATAAATCCAGAATAATAATTGATAATGTTATTACAAACAGTTTTAGGGCAACACTAGGAAATTGTCATCAAAATAAGATGTCAGATTACGAAAAGATTAGAATTTTGATAAAGAACGAGAAAATTAGCGATGAAAAAAATAAAAATGTATAGATTTTTAAATATAACAAAAGCTAGTTTACGAGTGAATTAAATAATAAAATTAACTTTCGAGAAAATAAGGCTCTTAATGAAAATGTATCAATGTTTGATAAATCCATAGAGTACACGATACAAAAATTTACTTTTAAAAAGACTAATAATGGACAATAAATCGCTAAATTTGAGATCACAAGTACAAATCGATAAAAATTTATTCAAAGCTAAGATTCAAAATGAAATATTTAAATATATTGAGAATCAAATAAATAATGCAAAGGACCAGAAGCAAATATGAAGGAAGATAATGGATTTCGTGATAAAGAAAAATCAACGTGTGATAAAATCTGTTATATTTAGCAACGTAGAATTAAAAGAAAACATAAAAATAGCTAATAATTGTAACGGTCAGTTTGTAGATAGTTTTAAGATAATATATTGTTACGCAAAGCGAAACGACCTAGTATCGTTTAACAATAAAAACGATAAACAAAAGCTACCAGCTACACCAACACAAAGCCACACGATACAAATGCACACTAACACTAAGTATACAATGAACGTGTTGGTTATCTAAAGCTGCACATACACATATGTATGACGAACCTGGTTGCGCCTAGTACGGCAACATAAGCAAAGTACACAAATAACAATGTACTAGCAATAGAATTCTCGAGAAGGCGGGAGCGAGAACCTTCCACATCGAAAACGTTCATCATACCGATTGATACGCGTGTGTGCGGACTATAAAAGGGCTGGACAAAGCAAGCAGCAGTGAGAGTTAATTCAGTCAGCCTTGTGTGAAGTCGCGTGTGAACAAAACAAGTCGTGGTTGCAAAGTGAATAATTGTGTGAACTAATAAAGTGAATAAGCAGATTACTATTGTTGTATCGTTAAGTTCTATACGGTGGCACACAAAAGTAGTGTAAATAATAAAGAGAGTTAAGAAAAACTAAAGACATATTTGTTTTTACTTTGTTGCAATTAACGAACTCAAATTTAAACGTTTTTAAAAAGGTAAAAACGTAACAATTGGTGTCAGAAGTGGGATTGCAAAAATCCAAAAGTAAATATAAATAAAAAGGAAATCAATATCAAAATGAAACTCTCCGAGTTAAAAGTGGAACGGCTTAAACGCGAGTTGGATAAACTCAAACTGTCAACAATGGGCACGAAGAATGAATTGCAAACGCGGTTAAGGGAACATCTGCAGCTTCAGGGCATTGACATCGATTCCTACGAGTTCGAGGATGAAGAGGAACGAGAAGTAAAGGCCATTGCAACCCCTAGCGGTGTTGACATTAATTTGTTGCTAGCTGCTATGATGGAGAAAATGGAAGTAGCAAGCCAGAAGCTATTCGAAGCTTCTAGAAGCGAAAATCAAAAACTTCTAGCTGAATTTCAAGAAGCTTCCAGAGCCGAAAATCGCAAAATGCAAGAGGCGAACGAAAGGCTGTTTGCTGATGTACGAGAAGCTTCTAGAGCCGAAAATCAGAAACTTCTGGCTGAGTCGCGACAAGATAGTGAAAGAAGAATGGAAAGAATGCAATCAGCAATTATGGAACAAACGGAGCATAGAGAACAAAATTTTTTGTCAAAAATCGAAAATAAACTTGAACCGACCACAGAGAAGCTGCACGAAATACATAAGTCAGTCAGCAAAAGAATTACCAGTGTCGAAGAGAAGGTGTCAGACTTGGAAATGTCCGTTGACGGAAAAATAGTTATGATGGAGGAAAAGATCAACAACCTCCAAAGCCAGCGACCGAAACCAGTGCGAGTCGTTTCGGAAAGTACCGGCAGTATAAGAACACCTTGCTTTGATGGTAGCTCACCCCTATCCGTATTCAAATTCCAATTTGAGACAGTAGCCAGCAGAAACGGATGGGACGATGGAGAGAAGGCTCTAGAACTAATTCTGGCGTTAAAAGGTGTCGCAGCTGAGATTCTAGAAACCATGCCAGCCAGCAGCAGAAACAACTACAACGAATTAATGGTGGCATTGCAGCGTAAATTTGGCGATGAGCACAAACGGGAACTATACCGCATGGAGTTGAGATGCCGGGCGCAAAAGGCAAATGAGTCATTACAAGCCTTTGCAATGGAGGTTGAGAGATTAGTGCAGCTCACATACCCAGGAGAAAACCATCCATTGATGGACAACTTTAAGACCGAGGCGTTTGTTAATGGCATACGAGACCCTGACATTAAACTAGCGGTATGTTCGACACTGAAGAGAAACTTTGCAGAGACCGTGGCCTTCGCACTAGCCCAGGAGACTGCTCGAGCTATTTCTAAACCTCAAGTAAGCAAAGTGCGAAGAATGGAAGTAGAGGAGGAAGATGAATGGCTTTTAACTAAAGTTAAGGAGATGGTGAAGCAAGCTTTAGAAGAAAACGGACGAAGGGCTAAACCTAAATGCTTCAACTGTGGAAAGAGCGGCCATTTCCAAAGAAACTGTAAAGCGCCACGGAAAAGATCAAGACTGGTCTCACCAACAAGACGACGTGCCATTGCTACGCCTAAGGCTACTGATGAACACTACGCTGAAACGAGTAGTTCCAAGAGAAGGCGCGGAAGGCCTGAAAATATCGAGGATCATGTGTCCAAAGTACCGAGAATAGAGGTTAATATGCAAATCGAAAAGTCCTCGGACACTTACACAGCTGCAGAAAAGACTGAAAGAAGAAAAGTTAGAAGAGGACGCTAGAAGATCAGAGCTGATTCCGAACTATCGCCATTAACAAAACGAGGAGTCATGAAACATGGCAAGGCTGATGCTCTATCAAGCCGATATCGTAATTTGGAGCGTAATCATTATGTAAAGGCTGAGAAGAAGGAATCCACCGTTGATGTCCGGCGAATGCAGACCGAAGCCAATGAAGACTGGTCCGAAGCACAAAAGAGTGACCCGATACTGGCGAAGATAATATCAGCTAAGGAAGAGGATAAACGACCTACCAGCAATGAGATATCCGGAGAAGGTCCTCTTACAAAAGCGTATTGGGCACTATGGGACAGTTTACGGTTGATAAACGGATGCTTATATCGACGTTGGGAAAGCGCTGATGGCAAGACCTTATCAAACCTATTAGTAGTGCCCTCCTCCAAGACGAAAGAAGTGCTAAAGGAGTCCCATAATGGAGCTAGCGGAGGACATCTGGGAGTGACAAAGACGTTGGAAAGGCTAAAACGACGTTTTTATTGGGTTGGATGTCAACAAGCAGTAGTGGATTGGATAGCAAACTGTACCCAATGTATTGCATCTAAAGGTCCAGTAAAAAGAAGTCAAGGTCAGCTGCAACAGTATAACTCGGGCGCACCTTTGGAGTTTAGAGCTATGGCCAGTAATGGAATGAAAGCCAGGTATGATTGTGCAGCAAACACGGAGTGTTTCCATGAAGGACAACTGGTGCTATTCTACAACCCAACGCGGAAGAAAGGATTATTCCCCAAGTCGCAAAGCAGCTGGGATGGACCATATAAAATAATTAAACGGTTAAACGATGTCGTGTACAGGATACAGAAAGCTGGCAGCCCCCGGACAAAAATGAAGGTCGTACATAAAGAGCGACTGGCAAAGTATGGGAAAAGAGATAATGAGCCTTTTCGGGACGAACAGGCTTAAGTGGGCGGCAGTGTTACGCAAAGCGAAACGACCTAGTATCGTTTAACAATAAAAACGATAAACAAAAGCTACCAGCTACACCAACACAAAGCCACACGATACAAACGCACACTAACACTAAGTATACAATGAACGTGTTGGTTATCTAAAGCTGCACACACACATATGTATGACGAACCTGGTTGCGCCTAGTACGGCAAGTACAATGTACTAGCAATAGAGTTCTCGAGAAGGCGCGAGCGAGAACCTTCCACATCGAGAACGTTCATCATACTGATTGATACGCGTGTGTGCGGACTATAAAAGGGCTTGACAAAGCAAGCAGCAGTGAGAGTTAATTCAGTCAGCCTTGTGTGAAGTCGCGTGTGAACAAAACAAGTCGTGGTTGCAAAGTGAATAATTGTTTGAACTAATAAAGTGAATAAGCAGATTACTATTGTTGTATCGTTAAGTTCTATACGGTGGCACACAAAAGTAGTGTAAATAATAAAGAGAGTTAAGAAAAACTAAAAACATTTGTTTTTACTTTGTTGCAATTAACGTACTCAAATTTAAACGTTTTTAAAAAGGTAAAAACGTAACAATATGAATCATTTGAAAATGTGAAATATTCTGGATAAATACTTATGACTAACCATTCCTACTTTTTGCAATAACTGCGATTATCCCAGTTGAAATAGTGGCAAAAACGAAATAATGTGAAGAACACCGTTTCATAAATACGTTGAAAGCTCTTGAGAAAATATTGGAAAATGTCGTAAATCAACAATTGGAAAAATATATGGAAGACAATAACTGATTTTCAAAATATCAGTCTAGTTTTAGAAGAAATTTTTCCTGTGAAACAATTGTGAATTATATGATTAATCGATAGAAGAGCATTGAGAAAAATAGAAACATCATAGCTACATTTTTCGATATCAAGAGAGCTTTTGAAACTATCGATAGGAAAATGTTAATTCAAAAATTATATTTGTGTGGCAACCACGGCAAAGAGTTCAAATGGTTCTAATCATATATGAAAAGCAGAATTAAATTATTAATGATTTTGGTGCCCTACAGGGCTCGCTATTGGGAGCCTTACTGTTCACTACTTTATACATTAATGTCATGCTACATGTACCAGATAAATGTGGAGTTGTATAATATGCAGATGATACACTCATATACACGGAAGGAACTACAAGTGAGAGTGTAAGTATATAATACAGATAATGCTGACACATGACTGAAAATATACAAATTGAAATTAAATGAGAAAAATACAACGATTCTGGGAATAAATATGAGTAGCAAAACAAGATTCAGAATTAAGTATGAAGTTATAGAGAATTTTAAGAATATAAAGTGTCTTGGATTCATAATAGATCAAGAAATGAAATTTAATTTAACGTATTCTATATGCAAAAAAATTTGTAAGCAAATTGGTTTTTTCAGAAGAATTAATAATAAACTTTCTATTATGACGGCAATAAATACTTACAATCCGATAACAATGCCACACTTGGTATACAGACCAACATTAATATATACATGATGCAATGGATGGCAAGATCACAAAAATTGCAGAATAAGGCAATGCGGACTATTTTAAAGTGCAATACATATACTTCAATACGGGATATGCTCGATACACTTAAATGGCTGAATATTGAACAACGGCTTCAATTTAATACTCTAAGTTTATGCTTTTGAATACCTGTGCAATCAAATCAAATACGTAGGTGAAGAAATGCGGAAAACTTTAGGCTAAGGAAAGCAAATACAGCGGCAATGCAAAAATCATAATTCTATAAGGGACTTCAAGTATTCAACATTCTTTCAGACGAAAATTATAATGTATTTAAAATAATTGTGTAAGTTTTGTA
This sequence comes from Sarcophaga subvicina, assembly GCA_936449025.2. NCBI lineage: Eukaryota > Metazoa > Arthropoda > Insecta > Diptera > Sarcophagidae > Sarcophaga > Sarcophaga subvicina. The sequence goes on along the minus strand of OW388085.2, from coordinate 13,299,289 downwards.
AATTATATAAAAATATAATAATAAAAATATAATAATTATATAAAAAGTAAACAGTAATTTTTAAAGTATTTTAAATACTAATTATAAATAAATAAGAAATAAAATAAGAAAAAAATGTAAAAGGATTGTTCGAAAAATAATTTAAATTTATATAGTATAGAAGAGAAATTGTGTGAAAGAAAAAATTTTTAGTGAAAATTGTATGTGTACAGATTTTGTGAGGTCTAATATAAAGAATTTGATGAGATTGTTGGAGATTTGGTGCAGACTTAATTTTTTTTTTTTGGATTTTGATATATAACTTACTTAATTGCTCATTACAATCCTCTAGTCAATATTACCTACGTCGTGTGTTAATTTTATCCATGATGGTGTGAGCTACAGTTTAATGACGATTTTGTCATTCGTTATATAAACTTTTCATGGCAATTTTATTTAATATTCGCGGAATTTTTTCCAGAAAACTGCTGAAAGGAAGTCGTCGAAAGAAATATTTTTTTATATTTCTTTTTACTCCAGATGTCTGAGCTTGAAGACTTCCGTTTAAGCTGTATAAACCGAAAATGTGCATAAAAACAATAATACTTTTTTGAAAAATTATTGAATTATTAGGAAATTGAATTATTTTATAGAATGTCCTTATTTTTGTACTTTATACATGAGAAGCTAAGTCGTAATCCTGAATGAAGGGTTGTAATGACCAATTATGTATGTATGTTATTTTTGTACACAGTAAATTTCTATTTTAGTTTTAAAAATATTTTTATTTAAAAGCAATATTTTAATAACACGGCAATGGAATTTGTTTTTATGGTGTTGTTAGTTATCAGCAATTTTTTCGTTTTACTTACTTCCCATCGTATATCTAAGTCTTACATTGTTGTCATCATATGTATGGTTGTTGTCGTTGTTATTGATACTTTATTTCAATTTTCTTCATTCATTTATAAAACCGAGATATTTAATTCATTTGATTTTCTAATTTGTCTCATTATTTATTTTAAAAATTATGCCGCTTTTATGATTATTTCCATTATTGTAGTCGTACTTTTATTCAGTTTTAATTTATTAATTAAATTAATTAATATTAAACACTTGTTTACTTTGTTAACATCATACTTTAAATTATCTTTACGTTGTCCCTCAGAATCTCCTTTCCCAGATACAGTATTCCTTCCGTTTTAGGACGGTCATGTCTGAGTTCCACAATCTGCATGTTCTAAATTTTCCTGAATGTTCCACCAGGACCAGAGTCTCCGGACAAATTCTTCAGTAATAGATTTTTTGTTCTGGGGGATTATATTGCTAATAGGCCGAAGAAACAGAAACTAAATGAATACCCGGATCTACCCGCTCCACGGATCAGCAATAATAATTTTGATAACCCAAAGTATGCAGTAATCTTTTCGGCTTATCCGGAGAAACGACTATCAAGTTTAACTCCTTTCGTTTTAAATAAAGACATAGAATACAAAAGCACTAAGTACATGTCCATAACCTCACTTCGCGATGGTAATCTCGTGTTGCCGACAAATATATGAAATCCAAATCACTTGTGAATTTATGCACCATTTCGTGCAAGTTTCGTGTCACTTTGAATTTCGTCAAAGGTGTTATTTATGTACCCTGCCTTATAAATGTTGCTTCTGGTGAGATTATACTCCCTTTCGAAATTTACCGCCTTCCATTGTTGGTGGACATTGCTGGCACAAGTGTAAGGTACATCATTATATCCCAAACTCAATGAGATGCAGAAATTATTAGAAATTGGGTCACACTAAGAATCAATGCAACGGCAATGCGACATGCTCCGGAGTATATTCATCAGCCGACAATAATTGTCCCTGTTATTCAGGCGAAGAAAATTATTGCAGTTTGAGTGTAGAGAAAATAACCCTATGCAATCTAATACTCATAAAAACTCATACGCAGCAATAATTTCTAGCTCGTATAAAAAAATTATCCCAGACATACACCCATCCAACTAAATGTGAATACCTCCGCATCTTCAAATCCCTAATATAATAGAAACGGCTCAAACTTACAACATTAGAAAACTTGACAACCTCAAACAACAAAAAGTGTTGTGTGGGCTTATTAGACGTGAAGTCACGGTTCAACCCCAGTTCAGACATCTCGTTCGAAACGAACTATAAAAAAATATTTTTTCGACGACTTCTCAGCAGAATTCTGAGAGTAAGTAAAAATGCCGATGAAAATTTTCTCTAAAAATCTGTCGTTAAGAGTCGACTTTAAACTGTAGGTCCCGCCACTCATGGATAAAATTAACACACACAACATGGGTGGTGTGGGAATCTAAATAGTGAACCTGATTGAAAGGTTGTAATGACGAATTACATATCTATGTAATATCGAATTTAACTCAATCACTAATAGCTAATAATTATTTCATCCTAAATATGAATGTAAAAGTACTGTCAGGTGCCAATTACACCATCTTCACCCTAACCTCACAAATTTTACATGTCTTTAAACCGATTTCCCTATTAACACAATTCACACCAATATACATATTCGTCCAAATACATCAGCATGGAGTTCACTATTGGAATCACTAATGGAACATTAATGTATTTAACAACAACTATCAGAGTCTGCAATTACTTATGAAGAAAATAGGCCATTGTTCTATATCTTTGTTGGTGAGTCATTGCCCCTTCAAGTTTAACCTCTTTCCGCCGAAAAATGATTCCAGTTATTTGGGTGTGTTTATAAAATCCAATATACTCCATATTGTGATACCGGTTAACTCAACATTCAAAGTAATCTAAACATTATATATCATATATTGGCATTTTATATTCCTCGTGATCAGAACATCCCTATAAGTGAACTTTGTAACAGCATATCTTCTTTTAGCACTTCATTACTTGTGGTTGGAGACTTCAATGGATGGAACACTAATAACAAACGTGGCATATATACCATAAACTGGCCAATGTATTTTGAACGACGGCAGCTCTACCCATTTTTCTTCCTACATTACCTTTACAAATATTGATTTTTCTCTTCCATCGGTAGTATAGGCTACTCTTAATGATCTGCGCAACAGTAATCAATTCCTAACTAAAATCACAAAACTATCAGGGGACATCCGCATACCAATTAGAACCAACAATTTTTTGCTTCATCTAGCTAACTGGAAAAACTATTCAATAAGAGCAGAAACCAAAATGTGCACACGTAGGTCCGTCAAAGATGCTGCCTGCGTTACAAAGACTCAAAGACTCCACAATCAAAGCTAATCATTAAAACAAAAAGATTTTAAAGCCAATCCAAGACAAGACAGCCTATTAATTTATTAGAGAATACCGCTAAATTATGTAAAGAAATTAAGATAGCCAAGCACGTGAGCTTTGAGAAGTTTGTGTGGGCCGAGTACGCCTCTGATTCTAACTTCTCCTCATCAATTAATGCAATTAAATACTCCTTTATTGTCACAGTTAACTGCACTCTAGACGAAACACTTTGCTTTTTAGAACAACCTATCACTATATCCGAACTGAACAGCTGCCTATTGAAGGTTAAGGGGAAAACACCTGGATTCGACCCCATCTCCTACCCAATGATTAAAGCGTTATATCATGTAAGTAAGGCAAAACTTCTTCATTTATACAACATCATATTTCAAAACGGTGACATTTTACAATCCTGGCGACTTTTTACTGTTGTACCTATACCAAAGAAAAAAATACTTCATCAATTTGCGCGTTCCAGCCAATGTCCTCACTTTCGAGTCTATCTAAGATCATTGCACGGATCTTAGCTATTAGACTCGTATGGTTTTTAGAAAATAAATTTAATATTATTATTTTGTAAAAATAATTGCGTTTAAAAAGTTTAAAAATTTTAAAAACTGAGAAAGCTACTATGTTTTTTGTGTCTCCTGTAAAATTTGAAAAAAGGGACTTAACACATTTGCGAATTAAACTAACGATATTTACAACGAATCAAATGAAACCCTACAGGAAATATTTTATAATATTAAAAATTGAACCGAATACTTCGGTGCTAAAATTTCACTACTGAAAACTAAAGAATTTCATATTTGTAGATATCATATACAATAGCACATTCAATAGTTATCGATGTAACTTCAATCCAGAACGTTACAAAATTAAAAATACTTGGCCTTGTATTTTCGCAAAATTACAACTGGGAAAATTACTTTCTCCAAATTTAAAACGGACTAACTTCACGTGTTAACATAATCCTCCATTTATCCAATAAAAGTTTTGTACATATTGGTACTCTAACCTATCTCACCAGAGTTCTTGCATTGAATAAAATTGATTATGATCATTATTTATATGGCAATATCAAGCATCAAACCCGGATTATTATATAAACGTCTTTATAGTACTAATTAAATGATGGAGATATCCCCTCATCACTGTTTCAAGGCCCAAAAGCATTAAATCCGCAATTGCCTCGTCGCTTATGTTCCTATCTAAACATCCCTCTCACTAGATTTAAATACATCATTAAAGTTCTCTCCCGGATCAGTATTGTCAGTTACTGAATACAATAAAAATACTACTTCAAATACTGTCTTTTTTAAATTATTATCAGAATGACATAACAATTTGAAGAATAACGTGTGGCGCTTTCTTTACACTGATTGAACTAAATCCCTTGACAACATTCCAACTTACGTTATTGTAAATGGACCACGATGGAACCTTGCTTTTTACCAACCTATAAGACAGCCATACATTAGTATTGCAGGGAATGAAAAATAAAAACTAAACACGCTTCTTATGTACCTATTATCACGGACTGCACTCTTGAGTAAACCGACATTCGATGTCATATCGCAAGTCTCATAAAATTGAAATTCCAACAAAGCTAACTTACTCATCGCCACTACTTCAATATTAAATCCCACCACAGTCAGTAAGTAACAAGTAAGGACATTCTCAACACAACGCTTAGGACACGCTTTATTTTCACACCAATGGCTTTTGAAGCAACTATCTCAATTTCCTACCTGCAGCAGTTGCTGCTGCATCCTCTCAATGAAACACATCCTAATGGAATGCCCACTCTACTCACCCACTACAGAAGAAGATAATTTGGCAACTCCTCAGCATTAGATCTCCCCAGGGACCAACTTCTATCAACATCATTAAAATCCATGGTTTTGAGAGTATTCACCGTCCTTCGCCTTAAATTCTCTGAGGACGATTTTGACGTCATGGGCCGGGCACTTATCATATACGTCCTCGAGCTTAGGCATGTTTAACTACATTGTCCTTTTCTTCCGTTGTTGCGTGAGCACAAATTAGGCTGATGTTATAAAATTTTGCCCTGATGCTTATTGTGGCTATTCTTTCGTTCATGAGCGTGAACCCAGAGGCAAGATGGCGAAGTCTCTTATTAACCACAAATCTGCATCCCAATTCGTGCTTATCCACATGACAGGTGTAATATATATCCCAAGATGCAAGCCTTTTGCATCCTTGTCCTATCCATCGCATTTCCTATATGGCAGCGATGTCCGCCCTACATTTCATGAGGGTACCCGCTAGCTGGGCGGAAGTGCCTACCCTATGAAGGGTGCGGACGTTCCATGTGCCTATTCGCAAATCGTAGTCCTTTAAACTTTTGCCATGGTTTTCAACTTTGAGGAGATCTTTGTAGAGGCTTGTATTTTGGTTTTCATTGGATGATATTTTTACGTGGTGGGTTCCAAGCCCTAGGCACAACCGAAATTTAAAGTCCAGGGGATTGGACTACACTGCACGCATTAGTTAACATCTAGCGGGTGCTAGTATACCATCTAGGAGGGGCCACGTGGAGGCTGCGTGTCAACTTAAATACAGCAAAACAAGGATCATCTTGGCGGTCGCCACGTTGACTACAGTCAGAAACTTTACCTTGTTTGCATGTATCTCATCCCATCCCATCCCAGTGTGAACAGAGTTGGGGATTATATAGTATCCGAGGGTTTCTGCCTGGGTTAAAGATTCTTATTCCGGATAGGGAGTGGAGACTCAATGGCAGCATGGCATACCAATCTCTACGTGTTGAAATTGGATGATGGCACAGGAGCTGAGGTTTTCTGTAAGCTCGGGCTAGATTAGGTTAAATAATGACTGTAGCGTCTTTCAGGCAGTCTGATTTGTTGGGTTCTTTGCTTCTTCGGACTTGTCGGAAAGTGGGTCAAGGAGAGGGAACGGAAACGATAAGGAATGTATCGAGTTATATATCTAGAAATATATGGCGGCTGAATTCATAAACGCAGTTTGCAATGTAACGTTACAATGCATGGTGTTCATAAAAGCAGTAAAATTTGTTTTGGCAATGCCTCATGTTCACTATTGCATAGCAATACATCGTGCATGGCTTTTATTTGTGATTCTTTGTAGGTTAGGTTAGGTTAGGTTAGAGGACGTGTACCTGTCAGTCAAGACAGGTACAGTACCCGGAGGTAGGATGAAAGGAGGGTATATGGGAAAGGGGGGGAGTGGGAAGCGGAGGAATCACACAGATCAGACACAACAAAAGGATGGGAGAGCGCGACTACACCGATGAAGTCCTAGCCTCTCAACCAGCCTAAGCCACTAATGAATCTGTGGAGAGCCTTGATGTCGGCTCTCGACACAGAATTCAAAATCTCAAAGAAGGGCCTACCAAGGGTCCTCAACCTCAATCTTCCAAGGGCTGGGCAGTTACAGAGGAGGTGTTCGATAGTCTCCAACTCCTCCTCATCGCAACACGCCCTGCAATAGTCCGGCTGGGATCTATTCCAGATCCCCTTCAGTGACCTAATCTCGCAGTGCCCCGTGATAAAACCGACAAACAACCTTAAGCTGGCCTTATTCAAGCCCAGCAGCCAACCTGTTCTCTTACTGTCTACAGCAGGCCATAGACACCTAGAAACAAAACAACCCGATCCGTTCCCCCAACGCCTCTGCTCTTTCTCCATGACCCCTCCATTGATGAGGCCATAGAGGTGACAGATTGGGGGGTCAGGACCAACCATCAAATCGCCTACTGAAAGCGAACCTAGCCTAGCGAGGGCATCCGCCGTCTCATTGCCCGGTATTCCGCTATGTCCCGGAACCCAGCACAGACGGATACGGTCCGGTCCAAAAGTCCTCAACGACTCCTTGCACTCGCGAACAAGCCGTGATTTGCACTAGACCGACGCAATGGCCCTAAGGGCAGCCTGACTGTCAACGAAGATCATGTAAGATTCGGAATCCGAAGCTGGGCCACCAGCTATGGCCCCAATAGCCTTCAAGATCGCGAAAATCTCCGCCTGAAAAACGCTGCAGTCATCATTCAACCTGAAGTGGAGTTCAAGACCGAGTTCCCTACAGAAAACCCCACCACCTGTACGTCCACCTAACTTAGACCCATCTGTGAATATTGGTATACCACTCTGCCCCTGGAGTACCCCACTATTCCATTGTGCCCTATCCGGTATAAGTATTCTTAAACCAGGCAGGAACATAGCCTCAGGCACAATATAATCAGTCGCTTTTTCTGAAAGCGCATATCTTCCATCAGGAAGGACGACATTCAGAACTCTGGAGTGACCTATCGAACGCTGTTTCCAGCAGCCCGATTCCCTCAGGCGTATGGCACTACGCGCTGCACACCGCTTGACATACAAGTCAAGCGGAGTCAGGCAGAGCACAGTGTCAAGAGCAGCCTGGAGGCAACTCTTCCTCACTCCAGTGATACTCAAGGAGGCAATCCGTTGAACCTTATCTAAGATTTTCCGTTGAAAACTCTTATCTAAGGCACTCCACCAGTGATTCTTTGTAAATATTTACATTTATTGGCGGCATAAATTTTGTGGTAGAAATGGCAGATTTGTAGTATTTAAAATTTTTTTTATTGTAATTACAAATGTGATTTAACATTTAATGTTTTGTACTTAGTGAAAGAAAATGGAATCATTAAGACTTCATAGCGAAAAATGAAAAGAAACTCAATTTGGGTACAAATAATGTGGGATATTAAGGAAATAGATAGCACTTTTCCATTCACCAAAGATGAAACTACAAGATGTTTTGTAAATATAATGGGAACATACCAAAGAAACAAAATTTATCAAATTATACCATTTGGTAAATAAATCCCTGATATGTACTTTTCTTCATTCGAAAATGATAATAAAACACGACACGTCCTGCATGCTTGCGATAATTTTACAAAAATTTAAAGTTTTAGGAATTTTTCTCTTTGAATCTTGGCTAGTTAATAATGCTATACGACGATGCTTTCTTTTGTTTAAAATATTTTTGATCAAAGTGCTGCTTGAATTTCTATTATCAGTCAAATCGAAAGCGGGTTTTAAGCGAAGACCGCATTATTTCTGAATATTCATTTAAAAAAATGAAATTATACAAAAATTTTAAGTCATACAAGGATCAAAGGTTTTGCGTCCATAAATGTATTAAAATGTCATCTTATTATTTGACCAAGCAGTGTTGCAATTGTTGCAAACATTGCTTTGCCTTGTAAAAAAATTTCTTTCTATACGGTGCTCTCTTGGGTGTTATATCTTTCTTAATTTTTTCCTCCAACGTCTATCTTCCTAATTTTCTGTTTAATTTTTTTCCCCTTCATATTTGTTTCTACCTATTAGGACGATTAGAATGTGTCAGTTGATCTTATCTCTACGACAAGTACGCGTCTAATAACGTAATCTAACATAAAAATATTCCGGATTGCAATTTTAGTAAAAAGAGGAAATATTACGAGGGAAAAACACTCACGATATTTATCACCCATAGTTAATTAACTTCGTAAATAAATGAAACCATGGGTACACCTTAAATTATACACGCTTTTACCAGTTACTGGTACCTTGGGGTCAGAAGTGGGAGTTTACTTGTATTATTTATGATATTTAGCTTTATTAAATATCAGTAGATGACATTGTTTTCATTTCCAGCTTTTATTTTTGTTTAATTTTTGACATATTTTGTAGTTTTCTGAAATAAATGAATAATTTGATTATTTCAAAAGTTTTAAATTTTGTGATGAAATGATATAGTTTGTTTGGTAAATATATGTGTAACTCAGAATTGAAGAATAGTTTTGCGTAGATATTTATTGTTCTTAGTTTAAAAGTGAATGATCAACAGATTACGGATATTCGCAATGAGATTGAAATTATTTCTGTGGAGATGATGTTGAAATCTACTTAATATTTTCTTGACTGACTGACTTGTTTTAGCTTTCCAGATCTATCCCCCGGCTCGGGCATCTCGAACAAAACAAAATATTAAAAAAAATATTTCTTTCGGCGACTTCCTCCTAGCAGTCTTCTGTCAAAACTCTGAGAGTAAATAAAATTGCAATTAAAATTAAAATTGCAATTAAAGTGTAGGTCCCGCCACTTATGCATAAAATTAGCACACACAACATGGGTGGTGTGAGAAGTAATTCTGGTAAAGGGTTGTAATGACAAGTAAGTAAAGATACATATACAATACATATTTTGTTTAAGAAGCTTCCTTAGGAGATTAGTGTTAGCCAGAAAATTTTGCTTATTCACTTGTTGGTGAAGACTTGAAATGCAATCTAATCTCTGAAACTTGTGTTTCACAACCGTATAGCAATTTTGATTTAATGTTGAGGTTAAAAATGATTTAGCAATATTAGAAAGCCTTTTTCTTTCATTGATAACGCATTCTACTTATTCGTGTTTTACCCATGTTCATGGATAATGGGTATGTTCATAGAACGTTGTAACTTTTTTCAGGAAAACGCAAAGTCATTAATATTTTCTCGGCCTTCCTTAAACCGGTTATACCACAATTGAACTTGTGTTCTGCTCATAGTAGACTCGCCACACGTCACAGTCAATATTTCAAATGTCCTTGCACATTTAATTTCATATTTCAACTTAATAGTTTCTTTGTTCCATTTTTTCGAATAGTAAAAAAATCGAAGAGCACACCAAAACAAAAGTGGGCAACCCTGTGTTAAAAAGTCAAACATAATTGCGCTCTTACAAGTGTTTTTTTAATTTAATAAATAGTAAATAAAAAAACATTAATTCTTTTATGAATATATAAAAAAAGAAAGAGCAAGTATCAAACAATTATAAAGAATTAAACAAAAATGGCATCAAAAGCTCGTCGTAACATTGTTAATGATAAAAAAATTATTTGTGGACAGTGCGAAATGGAAATAAAAGAAAATAAAGAAAAAAACATTCAATGCAACAAGTGCTCTAAAATATTCCATATTCAATGTACTCAACTAGATAAAAGCAAAGAAAATAAAGTATAAAGAATGTGCATTTTAACATATTTTGGAATATTTTTCAAAAATATTTCACGACGCGGGGGGAAAGATAGAAGGGAAGGTTACAGAAACCAAGAGCGTAACAATGCGTTGTTCTCATCATGCGTTGTTCTCGTCGTGCGTTTTTGTTATTTGACCACTTTTTTATTTATTTTTCTGGTGTTAAAAACAGAGGTCGGCACCAATGACCCTCAGGGTAAGAACATCTTCGGCTTTTTACACACATAGGACACGAACATCAAGAATGTTTGTTAAAAAGAGCGTAAAAATCTTGTCAGTTTTTAAAGAAGAAGGTTCATGTCGCTTTTTTCAGACTTCAATGATACAACCAAAGAAATATCACAGTAGTATTCACTAATATCAATGAGAAATGATTTCGATTTTTGGAAGAATACTTGCCAAGTTAAATACGGTGTCTTAGTGCTGTACAATTTTTCTATATTTTCCGATCATATATACATATCATTGGGTTAATAAGTAGACTTGACATTATTACTAACAATTTTCCTCTAGGTTAACACATGCCTATGGTTATGGATTAGTGAGTGAGAGAGAGAAAATAAGTTGAGAGAATTTATTTATTTACAGCCATATAAAAGTGTTAGTAATATACGCTATTTTTATTTTCATTTCATCAACATACATATGTAAAGCTGTCTATCTTTGGCTTAATAATTTTGGATAAATAAAAATAAAATAAAACATCGATTTTATTATTAAAAGAACATAAAGCTATCCATCTTTGGCTTAAAAATTAGGCCATGTTTTTTAAATAAATAAAAATAAAAAGAATAAAAAACCATTTTTTATTAAAAGAAAAAAAAAACGAGCATTCCAAAGCATTTAAAAAAATTATACTATGGGACAAAATAAAAAATAAAATACGCTCAGCTAATGACATAGAACATTTTTAACACAAAATATTCTTCGAGTGTTATTCTGAAATAAAATGATAAAGCATCCGCAGCACATGTATTCTTGTCGCAGTCTGATCGACAACTAAATCAAAAAACACAAAAATACATACACATGTACATACGTACGATGAGAGCAACACATTGTTACGCTCTTCGTTTGTGTTCATTTTCCTTCTGTCTTCCTCTCCCCTCACCCAGAAATGATTTTTAAAAAAAATTTGGTGAGAGCGGGTCGTGTTATTACGACCCGCCATAAGAAATTTTACTTCTACATGATGCGCATTCTTTATATCCATATTCTTTGATAAAAGGCAGTTTCAATATCTACTTGATAATGAGAGTGAGGAATATGTGTGTACATAACCAAGATGCATCAATAACCAAAGAGTTGAAAGGCATAAAAAGAAATCTTAAAAAAACTCGATCAGCTGACCTCAATAACAGAAGCAATTGAGTTTATGTCAAAACAATATGATAAATTATTACAGGGTGTAGCCGAAAATAATAAAAAACTGGAATTGATGCAAATAGAAAATAAAATGTTAAAAATGAAATTTCAACTTTGATAACTTCGGTTAAGATTTTAAATGATCCGCGTGTTAAAAATTACTATAATTAAAAAAGAATCGAATGCTATGGAAACTTCTTTGGAATTTTCAAGAAAAGCTGGTATAGATATTAGTGAGGAAACTATTGATGATGTCTGTTTCTTTAAAAACACTATGGAAAGATATAATGGAAAGAAAACAATGGTTGTAAAGTTTACTGATAAGAAATCTAAAGATAAAATGATGATGTCTAAAGCCAAGTTAAGAGAATCTGAAGATACCAAAAGAATTTTCGTAAACGATTATTTAAGTATATTTGAGCCTATTTAATTATGCAAAAACTTTAAAATCAATAGGGTACAATTCAGTTTATACGAGTGGACCCAGAGCATTTGTGAGGTAGTGAGATATCAAAACCCAAACTAATAAGAAGCGAGGATGATGCTGATCAATTATTGTCGGAAGCTGTGCCGTTTAAATCCAAACGTAGATCAATGAATAAAGTCAATGTTACAGCGGATGATTCTGATGATGATGATGGTGCTGCACTTAAGTCTCCAGTTTGAAAAATATTAAGTTATTAAGTATTAAAAATAAAAATAATATATATATATATTATTTGTTTTTGCTTTTTGTACTTTGTTTTAATAAACCCCTTTTTCAATTGTAAATGATACATAGTCAATATTTTTCTGAATTTGAAAATTTCATCGAATATTTAAAACAAATAAATTACTCATATCTAAATATTATATCTGTAAACAATCAAAGCATTTCGTCAATTGAAAATTTTAATCAATTTAAAACATTAATTTCAAATTTTCCACAATTACCAAATATAATTGCAATTCATGAAACATGGTTTCATTCAACACTATCTTCAATTTATAATATACCCTACTCACTGTTGTAGGGCGGGTGGTTTCGGCGAAACATCTGTATATGTAAAAAATAACTCTAACTGTACAAGTATGTGAAAACAAAAGCTTTTGTGACCTGATTGTTTTAACACTGGGGAACTTTAAAATTAATGGAAAACCACTGAAAATTGTATTATTTTTTCGATCTTCAAAATGTGATGTTAATGATTTTTACAATTTAGTAGGAAACTTAATGAAGTTATTTAGTAGAAACTACTGCATTTTTGTTGGGGATTCAAATATTGATTTTTTGAATGAAGTGTCGAAAACTTTGCTGAATTTGCTTGAATGTTATGACTTAAAAAATTGTTATTTTTAATTACACGTCCAATATCTATCTGCCACATCTATAGACAACGCTTTCACAAATCTCGCCAATAGATGCTATTGAATGTGAATTTTCTGATCACAATATGGTCTCTTGTAAAGTTAAGAAGAAAATACAAAATTGTGACTATAGTGAATTTGTATAAAAGAAATGTGACTATACAAACGTAAGGAATGTTTTTTAAATTATAGTTCGAATTTCTTGAGTGGAAATTCATCAATTGATGCGTCTAGTTTGATAAAATGTCTGTCAGATGTAAATAAAAACTCTACGACTGAGATAACAAGAAACAAATTATTAAAAGAACAAATAGCACCATGGATTAATGAAAACTTGCGCAACTTATTTATTCTTAAGAGTAGAATCTTAAAACAAAGAAGACTAAATCCAAATGATGCAAATGTACTAAACAGTCTAAAATGAATAAGTAAAGTTATTAAAGTTGCCTATAAGGAATCAATGAACAGATATTATCATGATAACTTACACATCATTCAGCCAGATCCTAAAAAGTGTTGGAGATTTTTAAATGAAAGTCTGGGAAGGAGTGTTAAAACCCAAGTAAATTTGAAATTTTCAAATGGTGAAAGAATAATGAGGATACGATAAAATGTGAGCGCTTAAACAAATACTTTTTGCAAATTCCCAAAACCATGAAAGAACAAATTGATTATTCTCCCGCCGATTCATGTAATGGACTACAAACTGCAATAAGACATAAGACTTTTAAATTCAGAAGCACAACAAATGAAGAAATATCTGAAATCATACGTAACCTTTCAAATAGTAAGCCTCCCGGACATGATAACTTGTCGCCAAAAATTTTCATAAATTTAAATAATGAAATCACACCATTATTATTACACATATTCAATAATGTTACTTTAACAGCGGAATATCCAAACATTTTGAAAATATCGAAAATTGTTCCAATACCAAAAGCTGTTAATGCGCATAAAAAAGATATGTATAGACCTATTGCTCTATTGCCTATAATGGATACAATTTTTGACAAACTAATTCATCAAGAATTCACAACATATCTAGAAAATAATAATTTACTTTATAATTGCCAGTTTGGGTTTAGAAAGGGAGGGTAGCGGTACTGAAGAAGCTGTAATTAATCTAGTAAATTTCATATGTCGAGGTCTGGACGAAGGATATAATGCTGTTGGTGGTGTTTTCTATGATCTTTCCAAAGCTTTTGATCTTGTAGATCATGATATAGTGTTAGAAAAACCTCAATTCTATGGTGTTAGAGGAGCCGAACTAAACTTGTTTAAAAGTTATTTGAATAATCGAAAGCAATATGTTGTATTAAACAATAGCAAGAGTAGCCTTGGAAATGTGGAACATGGTGTACAACAAGGCAGTGTATTGGGCCCACTTTTATTTACAATTTACATTAATGACATCAATAACCTTGAGCTCTTCGGAAAACTGTATATGTATGCCGATGACATATCACTATTTTACCCATACAAACATGAAACCGTTTTAAAAGTGTATATGGAAAGAGATGCTGCCCTAATTTTTGAAAATATGAGGTTAAACAAATTAATTCTTATTTCATCAAAAACCAAAGTTATAAGATTTAAACCATACATAAACACTAACGGACCAACGTTTAGTGTTTTTGTAGATGGAGAAGAAATTTTTGAAACAAACGCAGTAAAATATTTACGCGTGACTTTGCAAAGCAATTTGTCATGGAACTTGCTATTAAAGACATTAAATCGAAAATATCTCCAGTAATTGGACTCTTGTACAAATTTAATAAAAAAAAAAACAAAACTTATTATTATGATTCATTAATTCAGAGCCATTTGAATTACTTGGTTTCTTCTTGGTGCATATAAGAATAGCATAGAGCTGCAATATCTTTAAAGAACACAAAATAAAGCACTCGAAAACGTCTACAACCTTCCAATTAGGTATCCTACCTTAAGATTGCACCAGGAAATTGCCAAGAATTTATTACCTACAAACGGAATATATAAAAAGCAAGTACTTCTTTTTGTATTTAAATCCCTACATAACATTGGCCATAGCACATTAACTTTCACTCGTAATCAATCAACTTTTGCTACCAGAAGCAGTTCAAACTTAAAAATTGCGAGATGCAGACTAAAAAAACTAAGCAACGAATTGAATTTATTGGTTGTGTGGAATATAACAACTTGCCACAAAACTTAAAAGATATCAATGTAATTTCATCTTTTAAATCCAACATTAAAACTTATTTCTTAAATAATTTAGAAATGCTTTTAACCCATTAACGCCCAAATGAGAACCACAAACAATTTTTAAAATTCAATCTTTATTTATAGATTTAAATAACATTTTTTATAGTACTATAGAAGAAAAAATTTTTGATGTGTACTAAGTTTAGTACAATAGGCGGTTACGAGTGGTATTTTGCAAAACATCCTCTTTCCAAACAATGTGTTTTCAGGCACTTACAACATGATGTTTTAACTCGATTTGAGCATATGATACATTGAAGTTGATTTTGAATTTTTTGGGGGTTGTGGCCATTTTTTTCTCCTTCAATTCTGGAAGATGTTTGCCTACATTTATTGTCCTTTTTGTCACTGAGATATGTTCGTGCTATATGTCTGCGAAACCATAATTGATCCACACGATTATTAGGGTTTGCAATCCAATATAGTCTCCATGCATTTGAAACAGTCAAGTCCACTAAATAAGTAAACAAGACCAACCACCACTTTTTACCTGTTACAGCAATTCGGTACATTCCTATAGACTGCTCCATCTGATCTACCCCTCCCATTGCTTCAGTATGTTTTTGATCTGGAGGAGATGGAAAAAACGAATAAACGGGAGCACATTTTCTCCAACTTGGGGACTCAACACTAGCTTCAATTCTTCTTTTTTTCTGAACATTTCGTGAAGTAGATGACGCGATCGTTTGTAGGGGCTCATCGCCATCGCTACTCCATACATCTTCAACCATAGGTCTGTAAGTAACCACCTCTATATTACCGGGCACATCTCGAGGTAGTTTATTTTCATATAATTCATCGTCTCCACCTTCCTCTTCGTCAGTGAGAACATCTAAATCGGGTGGCAGCATAACTACATCGTAAGTAACGTCATTTTCATTATCTTGGCTAAAAATGTCACATATTGCCTCTTCCAACCCAAAATAGTTTTTGCTACGTCGGTTCGCCATTTTATATCTTCTATTCAAAAAAAAGCAATCAAAAAACCTGGAAAAATTTTATTCTGAAGCACAATGCCGGAATGAAAACGTCTTCACTGTACTATTTTATCTTACCTTGAACGCCCAGTGTACTAAACTTAGTACAACAACACTTAATATGCTCTAGCTCAAAAAATTCTATACGAACTAAACCGTTTTATATTGCTTTTATTAGAATGTGATGTTATCCAGTAAATAAACTGCTTTTCAACGTTCTTCAAAGTTAACTGATGTAAAATAAACTAAATAACCATTCGCAATCCCACAAGAAATAAATCGCTAGCCAAAATGGGGATTCTCCTCATTGATATTTTTGAACTATGATTTACAACAGCTACGTGGATGTTGCATGTACTCTTATTGACTGATAGCAAGCGTTGCCAGAATAAAAAACTACATTTTGTAATTTTTACTTCGACTTTAAGTTGTGTACTATATATATACATGTGTATACATATACATGTGTATATTATTTTTGTAATTAGGTTAGAGGACGCGTACTTGTCCATCAAGCCAAGTACAGTACCCGGAGGTCGAATTGACCCATTGTACAACGTCCTAGTTTCTCACACCACTTATGTTGTGTGTGTTAATTTTATACATGAGTGGTGGGACCTACAGTTTAAAGTCGACTCCGAACGACAGATTTTTGAGAAACTTTTTCATGGCAATTTTATTTACTCAGAGTTTTTTCCAGAAATCTGCTGAGAGGAAGTCGCCGGCGAAATACTTTTTGTATTTTGTCTTGATGCCTGGCCTGGGGCTCGAACCCTGGCTTTACGTCTAATAAGCCAACACACTACCTACTAGACTACGGCGACTTCTATTTTTGTAATTACTTTTATCCTAATATATGTATATTATAAATCTTTCTGTAAGTCTGTTTTTTGTTTGTTTATTAGCCTCACGCCTGGACCGATTTTCTTGATATTTGGGATATAGATCGAGCTTTTGTCGGTGCAGGTTATAGGCTATAAATCTTTTCAAAATTTTGACCAAAAGGGGAGAAAAAATGGGCAAAAATTAGTACTTTTATGCATAAATGCTGTATTTTATCTGTTTTATAGGTAATTTTTAACGATTTAGCTTGGTTAAGTTTCCCAAATAGCTATTGGAGGTGTTCCGTTTCTAAAGTTGAACCAAAAGGGGTCCAAAAAGGGGAAGGGGCCAAAAACGGGCAAATTGAGTGCATAGCCAATCACGCCTGAACGCCTGGACCGATTTTCTTGAAATTTGGGATATTGATCGAGCTTTTGTCGGTGCAGGTTATAGGCAAGACATTTTTTTTTTTAAATTTAAACCAAAAGGGGAGAAAAAATGGGACGAAGGGAGAAAAAATCGGCAAAAATTAGTACTTTTATGCATAAGTGCTGTATTTTATCTGCTTTATAGGTAATTTTTAACGATTTAGCTTGGGTAAGTTTCCCAAATAGCTATTGGAGGTGTTCCCTTTATAAAGTTGGACCAAAAGGGGTCCAAAAAGGGAGAAAGGGCCGAAAAACGGGCAAATTGAGTGCATTTATATTTAGGACTTAGAGTATTCAAAAAACTGGGTTGTTTGTTAAACCGGTTTCCGAATAATTTGAAAAATTTCATTTTTTAAGAAACCGGTCTCAAAACCGGTTTCGAAACCGATAAATTTATTGTTATATTTAATTCAAAAATGATCCAATAATATTTTTTTTAAATTTAAAGAAAAATTTATACAATAGGGTGTCCCATGGCCACCTTTATTTTGTAGAAATGCCTCCCAAACGATGCCTGTTAAATCACTGATTACGAGAAAAAAATATTTAATAATAACGTTTTAAAGTTTTGAATTTCAATACAAAACAATTGAAAATCACATTTAAAAATATTTTTTACAATTCTAAATTGATTTTTATAAAAAATCGACAAACTACATAACCCGCGTAACGCCGGGTACAATCTGCTAGTTTATTTATATTTGCTTTCTTTTTAATTCTAGATACTCTTTATTTCAAATGGTTTAATTTATTTTAAGAATACTATGCCAACTCGCCTCAACAATGTCGTAAGACGCTGAGGCAAGCAAAACTGTGAATTTTAATATTTTTCTTGAATAAATATTTTTGAATTAAAAAAAACGACTAACCCTCTTATCTGTCAAAAACAAACTGATGATCCAAAATGGGTGATATTGTCAACATATATAACAGACATGTGTGCCAACATAACAGAAAAATGCGAAAATCGAACAGACGTAGCTCACGAAATTTGAAAACAACGGTTATTTTTTGATCACACCTCGTGTGATCTGACTTTTCTGACTTCCGGATCCCAGTATTTTAGGAAACTTGACACGTCTGAGAGTACTGGGCTGGAGGAAGCTGAGAAAGTTTGTACAAGAGATAGACTTCCTATAAAAAGTAGGGTTGGTGTTGGTGAGCGCACAACAATGTTACTTGATGGCTTAGGTGGTTTTGGTTTGTCTCCTCTCCTCCAACCTACGTACCTAGTCGGATTATAGTTTTCTCTCTAAGGATTTAAGAATCCCATGTCGAGGCGTAATATTTCTAAACTTTGGAAGTAAATTGTCGAAAATTGGTGAAATGTTTGATAAGACGAGAGAAACCTCGTTTCTTAATGTCTAATTTTTTGAAAACAAGATATTTCGTTGCCCGATGCAAATGTGTTAAGAGCAAAATGTGTCTAACATTAAAAAATTCTATTTCTTTGGTTACTAAAATGTAGTTATTCAAATATTTGTCGTTTTTAATTTAATTATTAATGGTCTTCTTAATCTTTCTAAGTGGACAAACAAATTACGGATTATAAAAAAACTTCACATTAAAATGGTAACTTGTGGTGTTTTTTTTATAAATCTTCATCGGGAGTACATGTTTACAAAAATTGTAAATTATCAAGCAAAACTTAATCTTTTTTCCAGTCAGAAAAGTATATTTCGTCATTAACTCAATTGTATGTCTACAAGTGGTTGCAACTTGTCCTTACTATTTTGGGATTGTTATATAGAATTTTATATGTAAGCGTTTTGGAATCATACCACCACCTGTACCTCATGCTTTATTTTATATAAATCAATATCGTATTATGTCAGCGTCGAGAAGATAACGTTCTTAACACATACGCTGCCAACCTGGGATATATTCGTAATTGGCAAGGTGTTTACGCAATGCCTGTACGAATATACTCGTGATACTATTAATAACCTGTGGAAATAGCAAACTTGTTATGGCCACAATATACTCGTATACAAATAGTTTTCATTTTTTATCTTAATTCAAATTTAACAAAAGTTTATGTTTCAAAATTATTGTCAGTGGAAATATTATCATCCACTATACTTTTGTTTACGCTAAAACCGGAAATGGAAATGGAAAAAACCGAATGCAATTTAGGCTTGACAGCGAAGGTGTTTTGGTCTACGAACTACCACACATTTAGTCCGACTTGGTTGCATCGTGCATCTATGAAGGAAATAATAAATAATCTTTCCTTTGTATAAGTAAAGTAGAGAATTGTTAGTTCTTTGTTGCAAAATTAAAAAATAATACCAACATTTCAATAAAAAGATGCAAATAAAAGCAAACTTTATTTTATGTTTGATTTCAGAAACTATAACATCGTCTTCGAACTCAACAGGTAGTGGTGTTTTAAACGAAAATGATATGATGTGTTGGGATCAAACCCGTCCTGTTATGGATAGTCCGTCCGGAGACTCAACTAACACCATGAAAATGTTAGAAAATGTTGAAAACTCGAACAACGCTGGAAAATCAGTGTGTTCGAACTTATCAAATGATGAGAGTGGCGGCATACCATCTTTGCAAGGTGTTAAAGTACCAGACGAGAATTTGACACCACAACAACGTCAGCACCGTGAAGAACAATTGGCAAAATTAAAGAAAATGAATCAGTTTCTTTTTCCGGAAAATGGAGGTAATGATTACCATTCTCAAGGACCCGGAAACAATTCAATGATGGCTGCGAAATTACAAATTCCACCAGATGGTCTTGGTCCAATCACATTAATGGGAATGCAGGGCCCAAATATTGGAAATAAACTAAATGCCACAGCAGCGATACGAAATATATCGGGAAATATTCTAAACCATACAAAAACTGGTAATATGTCTAATCCACAACTTGATAATTTACCAAATTTGGGTGAAGATATCATAATGGCATCTGATATGATAGCTGGCTCCAATTGTGGACCCAATGAAATAAATTCCTTAGCAACAGGAGTTAAGCAAAGCTGTATGCCGAATTTGAGCAATACCGGCGGTTTGCCAGGAAACGGAGGTAGAGGATTAATGAATTCAAGCGGTTCAAATCTTAATATGATGAATAACAATGGTCCAATGGGAATGCCACCAGGAGGTTTAATAAACGATCCTAACAACGCAATGTTAGCCAATACTTCAGATGTATTATCTCCTTTTAATACAAATCATTGCTCTTCAACGGGTCAGGAAGGTGGACCTAGTGGCAGTGGTATGATGGGTTCCCATAAAAATATGAATACACCACTTTCGCATGCAGCAGATATGAACTCTGGAGTAGGTATACAACAGATGGAATGGTCAAAATTACATCATCATATATATGAGGAGCGTTTAAAAAACAATCACTCCAACGCGAATGGCATGTCGTCAGAAATTGGTTCTGGAGGAGGATCTTCTGGCTGCCAGCAGACACTAACACGCTCTAATTCAACTGGAGTAGGGGGTGGTGGTGGCGGAGGGGGTATATTACATAGAACGAACTCCAATACAAGTGCAAACAATCGCGGCAATCAAGGACCTCCTCCACCTTATCATCCTACTCAACGATCAGCGTCAGTGCCAATTACTACTCAATCCCCTAATCCTTCAAGTCCTAATAATCCTACATCAAATATGTCATTGCCATCCCCACGAGTTGCTAATACAGTAGGTGGTGGTGGCTTGTCATCGACAACATCCCCAAGTATGGATGCAACACCGGCTTCATCAACCGCATCAACAGCAAACACGAACTCAACAACAACTACAACAACGACAATTGGCTTTTCATCGGGGAGTAACAGTAGCGGTTCCACTACTAATAAGAATACGTTTTCACAACAGGGTTCACCAATACCCGCTTCTGCAGCGGGGAATTCAAATCGTAATAGGTCAACTGTAAATAATTTAAATAGCAATCCTACCACTCCCCTCTCTCATGTTTCACCCAAAGATATTGATTCTAAGAATATAAATGTCGCGCCTACATCAGGTAAATTCGTATGCTAAAATCAAATTTGTACTATTATATATTTATTTTATTATCGGTATTATATTATATTATGGTACTGTTGCCATAGGTACGCGAAACATAAAATATATTTTACTTACTGCAAAGGTTTATTAAGCTTATATATATTTTTTTACTGTAAAAACAAAGAAAACAGTAAAAAATATAATACAAATACGCTTTGATAAAGAGAAAAGGGAAATAAATTAGAATTGTTGGAATTGGTCACTGTATATATAACACATCCTATTAATCATATGAAGGGGAGAGCACTTCAATAAATTGGTGAAGTATGCATCTATCCTATGGCATCCCTGATGACGGTTATTTCTGTATCACCTTATTGCGTTGCTTCTTTTTTCCAATGTCCTTATGAGGGACGACTTTTCTAGAGAAATTTTCCCATATTTAATCCTAAGGTTTATAGCCACGATTCTTTGTTCCTCCTTCCGCAACTTACTTTCTTCGTTCTAATATATACTTCATGAACAGGGGCCATATCCTCAGCGTTAGTCGTATATCAAACAACTATACGAATTATTTTACAAAAAATTAAACACTTAGTACTTATAGTAAACTATTTAATCTTAATTTTGAGCATGTGAAACAATTAAAAAATTTTAAATGCAACGACACTATAATTAGAACTAGAAGACCAGGCTAGAACGTACGTATTATTCTGCACAGGCACTAGTTAGCAAATACCTGCACCTTCTGGATATCTAAGTCTCGCAGAAAAATTGGTTTTTATGTTCGCATCTTATACATATGCTAAGTTTTGCTCGTTGAGAAATATCAATATTGTCTTTAACTCAACTAGGGTTTGGATTAATGCGCCCAATGCAGCAAAAATTTTGCACATTTTCCAAATCGTGGTTGTTAAGAAGGAATTTCTCCATTTTTTCCGTTTCTTTGTTAAATTTAATAACTGCTGCAGTTTGGCTGGCATATTTTTAAAGTTTTGAGTCATAATGCAGACACCGCTTGCTTAATATTGAATAAATGTATCCAAATATGTAAAACTTGTTTGATATATAGAATTAAAGATTAAGACTGCCATTATAATTTTCAAAAATATGGAACTTTGAATATTGGGTTATCAAACAAAAATGCGTTGTGCACAAATTAATAGTGCTTAGGGTAGTATAATATTTTATTAAAAATAAGACAAAATACATATTATTGTTAAAACAAAACTATAACAAGAAACCTCAAACAACTTCTGAACTTCACATCACGGTTATAGTGGGGCATAGTTACTTCGTTTTCGTAACGCAATATAACCGATAATTTGCAAACATTTTTTTTAAATGGCAGGAGTTTACTGAACACGTTTGTGACTGGTACGTTGCCTAGTGTTTCGTGGGCATTTCCAGAAATAAGGCAACTAATAACGAAACATGACATATCGTGCAGAAATATGGCTAGTGGAGATGCATGAAAGTTTCCCAAAACTGCCAAGGTGTAAGTAAATTAATCCAATAAAGTGTTATGAAGTGTGTTATAAAAGCATTGTTTCAATGCTCGAGTAGCCAAAAATTGTATGAGAAAAAAATCTTCAGATTGTATAAGTGATTATGGATCACGGTATTATATAAACGTATTACGAACAACCTGCAGAAAAACTGGGTTAGCAAACGGTTTTTACTTTTATCACCACAAAGTTTACAATACTCTGAGATGACTGCTTTACAATTTATCTTTGGTGCTTAATACGCAACTACAGTCACATGAACTTGTATTAAGAGAAGGTGTGGTAGTTCTCTGAGCAGAAACCGAAAAGTGGACAGATTTATAACAAAAATGGCCTAAATTTGTAACACAAATGGCTATAATGTAATCTGCTTCCATTACTGCTAAAAATTAAAAATTTATTAGATCAATCCCAAATAGTATAAAGGTGGAACTGTAACAAAAGGGCCTCTTAACTTTGTATTAACCCATTAATGCCAGAATTACTTTTTTTCTAACGGTTACCGTTTTGTTTTTTACACTCAATTTCCTCTCAAAGCATAAAAACTAAGGCAACCTCTGCTGGCAATTTAAGTTGCCACTGGGCAATAATATGTATTATCTTTATTTGTTACTTGATCTCTAGTAATCCATTATTAACTTGGATGTGAAGTTTACGTATATGATATTTACATTTGTTTGTTATTATTTTGTTTGTACAGTAATTGTTGAATTTTGTGATTAGATTTTAAATAAACTAAAAAAATTGTAGTGACAGTTTTGTTTTACAACCTATGAATTTACAACTGACTCTCATTGTAACATTGTGTCTTATATGCGAGCGAAAGAAAAAAATGTATATCTGCATCAAAAATAGGCTCAGTACGACAAGTAGAAAGACTGAAATAACTTGTGCTCCCCACTTGACTACAACTCATGAGGTCACTGTGATAACCATATGTTGTAATGTTGTTGTATGAGTTGTCTAGACTGCGGCTCAATCATCTTGGACTCAAGCAAGCCCCAACCATGAAAATTTTACAAAGCTTTAACGTACTATTCAGTAAGTACAAGCAGTTACTTTTCTTCACTGTAGTGAGAACTAATATACTCCTTTCAGTTCGGTTAACTGTTATGATGACGTAGTTGCTGCGGAGTCGTTTTGGATATCGACAACAAAAATCGGAAGTTTAATAATAGTTCCTTGAAAATCGGCAGCGGAAAATTGTTTATAAAAGGAGAGTGTCTTTTAATTTGACTTGGAACGATTGATTTAACAAGAAACTCCCGGACAATAATATATATATTTGGATATTAGTCCTTCATATCATCATACTTCATCATACTTTTAAAAGCCTTGAGTGATATCTTTGAACAGGTTTGGTTGAGCAGATTATTATATAATTATAATTATAAGATTTTCTTATAAAAATTGTTGAACGATGTACTTGTTCATATTACTATTGCTTTTCCGAAAATACTGCTGGTGATTAGGAATGGCACAATTTGTTGATACCTTTGGTTTTATGTTCTTTATTAAATTTGTGTTGTATCCTTTCCATTCTTTCAAATTTTGTCAATGATCACGGGAAATAAACTAGACATAAAATGCTTTTAAATATAACTAGAATGATTTGTCTGTATTTCATCTAGCACTGCTGCATTACAAGTTGTACAAGCACTAGCGCGCAAAATTGAATACACAATATTAAAAAATATGATCTTTATATTTGTATATTGTTTATTAAAATAAAAACAATCCATGTTTAATATTAACCTAGACTATTCTCTAATTAAAAAAACTTGTAAGTAAAATTATTTCCTTTCAAGTATAAAAAATGTTATTCAACAGCATTTATCCAATTTTGCTCGCATCTGATTTACGTTTGTCTGCTGAAACTAGGCCGATTCCCCTCAATTCACATCGTGCAGTCCATTCGCTCACACCCATGTTTATAGCATTTATGCTGCTTTTGGAGTTCTGACTTCATCTATTCCTTCGTCGCTTTCCATTGCTTATAATCTGGTCTTTCTGATGGTTCCAAGTAATCCATATGGAAATATTCCTCTATTGACCTTAGAGCATCATTTAGGTTTTTATTGCAGTTTTTAAGTTTCTTATTAGTAGAGCGCTATTATCATCATCTCTTCTAAGGTTCCCCTTTCCCCTGAGTATTTATAACTGTGATCTCGGGGAAAAAACTGTGTACGGATGCCTGGTCGAGTTTGTGAGTATTTCAGAAAGCTTCACGTACAGTTTCCATCCTGTAATTTGTATGACTATAAATTGAGTACAGACCACGCTTTAAATTTTACTTAACAACAAAATCAATTTAATGAGCAATGCCTGAAGGCCAATATTTTGTATGCTCATTTGAAATTGTGTCAAGTTCAGATAATATTAAATGGAAAAGATGTTCTTTCAAAGTCCTTGAAAACTAGTCAGGGTGGGTAGTTGTACACAACGGCATACTAGAGTATTATGAGCATTACGCAGAAATCAGTCAATGACTGGTAAAAGTGGCTATAAGGTGGTAGTTTTCATAAAATTTTAAATGGTATTCGGCAGCGTTGTTTATCTCTACTTTCTAAATTCGTGCTAAGTTGCTTGGTATTTTTTGGTTTGAGCCTTTTTGTTTTCGGTAGAGAACCTGCACAACATTTCTCTCTGATATGCGATCAGGATATATAATATATAAATAGGAAAAGAGAAGCTTGTTAAATATTATATTTAAAAAATGTTTTTATATTAACTTGGGTTACATCTAATTAGTTTTTAAAGTATCAAAAAATATGTATAATTCAAAGGTTATATGAAAAAAAAACACGTTATGGCAATACAATATATCATAGGCTAACATAGGCACATTGCATAGAGCTATACTCTATAACTAGATCTTATATCGGTTATAATATTGATTTATACATATAAGAGTAATTTACTGCTTACAGATTTAGCTTTGTGTTTGATTTCTACCACTAAACCAATTGATTTAAGTTGTTTTTACTCTAGTTTGTATCAATTTTGCCACTTCCAAATTAAGCAGAGGTCAAAATGTATACTCATTTACTTAATATGCGTGATTTGTTCATCGTGACAATCTTCCCAACCAGCTCTGATGTTGATTCATTCCCAACTGTGAATAGAAAACCGCTTTCAACAATTATTTCCCCATTTACAGCCAGGGTAATGAGTTTCTAAGTAAGGCCAGGATTTCCGGACCATATTTTATCCATGAATTGTCAGTGCACTGTATATGTGCCTGTATCGCAGAGTCCTAGTATACGTCTTAACCGTGATAATTTGTTGATGGATTCTATTAATTCGAAGAATTGTAATCACAACACGCTTCACCCCTATATTCTCCTTATACTTATTGGAACTCTTTCAAAAACTATTATAATCTGCTCACGAAGACGTTTCGCCAATTTCTTTTAACCTTTTTTATATTGTGGCGGTCTGTGTATTCTTTCCATAACGAGTGCCTCGATATCCGCTGTGTAAATTCTGATGACTCTTATTTGTTTTGGGCTTCAATCGCTTGCGATTCAATTTATGAAATTAAATTAGTAATAATAAATTAAATTAATTTAACTCAGCAGTGGTTCTTCAAAATATTTTATCTTAGCAGGGACTACTGATGTGTTTTTTATACAATATTTCACCCAATCTACTCCGGAAAATAGGCAGTCGGTGGTACGTGATGGTTAGAATTATGTGTGTGTGATCAGAAAATAAATTAATGAATCATCCACCCGAAGTTTTTCTTTTGATTAAACGCATATTGTTAAATAAATAAATGTATATACAAAAATTAAATCTCTCTTGAATAGCATTTATATAACTTAGAATTTTTAAATAATCAATTGGTTTTTGCTTCCTTAATGTCAATAAATTAACGGCACCGAATATAATAAATAAATTGAAATCTTTAAACAAGAAATAAAAAAGTGAAAATAAAATTAATTATTAGAATAGTAAAGTTAAAATTTTGTTACTTTTCATATAAATATGAAATGTAAAAATTGTAAGAACATGAAAGCAATGTACTTAACCGTAGGTCGAGCTTTGTATCAAATATGGTACATTTCAATTTTTAAGACAACAAAATTTTTGTTCAGTAAAAGTTAAGCCGAAAGTCCATACCATGCGTTTTGCATAACATGCGTATACCGAAAAAGTAGAATCAGTGTATTTGATTGTGACAAGTTACAGAAGAAAAAGCATAATATGCATAGACGCATACAAAGTAGGATTACTTTCTACTTTTCTATGCGAATAATGCAGTGTTGGAAAATGTCAGCAGTTTTTAAACTTGGCACGCCAAATTATATACTATTGTGAATGGTTTCTACAAATATGTTTAAATAGTGTATAAATAAATAGTAGTATAAAAATATTAATAAACACATATTTCATAATAAAGTTTATTACTAATTTAAGAGGAAATTACATTAAAATACATTTTTTAACAAATTTCTTTCATGAACAAAATATGTATATGATGATTGTTTATACATATGTATGTATATGATTGTTTTTATGTATTGAGTGTCATCTATTTTGAATTTATTAATTTGTAAACAAGAAAAATGGAGGATAAATTAACTGAGAACACTCGTCTTGTGTTCTTTTGAGGATTTTCGTAGGCCTTAACAGCACAATACAATGTAATTTTTGTGTAAAACTATTAATAATAAAAACAACTAATAACAATTTTTAATTTTTCCTTCCAAGAAATTAAAAATTTTTGGCAACTTTCAGCAGGAAAAATTTTTTATGAGCAGTACGTCTTATTTTGATCTTATAATATTTAGCTTCTTAATCACCTCTTACTCAAGAAGCTATACTCATTGTGACCGAAATTCACCCACATTTCGATTAATATTTAAATATTTAAGAATCTTTAAACTTTTCATTGAAGAAATTAAAAAATATTACAAATTTTCCCCTTTTTAACACAAAATAAATGTTTGTTTACATTTAATTTTTTTCTTTATCTGCCAGTTTTCACTCTGTTGCTTCTAACACATTTGCCTCGCAAAACTTATAACATTTTTTTCTCCCTCTAAATTGGCCTGTCCTTTTATGTTATGAGCGTTTTTCAAATGTCAAAATATCACATATGTAAACTCATAAATTTGTAATTAATGTCATAAATTCTTTTAAAATTACAATTTGATTTTCTATTTTTTCCAAAAATGTTCTTGTTCGCTTGTTTGTTGTTTACCAAAACAGCTGATCAAAACAAAAAACCAGTCGCATAAACGCATTGTGTGTAACTTGCAATAAAATCGGCATAGAAAGCAAGATTCGCAAGGCGCATGAAAAGGATGGTATGGACTTTCGGCTTTAGATGCCTGAATTTTTCTCGTTTTGTATGTATTGTTATAGCCGTTATTTTAAACCAAGTAAAAAATTTCAAACAGGCTTTAAAAAATCCAAAAACTTCATAATTCTGGCTTATTTATCAGTTTTGATACATACGACTACTTAGTGATTCTGTGGTGTTGCTTTTATAAAATTTTAAAGTTTTCAAAGATTTTCTGAAGTGAGAAGGAATTGAAAGTTAAGTGTTGGATGAAAGTGAAGAGGTTAAAGTTTCTGTTCTTGATATGCCTGCTGCTGAAGACTCTAAAGAAGAAGAAAAAAGGGCTCATCTTATGAACTGGCGAAAGTATTGGCAGCAACAGACATGACAATCCGCTGTTTATCGTCTAAGATGGTACTACTTGGAACGGCGAACCGTATGCCTTTAGTAGTTTGCGAAGAGAAAATGTTGGTAGCAGTTGTTTCTTGAAATGTTGTAGACTCATTCTTACTGCTTTTCTCATATTTATCCCACGTGACAGGCAAACATTTGAACAAAGTGTTTAGCTATATGTTTTATTTCATAGATCTTACAGAAGGATAATATTTTGGTCAACGGCTGAAGTTTTTTAGCTTTTAATAACCTCAATAATCTTGTTACTCTCTATTGTGAGCGTTACTGAAACTTATAAATAGCTGCAAAACAAGGATTCTTGATGTCAAAGTGTTACCATTTAAAAAAAAATAAAACCAAGCTGACATGAAGTGCTTGATTTTTACGTAAAAAAACTATGCTGCAATGTATATCATGTCAAAAATTTTTGCGTAGGTTATATAAAAGTGATAATAAAATGTATTAATATAAAATAGTTTTATTAAAATGAGTTAAAATAAATAAAAATATTTAAATTTTTTTTTAACAAAATCTATCAATAACTGCGACAATTCTATGTACTGCATTTATGTATCAAAAGTGATACATAAGCCAGAATTATGAAGTTTTTTTTTTAAAGTTCGATCTACGGTTTTTTGTCAGAATACTGATAATAAAGCTTTTTGTTTTCCTCAAGGAAAATAAATAATTCTTAATATCCAGCCATTGCTAGTTTTAATTTTATTGTTTTCTTTATTTATATTTGAATAGATCACAAATCCGCAAGACAAAATTCACAGAGGTCAAGAAGCCCTTTATTAAACGATGTGCCCAATAATGCCATGGAACCAAGATTTCCAAGTCCTGGACTTAATTTTAATACCAACAGTACGTCAGGCCCAAACTCCCAAAATTTCAAAAATCAAAATTCATGCTTAGAGGTAATTTAGTTATAAATTTATCAATTTAAATTTTTATTACAATTTAAAATGTTTGAATAACTGTCATAATTTGTAGAACTAAAAGTAAAATAAACATACTGATATTGTTTTTTAATTTTCGTTTTAAAAGCGCCAAAATCTTCAACAAATACCACCCCAGTTTTGTCGACGCACCGATAATATGCCTTTAAATCCTAACAATCGAGGTAGTCAAACAAAAATGTCTAGCGCATTTGATCCTATATCATCATTAGCTCAAATGTCGCAACAACTGACGGGTGGCGGAGTGGTCTTAAATTCTGGAGGAGTTGGAAATTCGCCGAATAATATCTCCGGTTTAATGGGTGTACCCGGTGGTATGAATGACATAAATATGAATGGATTGATGGGAGCACAGATGATGGGTGGACCCGTTGATCCAAGCATGGACCATTGCAATCAAAATCCTAATAACGGCGGAAACTTAGTTATGTCCGGTTTAGGTGGAGGAGGAGGACCAGTACCAGGACCCTTCGGCCCAGGAAACTGTAATATGATGGGCGGAAATCCAGGACCAATTTGTCAAAGATTATTGAATCCAAAAATGTGTGGACCTAATATGTCTAGCGGTTTCAATCCAAATCAAGTCGGAGGTATAGGTATGCGTGATGGGCCTTCAGGATTTTCCGGCATGATGTCTTCACATCGAATGATGAATCATCGCATGTCAGCTAATTTTAGTAATTTTAACGTATCGCCAAATATACAAGTAAAAGCCAGTACTCCAAACACAATTCAGTATATGCCGGTTAGACCGCAAAATAATACAAACAATAATATGAGAGTGCCTCCTAGTCTGGAATTTCTTCAAAGATATGCTAACCCTCAAATGATGGGAAACACTGGTGGAGTGCCGGGTGGTGGCCAGGGTGCGTCTCCATCAGACATGTCAGCTATGAATGGTCCGAATGATTTAAATAAAATGCCAAATACAAATAATAATATGGGAGTAGTTAATCCAAATACCATGAATCAAATGAATTTCTTCGCAAATTGTAATCAGATGTCAGGAATGGGAGGTATGGGCCAGCCTGTTGGAGGCGGAGTTTCTGAGCAAGATGAAATGCAAGGAGGTGCTGGTATGATGCCTAATCACGATCCATTGAATATTCCAGGTCCTCATGCTCCCATGCTGAGGGGCATGAGACCAATGCGTCAAGGAAGTTTGCAATCTAGTGTTGGCCTGAACGCAGGTTCACGAATGCAACATCCTGGTATGGGCAATATTCCACCTCCAAATGGTATGGGAGGCAATTCTTTTCCTAGTAATGACGGAGAATCGTTGGACTGCAATGATCCAACCAATGGGAATATTTTTAACAATCCTGCATCAGCTGGTCTCTATCAACAGCAGAAAAATAATAAACCACCTCCAATGGGAATGTCACATGGTCCATCTAACCTTAATCCTAATAACAGCAACAATGCTTCTATATCGAACAATAACGTCATAAATGATCAAAATCCTTCTTCCAATCCTATACAAAACTCTGTAATGATGGGACCGAACAGTTCTATGTTAGGCAGCAATATACCATGCAATAATGCAGGTGGTCCAGGGGGACCCATGACTGGTTCGAATATGGGATATAAACCATTTGTAGGACCCGCATCAAATGACTTGAAGTATGCTCAACAGTATCATAGTTTCCAGCAACAACTATATGCGACTTCCACCCGAAATCAACAGCCCGGAGGTGGACAACAACAGCCTCCAATTGGAATGTCACCCAGCAGTAACCCAAACGCCAGTTTTTTTGTTAATAAATGAATTATGCTCTAAGCCCTCTTACAAACCATGTTAATACTAACATTTAATTAATTATGAAAAAATAACTAAAACACGAAAATAAAACATATAAAAAATAATTGTTTTAAACAATCAAAATACAAATTTAATTTTTATTTACAATTTGAATGTTATAAATTGAAGTATGCAACATTGCGCTGCAAATATGATTATTTTGCGCTAACGTTGCCAATCACATGTTGCAGATGCATCTTTTTGCTGATTTATTTGTTTGCATTTACGAACGAACAAACACTGCAGATATGGAAAAATTATTAATAAATTTGATTTTTGAACTGGACTATAAAACAAATGACAAAATGTTGTTAAATGCACAAAAAAGTGTACTTCGTGCAAAAAAGAAGGCATTTAAGGAAGAAAAAAGAAACTTATTGTTAAAACTCTCATTATCCCTCTCT
The DNA here is from genome assembly GCA_936449025.2 of Sarcophaga subvicina. Taxonomy (NCBI): domain Eukaryota; kingdom Metazoa; phylum Arthropoda; class Insecta; order Diptera; family Sarcophagidae; genus Sarcophaga; species Sarcophaga subvicina. The sequence continues at coordinate 13,267,468 of OW388085.2, read as the reverse complement.
CACTCATTGAGCCAATTCACATTAGCACATTTTTTAGTCCGCACAATTTTTGTTCTTTTCAATTTACACGGGATGAATGTTCGTTTGACAACAAATGTATACGTATACAGCGCTTTGTATGTATTAGTGTTTTTGCATTCATTTGATGTTTGGCTTTTAAAGTGTACACAACAAATAAACGAATAATTTTAAAATTATTCTATGCGGAATTTCACAAATTTTCGACTAATAATTGTTTTCAATTCATTTATTTTTGTGCAGATTATTTAAACTAATTATTTACAAAAATCTTTTTGTTAATTGTAATTCACTAACTTACTTTATTCTTATTTTAACATTTTCTTTAATTTTCATTTTTATCAAATATTTTCTTAAATATCATTCATTATGGAATACTCTTTATTTTTAATATCAACTATTTTCCTAATTACTAATTATCTCTTTTTAATCTTTACTTATAAATTATCAAATATTCTCTTATTGTTAATCCCGTTAAATCATCAGATTTTTGTCAAGTATAAATAAGCTTTCGTTTTTAAGGATTGGTTAATTAAGAAAATATTCGTTGAAGTGACAACATTAAATAAATATTGATTTTAAAAAGATCATTCTTTTACTAAAGGCAATAAGAAAGAGGAATCTGTAAATGGAAAAGCAACAAAGACGTGTAATGATTTGAAAATAAAGAAAAAAATCCAAAAGGGAAATGATTTTTTGATTTAGTCGTTAGTTGCATTTGAAACAATGAACATGATCACAAAGAAAGGGGGATGGTCGCATAAAATCATTTCCCTTTTGGATTTTTTTCTTTATTTTCAAATCATTACACGTCTTTGTTGCTTTTCCATTTACAGATTCCTCTTTCTTATTGCCTTTAGTAAAAGAATGATCTTTTTAAAATCAATATTTATTTAATGTTGTCACTTCAACGAATATTTTCTTAATTAACCAATCCTTAAAAACGAAAGCTTATTTATACTTGACAAAAATCTGATGATTTAACGGGATTAACAATAAGAGAATATTTGATAATTTATAAGTAAAGATTAAAAAGAGATAATTAGTAATTAGGAAAATAGTTGATATTAAAAATAAAGAGTATTCCATAATGAATGATATTTAAGAAAATATTTGATAAAAATGAAAATTAAAGAAAATGTTAAAATAAGAATAAAGTAAGTTAGTGAATTACAATTAACAAAAAGATTTTTGTAAATAATTAGTTTAAATAATCTGCACAAAAATAAATGAATTGAAAACAATTATTAGTCGAAAATTTGTGAAATTCCGCATAGAATAATTTTAAAATTATTCGTTTATTTGTTGTGTACACTTTAAAAGCCAAACATCAAATGAATGCAAAAACACTAATACATACAAAGCGCTGTATACGTATACATTTGTTGTCAAACGAACATTCATCCCGTGTAAATTGAAAAGAACAAAAATTGTGCGGACTAAAAAATGTGCTAATGTGAATTGGCTCATTCAATGCATCAGCCATTTTTATGATTAGTGTTTTGTGTTTATTTGCTCATAATATGATTTAATGTTGCATTTACGAACATGTGACAGCTGCAGTGCTGCCAAGGTTTGCATTTATGAACACGATGCTCATAACATGCAGCGCAATGATGCATTTACGAACAGGCCCAAAATGTTGAAAAGAATAGAATCCTTAATTTTATATACGAAATTGCTTTTAGAAATTAAAAACCAAAAAAAAATTATGTAGCTTACTGTATTTGATCACATAATTGATTCTTGGATTATAAAAAACTAGTCTAGAATATCAACCTTAGAACTTGCTAAAATTTTTTATTATTTAATTTCCATACATCTTTAGTTATAAAAGTACATATAGCAAATGGAAACCTTTATTATTTTTATTCTTCTTTTTTTTATTTAATATTACCAATAATTTTGAAATAGGTCGTGTTCGTAAATGCATCACTGCGCTGCATAATATTATTATTTTGCGCCCACACTGCTGATCACATGTTGCTGATGCTTCTTTTTGCTGATTTATTTGTTGCATTTACGAACGAACAAACACTGCAGAAATGGGAAAATTATTAATACATTTTATTTTTGAACTGGACTATAAAACAAATGACAAAATGTTGTTAAAAGAATTATTAAAGAGAAGAATACGAAATCCGAAAGTATTGTGCCAAATTACATGCCGGTAGATCGAGGGAATGTCTTGTGCCATACACTTCATCGAAGTCGTCAAAAACGATCATGTTATGGCACTCCTTCCAGACTCTTTATTCCTTTGTTTATAGGTTTAAAAATTTTCTTGTGATTTGTTCTTTAGCGTGACTAAATTCTTCAATTTTTTTTAGCATTTTTGTTTTCTCCCGGCTATAAATTTATTTTCTATTTGTTGGGTCATTTCAACTTCTTATAATATTTCTTATATATTATTTTAATAATAATAATTAATAATAATAATTATGAAATAATAATACATAATAATAAATTTGCTAAAAATTAGTACCGCCCTAATATTAAGTTAATTTTAAGTTCATTGAACATATAGCAAATAGGCAAATATAAGCAACGGAGTTGCTGAATAGCTTTACACAGTTAGAATTAAGTATATAGAATATGTTAGGATTAAGTAAAGATTGAAGAAATAAATTAGTTGATAATTAGAAACACATTCGATCGGTTCTTTTCAATTCGGCAAAGGTTTGGTCTTCGCGGTCATTATTTCAAGTGTCCCAATTTAAGATTAAATTATAATTTGTTTAATTTAATGTATTCCTTAAAAACTATTAAGGAAAAACACCATTTCTAACCTGGTTGTTGTTAATAATTTAACATTTTTTTCCTTCACCTTCGAGGCTAAAAAAGAGTAAAATAAATAGGAATAAATAATAAAAAAAATATAAAATTTTTTTCTCACGCATTCAATGCATCAGTTTTGTGTTTATTTGCACATAATATGCTTTAATGTTGCATTTACGAACATTTAACTGCTGCAGTGCTGCCAAGGTTTGCATTTATGAACATGATGCGCATAATATATAGCGCGGTAATGCATTTACGAACAGGCCCCATGTTTTAATGGTTAAAATAATAAGGGTCGTTATTACAACTTGCCGTTAAAGTAGGGTTTAGTAAAAGGTAACTTTAGCTAAAGTTAACTATAAAGTCACCTTTAACTTTTTTTCATTATTACAACTTAAGCCGAAAGTCCATCCGTTTCATGCGACCATGCGTTACATGCATATACCGACAAAGTAGAATCGGTGTAGTTGTTTGTGGCAAGTTACAGAAGAAAATGCATAGACGCATAGAATGCATTAAGTAGGTTTACTTTCTACTTTTCTATGCGACTCATGCATTGCTAAAATATCTGCTGTTTTGTAGTACTAGAGACGATAAATTACATTCTATTGTGAATGGTTTCGATAAATATGTTCAGATAAATATAAATAGTGTATTATTATTTTAAATACGTTTTTTAACATTTATTTCATGAACAAAATTTGTATACTAGTTATCGATTGTTGCTATGTACTGAGTGTCATCATTTGAATGTATTAATTTGTAAACAAGAAAAATGGAGGATAAATTAACTGAAAACACTTGTCTTGCGTTCTTTTGAAGTCTTTCGTAGGTCTCAGCAGCACAAAATAACATATACATATGTAAATTCTTAAGCATGTAATTAATTCCATAAACATGTAATTAAAACCAAAATTTGATTTTCCATTTTTCTCAAAATTGCTTATTGTTTTACCAGAATAGCATAAAACCAGTCGCATAAAACGCATTGTGTGTAACGTGCAATAAAAACCTAATATAATGGAAGAATCGCATGAAACGGATGGTATGGACTTACGGCTTTTTTAAAAATATGGAAGTGTTAGAACAATATCCATAAATATATATTTTTTAATGAAAAACTATTAATCAGCTCGTTAAAATCCTGCATTTAGTTAAAGACAAGTTGTAATAACGGCCCTAAGGAATATATATGTATTACAATTTAAATAAAATAAACAGTTCCATAAAAGTTTGAAGAGGTACAAAATTGTTAGAACATAAGTAAGTGGTACTTGTGGTCAAACTATTCCAGTATTATGAATTCGGTTGCGGCAAATGAGTTAATTTTTTAATTCATTTCTATTAAGTAGTTTTTATTAATTAGGTCTAAAAATAATGACATTTTGCTTCAGATTGTGTATTCAATAAATTTTTGTCATTATTATCTTCCACAATATGGAACTTTGAACATTGGTATATGAAACAAAAATGCGTGGTATATGAATTAATTGTGGTTAGCGTAGTATATGAAGACATTGAGTCAATAGTAACCGCATTATAATTGGGAGAGGAGGTCAACGTGCTAGAGCCTAGTGAGTCAATATTGGGAGACAGCTTTCATCACAAGTACTGTTTACCAGGCTCTTAAAATCAATTACAACTCAACCAAAAATAGCAAAATCCAGCATGACTAAATCATTTAAAATACTTTTATGGAATGCAAACTGACTAAAATCTCATTCGAATGAACTACAAATAGTATGATATCTGTCTGATATCTGAAACATATTTTGCAAACTAGTCATTTATAAGATTTCGCGATTTTGAAATGAATCATACTCCGCATTCTAATAACCAATCCCATGACGGAAGCGCAATCATTATCCTTAAAAATTTGAGCACCACGAAGAGAAAAAATTAGTTGTGGTGAATTCCAAGTCAAAAACGTTTCAATACAATTTTGAAAACTAAAACTAAATGTTACTGCTTTATATAGTCCACGTCGTCAGAATATTAAATCTGAAAAATACGTACATTTATTCGACAAGTTGGGTAAACGTTTTATTATTGGATGTGACTTCTTCAAGCAAGTCAAGTTTCAAATCACCGTATACATATACCACCGTTATACGGTGTTTCAAATTACAGGACACAGCCATACAGTATCGAAAGTTTTGACAGATGAAAAACCTTCATAACATAAAAGCATAGGCCAATTTAGAGGGACAAAAAAATGTTATAATGATTTGCGAATCAAATGTGTTAGAAGCAACAGATCAGATATACAGAGTAAAAACTGGCGGTTAAAGTAGAAAAACCAAATGTAAATAAACATTTATTTTGTGTTAAAAAAGGTAAAATTTGGAATATTTTTTAATTTCTTCAATGAAAAGTTTAAAGATTCTTAAATGTTTAAATATTAATCGAAATGTGTGTGATTTTCGGTCACAATGAATGTAGTTTCTTGTGCAAGAGGTAATTAAGAAGCTAAATATTACAAGATCAAAATAAGACGTACTGCTCATAAAAAATTTTTCTTGCTGAAAGTTACCAATATTTTTTCATTTCTTGAAAGAAAAAGTTAAAAATTGTTATTGTTATTAGTTTTTTTATTATTTATTGATAGTTTTTTATTAACTCTCGCCAATATAAAAACCCACCCCGAAAACTAAAAAACATAAATAAACAAAACAGAGTTACAATCAGAGAGGGACAGAAATACTTTTCGGTAATATTTGCTGTCCCTTTCATAATTCGCTGGTAAACGTCAAAATTGCGTTTCTATACTGGTTATACGGTGCTCTGTATCGCTTACGCAAATGCTTTCGCAAAATTAGTTCAAAAAGGAGCAACACTGGCACCACAAAATTCACAATAGCGAAGAATAACAAAACGAAATATTAAAACTTGTAAACAAAAACATTTTAAACAAATCATTTGTTGTTATATTGTGACTAAAGAACAATAAATATTTCAATTTATTTTCATTTCACTTCATTTAATTTTAGTTTTTTTTTAAATTCTATTAATTAAAATAATATTTTTTTTATGCCACAAATGACCATTTTTATTTAAATCGGTTAAGAGATCTGAATCTAAAACTTCTGCTTCTAGCAGATCTGTACAGGCATCACCATTTGCTATCATAGGCCGTGTTGTTGTATTGTTGGGATTGGTAACAACAATAATATTGTTATCTAACTAATTTTGACGCCTTTCACGTTCTCTGAATATGTGTGGCGCCTCGTTGAATTCCTCTAATTCATCCATGCCTAAAGAAAAGAAAACAACAATAACAAAAATTATAAGAAAAGAATAATAAATAATCATTTGAGAATCTTTACGTCCTAGACTAGAATTAAAGCGAACAATCGCGCTTCTACCAACTCTATTTTAAGGCTATTCAGTAACTAATAAGAGACAAATGCACTCTATGGGTTCATTAGAGCATCGAGTGTCCCCGAAACCTGTCAACAAATTACAGTCGGTTTCGGCTATCTGATATCCTTAGACGGCCACGTCTCATCCAAAATTGTGGAATTTAAAACCTCCTCTCAAAAGTGCTACCCTACAAGGACCCTATATAATGTTATAGGCTGCATAACTATATCAAAGACCCATAGAGACCATTAATGACCTTAGTTTCATTACTGCCTGTCAACAGACATCGGTTCTTTTTGTTTTAATCCTTCTTTAGCTTTTCCCTAAAAAATAATAATTTAGATATAAATATAAAAATTTATTTGTGCTTACTTAAATGATTCGTTTCCTTTGCTTTTGATATTTTGTTAGCGAAAGATATTTGCGTTTAACGAACAATTTTGACATGCGCTTTCGTATTACAGAGTGCGGTGAGGCCACATTTGCGCAAGGGAAAAAATTAAATGCGTAAGGAAAATACGAAAGCGCAATAAAGAGTACCAATTGTTCGATTACGCACCATTTTCTTTTCGCATCGCAATAAAGAGTAACCCCCCTGGTTTAGTAACGTTACAAAATCGCCTAATCTTATTGACTTTTGTGTTATGAAAAATCTTTCGAAACAGTTCTTAAAAATAAAGGAAGGTTATAAAATGAGCCCTGAGCAATCATCTATTTATCTTTACATAAAAGATTTTGCTAAAATTAACCATCACCTTTTCTCATTAACAAATACACCGATTGTGAATAAATACCGGCACGTAGTAGATGAAATGAGTGAATTAAAGTGAAGTAAATTAAACAAAATCTGCCCAAAAATTAAAAGAAAAATTCAAGAGGAAAATTTTGAAACATTTAAGGGGTTTAACAAAATATCTATATTCTATTCGCTCTGGAAGGAAAATAATGGTTTAAAAAGACCAGCAACCCATATTCCTACAATAAGGGATGGTACAAATTGGGCTAAAAGTAATTTATAAAAAGTTCACATTTTTGCTGATCATTTACAAAACACTTTTTCTTTTCCTGAGGATAATACTTATATGCATCACACAGAGTGCAGAAGAAGTCTTCAATATAATATTAAATTTACCAAACTATAAAGATTTTATCTCATAACTTCAGAATTACTTACCCATGGATTATTAAATATTAAAATCAAATATTTTCCTATTTTGTGAAAAATAATGATACCAAAACCGGGGATATCGCCAAATGAAGTATCTTCGTACAGCCCAATTTCACCTTATTCAATCCTATCAAAACTCTTAGGGAAGCTTTTTTGTGTCCGTTTAATGATTAATTGAATAAATATACTAAAAATACAAAATACTAATTCGACTTTGGGAGTAAAAATTCAACTATCGATCTTCTGTATACCGCTGACATTCCTGTTGGCGAAGATTACATTTCTGCAACAATTGATGACGACACTGCCCTCACTGCAACAGGACATAATGCTGAAAAATCTACGAGGAAACAAGTTGTAGTTATCAATATTTCCGATTGGTCAAAAGAATGAAAAATTAAATTGAATCATTCGAAATCAGATTTAACCTACAAACAAATTGAACATCATCCACTTTATGTAGATAATATTATTATCACAGAATATACACAGAATAGAAACAAGAGTTTGACGTTTCACTTTCCATGGAGAAAGAGACAGCAAATATTACCAAAAAGTATTTCTGTCTCTCTCTGATTGTAACTCTGTTTTGTTTATTTATGTTTTTTTTAGTTTTCGGGGTGGTTTTTTATATTGGCGAGAGTTAATAAAAAATGTAATTTTTGTCTAAAACTATTAATAAATAATAAAAACAACTAATAACAATAACAACTTTAACTTTTTCTTTCAAGAAATTAAAAAATATTGGCAACTTTCAGCAAGAAAATTTTTTTATGAGCAGTACGTCTTATTTTGATCTTGTAATATTTAGCTTCTTAATTACCTCTTGCACAAGAAACTATATTCATTGTGACCGAAAATCACACACATTTCGATTAATATTTAAATATTTAAGAATCTTTAAACTTTTCATTGAAGAAATTAAAAAATATTCCAAATTATCCCTTTTTTAACACAAAATAAATCTTTATTTACATTTAATTTTTCTACTTTAACCGCCAGTTTTCACTCTGTATATCTGTTGCTTCTAACACATTTGATTCGCAAAACATTAAAATATTTTTTTTCTCCCTCTACGAGGTAGGTTAAAGTGCTGCTTTGAGCGTTTTTAAACGTCAAAGGTTTCAATTCTGTGTATATTCTGTGATTATTATCTCCTATTCTAAATCAGCAAAATGTTTTAATTAACAAAATGTATTGGCTAATTGGTAAAAATTCATCATTATCAATTTCAAATGAATGACTTCTGTACAAAGAGGTCTTAAAACTAGTTCGGTGCTATGGCGCCCAACTGTGGGGATGTGCATACTTCAAATTCAAAGACAACGAAACAAAATCATTAGATGTATGGTACATGCACCGTGGTTTGTCAGAAACAAGGATTTACATCTTGACCTAGGTAAGAAGAAATAAATAAAATTTCTACCAACCATGCACACGTTAATGAACATGATTCAAACCTTATCAACAAGAATGGGGAAATACCCATAATAGAAAAATATATTTATTAGCAGATCATTTTTGTATTTAGCATATATTATACGGACGGATGTAGCATTCAACAACATGTGCAAATAATAAAATAATTTGTCAAAATTGGTGTTCTGTGCGGGCAACGTAGCGCGCGAAAAATCATCTTCACCGGTGAGCCCCATTTTGTTAGAATGAATGCGTATGTGAACAAACAAAACTGTCGAATTTGCCAAGAGCGTCCAATGTATTCCCAAAAATTCACTATTTGGCTGATGGCATCATAGGTGCATATTTCTTTGCGAACGTCTTTGGTCAGGCTATCACTCTCAACGACGAGCACTACAGCTCAATGATCACCCACTTCTTATGGCCAGAATTGGATGATCTGGCCATCAACGACATGTAGTTTCAACAGGACGGCGCTACGTGGAATATAGTCATTGGATATTCTGCGCGAGTGATTCGAAGGCATGGTCGCCTCTTGTTCATTCGACCCCGTCGAAGGTGTATGCGAATAAGCCTTAAACCACAGCGGTCATCAAAGCTAACATAACGTATGCCATCGCTCAAGTTAAGGAAAACAGTCGGAGTACGTATTGGAGGGATTTTTCTATGTGACTAACTAATGACAGTAGCACAGTTTTAGTAAATCTATCCTAAGTAGGGGTGTGTAATTCTCTTGAAAGAGTTCCTGCTTCGAGAGATGGTCTAAGACTGACTTCAAAGATTCTTTCAAACATCATAAGTGTATACGAGAATAGACTAATGAGCTTAAAATATTCTGTTTTGGCTCAGGGCAGGAAAATGGTTTTTATTAATATCTCTCGCTAATATGTGTAACGTAAAGAACCTTCATGGTAATAACTATCAGTTCGTTGTAGAGTTAAAGAGTGAATTACTTATAAGGTTGAATCCGTACTTCCCAAAATAGTATGGCTTGAGGTAGCATTCGAGCATTTTAAAACGGGGAGATTTCTATCGTTCGCATGAGATATAGCTTTCGTGCTCGTAGATCGTTCGCTCCACCATGTAGTAGTTCACGATGCAGATAACTCACATCCTTTCTTTGTTGGAGATAGTACAGACATCTTTGTCGCTAATATCAACTAGGGCTTTAATAACATCTTTGGTCTGGTTCCATACATAATACGATAGAAATTCCTAAGGGTTCTTAGATGCATTGGAGTTGCTCTGGGTCTGAAGACAATCGGAGGACGGCAACTACGCCGCTTTTGTTGGTGAAAGTTAATATGAGTAATCTTTACTACAATAGTCTGTATCGTCGTCAGATTCAAAAAGAAAGTTCTCGTCACCTGCTGCTGCCAAACATTGAAATCACTCGCAAATCTAGAGACTGCTTGAGTGATTCGTTGGCGTATGAGAGAGCAGACTTAATTCAATAACTGCGTCTAACGACTGAGATTATCTGTGTTAAAAATTGTGTTAGATTGTTAGTAGTTAGAAATAACTGTGTAATTGAATTTTGAATAAAAAATTCAAAATGGTCATCATCCTCCGGATCGGTCTCATCTAAGAGTTCCGACTCTTTAACAGCATCCCAAAGACGGAAGCCATATCCGATCCAGTGGAAGATAAGGAACCAGCTCTGTATCGAGGTTGCTGGAAGGTAGTCTTCATCCCTTTCGTTCTCATCTATGTCACCCATGTATTCGTCCAGTCGCGTTTCCCCCGTGGATTCATTGTCCCCGGACTCCATGGCTGTCTTTTTTATATACTTTCAGTATGATGTGCCCAAATCCAATAGCCATCACATCATAGGAATTCGCCAGGTGCTCCAGGGATTTCTGATTGACATTTATTGTCGCACAACGAATCCGTGACGCTCCTCTAGTCTAGCAATTTTTCAATTGTGTTTCGGCAACTTTGGATAGCACATCTTTATCATTTTATCATTATCATTTTTAACACCTTTTCCTGCTCCTTTGTATGTAGAGAAATCCAAGAGCGAGTACGTGGCCTGCTCGGTATTGCATCCTTTGGCACTATTTCTAGTTTCGCGCCTGCCCAGATCCCTTCCGGTCTCGATATGGCGATGGAGAAGAGATCCAGAGCTCTTTTATCAGCACACGTTACTAATTTAAGGTGTCCGTGGTGTCAGCCACACATTTGGTAAATTTGTACCGGTCCCGGATTCTCCACCATAACTTCAAAGAAAGCATCGGCAAGGGTGTCTTCCATCAATCCCCAGTTGGATGGCGTAATGCCGCCATCTGGATCTGATCGGTCTACCACTGCCATCTCGATGCTATCTTTAAGTACCTCACTATACAAGATGCTGGTACGATGCGAGCTTCTCTGCTCCTTTGCTCCTGGTGCGTCACTCTCCGAAGGCCGCTGTCTTTTTTACAGCTGCGGGCATTGGCTTAACACCCGTACGCGGATTTTTACAAGTCAGTACCCAGGTAAGGCTGATTAATCCTGGAGGTCGCCAGGTATTAAACTACAGGTTTAAACTACTTTCTATTTGTCGACTAAAGAGGTTACGTTGGCATTGTGGTTGACAAAGATGATGTCAAGAGAGTACCCGGAAACACCGTCATAAACTACGAAATCAAGTAGATCCGGAATTTTGGTGGGGTCTGAACACCAGTAAGTTGTACTATTTCCTGACAAGATTTTAAGGTTGTTTCGCAAAATACATTTATATACATTTTTACCTTTAGGATTAAATAATCAAGAGCCCCACCAAGGATGTTTTGCATTGAAATCTTCTGCAACAATTAAACGAGGTCCCAAACCCTTAAAAAACTTTCGTAATCATCAGATTTTACGCTGCACCTGGGTGGAAATTATATCGAATAAATATTTATAGGCCTACTGTTGTAGACCAGTTTTACACCAGCTGCTTGTAAAAAGTTTTTACAAGTTTCTACGGCAACTTCGTAATGAATAGTCGATTTTATAAATCAGCTAGCTCCAGCATGAGATTTGTAATCAGTATGGTTGGTGAAAGCAAAATCGTATCCTTTAATTCTAACATAAGATCTGTCAGTTAGATGCGTTTTAGATATGAGAAAAATGTCACAGTTTTTGGGCTTCATAAAAAATTCAATTTCATTTAGTTTATTTAAAATTCCATTTGTATTCCATACAGCTAATCTCTTGCACAATTTGCTTATAAGGAGTGACATCATAGTTATTAGCAATTTTCTTATTTAAAAGATTTTCTATGTTTTTAAATGTTGTAATAATAGTTACAAATTGTATTTTAATTATCGATCAGTCTTGGTTTATCAGCTAAATAGCCGTTATGATCATCAATTTTATTCTGTTTTCATCAATCAAATTTACAGCTATTTATATTAATTTCTTAAGTCTAATTTCTTTACATATTCATACTTATGACCTAATATAGTTTTACTTAACTTAGAGTGTGCGTGGTCAGCATTTTGCTAATTTGCAATTATTAAATGCTGAAAATTTGTATAATGAAATTTGATTCCTCGTGCCGTCACAATTTTTAAGTCATTGATAACACAGCTCTGCATGGGTTTTGCAAATAAGATTGCTCCAGGTGTTTCCGAAGGCATTATGCGCGCTGAGCACGAATCTGGTTTCAAAAATTTTCCATCACGTCAGGTTTTCGAGAAAAAGGGGGTTGAAAACCTTAAAAATAGCGTTTTTGGCCATTTTTGAAACATTGTAGAGCTCAACACTGACGTGCTAGAACCATCGCTATTGTTAGAAATTGACAATTGATCTTTGCTCTTTAAAATGAGCCCAAAGCCAAATTGTTTGCATACACCCTTAAAGTAGGGGGTGGGTTTATGTCAAGGGGTGCAAAAGAAAAAGAAACACATTACGGAGGTCCTTAAAAAATAGTCAGATTTACTTGAAAATTGTTACTCAGGGGTTTTTGGGGTCGCTGATTACAGATCTTCATTCAGATTTAAAAAATTCGCAATGACGGCTCCAATATGGCGGTCAAGTAAATCTGATTAATTTTTATATACCTCGACCGCCATATTGGAGCCGCCATTTTGAATTTTATATTATTGAGGAATGTATCAAATGCATTTTTAAGTAGCACAATTTTTAAGTAGCACAAATGTGACCAACACACTACACCTCCACTCTTAAGCCGAAAGTCCATACCATCCGTTTCATGCGGCCTTGCGTTACATGCCTATACCGAAAAAGTAGAATCAGTGTAGTTGATTGTGACAAGTTACAGAAGAAAACGCATAGAATGCATAGACGCATAGAATGCATCAAGTAGGCTTACTTTCTACTTTTCTATGCGACTCATGCAGTGTTGGAAAAAGTCAGCAGTTTTTTAAACTTGGCATGCCAAATTATATACTATTATGAATGTTTTCTATAAATATGTTTAAATAGTGCATCACTATTTTCGCATTTTTCTTTTTTGCATTACAAAAATATTAATAAAAAATATTTCATATTTCATAAAGTTTATTACTAATTTAAGAGGAAAATACATTAAAATACATTTTTAACACATTTCTTTCATGAACAAAATATGTATATGATGATTGTTTATATGTATGTATATATGATTGTTTTTATGTATCGAGTGTCATCTATCTTGAATTTATTAATTTGTAAACAAGAAAAATGGAGGATAAATTAACTGAAGACACTCGTCTTGTGTTCTTTTGAGGATTTTCGTAGGCCTTAACAGCACAAAATATAACATATGTAAACTCATAAATTTGTAATTAATGCCATACATTTTTTAAAATTACAATTTGATTTTCTATTTATCCCAAAAATGTTGTTGTTCGCTTGTTTGTTGTTTACCACAACAGCTGATCAAAACAAAAAACCGGTCGCATAAAACGCATTGTGTGTAACTTGCTATAAAACGGCATATAATGCATGTAACGCAAGGCGCTTTAAAAAAAATTTATACAATTCAAATTGGATGATTTTTTTTTGAATACTTATGAATTGTAAATTTATGGTTATTATATATTATTAAATTTATTTTTAAGTGTTCTAAGAATTATTTTATATTACCATTTTTTTATACTTTATATTTTTAGTCTGCTTTTGTATTTGGTTTTAGCTTAGTTAATACATTTAAATCATGAATATCTATTACTTCATATGGTCCGTCATAAGGTGGTTCATGTTTTCTTCTATTTTCAGCCTTGACCAAAACTAAGTCGCCTAGTTTTAGTTCATGTTATTAGTGTTATTTAATGAATCTATACTTCTTTTGTTTTTATAGGCTCTATCAAGTTTTAGGCACTTTCCAAAGCATGTTTATGTCTAGTCTTTAGTTCAATGGCACAATTTTCAAAATAGTAAATTTTAGGATGATTCATGACTTCATCTCCAGGTAAACTTGGTAATTTTTCAAAAATGAGTTCAAAAGGTGGATATTTATATTCTACATGAGGGGTTATATTGTACGCAAAGGTATAGTAAGGTATCCAACTGTCATTTTATACAAATGACAAAAAGTATTGATTAAGAACCCTATGACTTCACTCCACTGTACCCAACGTCTCATGATGATACGGTGTGGAAAAAATTTGTTCAATTTTTAATAACTCACATATTTCCTTTAACAACTCATTTTTAAATTCTGTACCGTTATCTGATTTTAGTGTGCTAAATAAACCATATTTAAACATTAAATTCTCTACTAGTGCTTTGGCTATTGTTTTTGCCTCTTTCGTCTCTATAGGACATGCAACTATGTATTTCGTTAATTCGCATTGTATAGTTAAAATATATCTAAAATTGCTTATTGGACGTAAAGGACATACAGTGTCAATTACAATAGTTTTGAAACTATCTATTGGAATATCTGTAATCTTTAATTGTTCCTTCGTATGTTTAATCTGTTTGTTACGTTGGCATAAGTCACATTTAGATACATATTCTTTTACATTTTTGTTCATACATACATAATTGGCCATTACAACCGTTCAGTCAGGATTATCAGCTTCTCACATCACTCATGTTGTGTGTGTTAATTGTATACATGAGTGATGGGACCTATAGTTTAAAGTCGACTCCGAACGACAGATTTTTGAGAAACTTTTTTTTGCCAGACATCTGCTGAGAGGAAGTCGCCGAAGAAATAATTTTTGTATTTTATTTTGATGTCTGGCCTGGGGCTCGAACCCTGGCTTTACGTCTAATAAGCCAAAACACTACCTACTAGACTATGGCGACTTCATATTCTTCCAAATGTACTTCTGCTTTAATTTTAGTAAAGTTTTCTTCACTCCGAAAAGTCCTCCTTGGGGGTTATCATGGTATAATATTTATCAGTTCTTGTCTTCTCTCTTCAATTGTAATATTCTGAGGTTTTCTGTATAGCAATATAGTTATGTCATCTTTATTATTTTTGTTTGCTTCGTAATATCTGGCCTTAAATTCATCCGCGGGTGTTATATCAAATATTGCACCATTTCTCTCGATTGCAAATTGAATTGAAATTGTTTCTTGTATTTTTAAATATGATGACAGTTTCTCCAAAAGAGTACCTAAATACTTTGGATTATGGGTGCCCTGGTAGTCTAGTGGGTAGTGTGCTAAACTATTAGCGTGATGGTCGTGGGTTCGATTCCCACCAGAGACTCTGGTCTGCGACACTACACCGAGCATATGGTCAAGTTACTCCGCTCGTATATAATTAGAATATAATTCAGATGCATCAGTCGTGAGATTGAATGGTTTGTCAAAGTCAGGGAAGGCTAAAACGTCTGCTGAAACTAGTTCTTTTAAATGGGTAAAGGCTTCCATGGCAGCATCGTTTACTTAATTTGCACTTTCCTGAATTGATATGCTTTTATTGGTGCATTTTCCCCTCTCTTCAGATTGGCTAGAGGTTTGGTAACCTGAGCATAATCATGTGTGAACTTCCGATAGTAGGAAGTCATTTCAAGAAAACCTTTTAACTCTTTCAAGTTTTCCGGAGTCATCATGTCCATGATTGGATTAACCTTTTTCATATCTGGTTTGAAATGTAATGATGTGTAATGATGTACCCTAGGAACTATACACTAGTTTTCATGAACTGTGTTTTTTCCAAATTCACTTTCAGCTTAGCTTCGCTGAGCCTACCTGAAATAGTATCCACGTTTTTGAAATGCTCTTCTTCGTCCTTACCGAATACTATTATATCATCGAAATACACGTAGCATATTCTGCAGATATATTCTTTGAGCACATCATTGCGGGTGCATTTTTGAGACCAAATGGAAGTCTCAAAAATTCATATTTCCCATTCATCGTGGAAAAGGCTGTTTTAGGAATGTCTACATCCCTCATTGCAACTCGATGGAACCCAGAGATAAGATCTATAGTCGTAAAGAACCTAGCAGCTCCTAAACTAGCAAGGGTAGAATTAATATCTGGTATGGGATAGGCATCCGGTATTGTCACAGCGTTCAAACGTTTGAAGTCTATAACCATTCTATATTGCTTCTCGCCATTTGGTTTTGGTTTCTTCGGCACAATCCATACTGGAGAGTTGTAGGGACTCTTTGATGGGCAATTAATTCCCCCGACAGTAATTCATTCACTTAGCGGTCCACTTCTTCCCGCATACAAGATGGATAGGGATAGCTCTTGGTATAAATTGGGTCATTAGTTGATGTTCTTATTTTAGCTCTTACATTTGTTTCGGCAACCTCTCTGTCATCAATTGGTCCAAATAGTGGCCCATATTTCTCAATTAGGTATTGCAATTTAAATTTAGTATTTTCAGTTACATATTGGATAAACCTGCTTCGAAACGTTTTCAAATAACGGAAGTTTTACTTTGGGTTTAATTGTAAGTACATGATTTTTCCTATCGATTAAGGCTTCTAATTCTTTAATCATTACCGATGATCCCATCAAATGACTCTAATCCTTGTAAAGGTTATACATTATTGTTTCCAACATACGAAAAAAATTGTTCTTCTACTTTTTCTGTGATCGTAATTTCTCCCCCAGCGGATTCGACGGGAAAGGGTTTAGACAATTTTATTGAATTTTTGAAAGATAAGGATTTATGAAATTTTTATTCGTGCTGGTATCAATCAGAAATTTTAATGCTAATCCATCGTTACCAAAGTATTTTATGTGAAGTACGCTGGATAGGTTTGTTTCATAAAATTTACATTCTGTTCCGAATGTTTGGCTGTATAATAGTTTCCGTTATCATCCCTTCTCCTGGGTTCATAGTCGTCACTCCTAGGTCCGATGTTAAACATTCGCTGGTGCTTCGGGCGGAAATTATCGGATTCATATTTCCTCTTGAAGGACTTAATATTTTGGGGTTGATTCATATAATTGATTTGACGCGTTTGTACCGACGAGTCGACATCTATCTTTTCAGCAGGTCCGAATCGACTCTTTCTGCCTTCAAAAATATTTGACCTTCTTGGTGGCAGTCTCAGAGGACTAGTTCTAACGCAATAGTTGTCACAATCACAAAATTCCTCATACTTGAGTGGTGAATAGAATAATTCCTATAGTTAAGGATTTGTACATCCAGGCACGCCGTGTACGCTTCCGGCAGACTCTTTAGTTTCTGCACAATTATCATTCGAGAAAGGTCTGCACTCAATCCTCTGATAAAAACGTCTAATGCTCTATTTCTGTAAGTCTCCATTAACGCGTCTACCGTCTCTTTTGAATAAGTTTCATTTTTCACTTTGTTAACTATTAATGAAAATTGGTGGTTGACCTTTGCGTAAAATTCGTATCGTTTAGAGTTCCCTTGCGTCAATTGTCCGAGCTGATGCTCTAGCGTGCTGATGTCCCTTTTGTCCGCGTAATGGAGACATGACTTGACTGCCGGCCAATCATCGTCAAAGATGTTGTGAGAAATTAACGCACTGTCTGCATTACCCCTAATTTTCCACGAATACTTTTTAAAATCGCCCTATAAATTGGTTTTCCACGCACAATTTCATAACCACTTAGGATACCCTCGCCGGTATGTATCCGAGATACATACTGGGGGGATCTCCCTCAAAAACTTGAACTTCTTTTACCGAGTCAGGAAGTCTATTTGTTTCCTTTAAGTCGTCCTCTGAAGAAGGACCATGTAAGGGAATAGACTGAGGAGTCGCGGGTTGAGCGTTCAACCTTTCTAAAGTACGGATACGGTTATCCGCCCTTCTTAACTCGTTCATCAGGGCTCCTACCGAGCCTGACAATTCCGTAGCTGATTGAGTCAAAGAATCCATATGAAAAATATTAATAATAAAAGGTTTTAAACTCACCATTTGGTAATTCAGGAACGTTGTTCGTTGGTTTTCTTTGGTTATTTGGCTTTGTTTTGTATATTTGGTTTCACTGCGGTCACTTACAGCAATGGCATTACTCTAAAACAAAAAAAAAACACTTCGTGAGAATTTTCATTGAAACATTTTTTTATAAAAATAATTTCACATCTAAATTTTTTCAAAATAAGATTTCAAAATATTATTATTATATTTTTTGTTTTAAGCATTTCGATAATTATTTCATCTTCCTCATTTCACTTTTATTTATTTTCAAATTTTTGATTTTCTCAATTTCACAAATTTTGCAAGTTAATGCTTATCTATTTTTTTTTCAGAAATTTTAGATTAACTTCATATATTTTTCGCTTTTTATTTCGATTAATTTTACAAACTTTTTTCTTGCTTGTTTTCTCAATTTTTCACGTTTTAATTTTTCCATTCATTTCTTAACTTTTCAATATTGTTACATAAATCGAAACGACCTAATATCGTTTAACAATAAAAACGATAAACAAAGGCTACCAGCAACACCAACACAATACACACGACACAAATACGCACTAACACTAAGAATACAACGAACGTGTTGGTTATCTAAAGCTGCACACACACATATGTATGACGAACCTGGCTGCGCCTAGTACGGCAACATAAGCAAAGTACACAAACAACAATGTACTAGTCATACAGTTCTCGAGAAGGCGCGAGCGAGAACCTTCCACATCGAGAACGTTCATCATACTGATTGATACGAGTGTGTGCGGACTATAAAAGGGGCTGGACAAAGCAAGCAGCAGTGAGAGTTAATTTAGTCAGCCTTGTGTGAAGTTGCGTGTGAACAAAATAAGTCGTGGTTGTAAAGATCTAGCGAATACTTGTGTGAACTAGTACAGTGAATAAACAGATTATTATTGTTGTATCGTTAAGTTCTATACGGTGGTACACAAAAGTAGTGTAAATAATAAAGAGATTTTAAGAAAAACTAAAGACATATTTGTTTTTACTTTGTTGCAATTAACGAACTCATATTTAAACGTTTTTAAAAAGGTAAAAACGTAACAATTGGTGTCAGAAGTGGGATTGCAAAATCCAAAAGTAAAAATAAATAAATAAAAAAAAGGAGAACATCCAATTCAAAATGAAACTCTGCGATCTAAAAGTGGAACGGCTTAAACGGGAGTTGGATAAACTCGAGCTGCCAACAATGGGTACGAAAAATGAACTGCAAAGGCGATTAAGGGAACATCTGCAGCTTCAGGACATCGACATCGATTCCTACGAGTTCGAGGATGAAGAGGAACGAGAGGTAAAGGCCCCTGCAACCCCGAGCGGTATCGACATAAATTCATTGCTGGCCGCTATGATGGAAAAAATGCAAGTATTAACTGATGTTCAAGAAGCTTCTAGAGCTGAGAACCAGAAGCTATTTGAAGCTTCTAGAGCCGAAAACCAACGACTGCAAGCAGCAATTTTGTCAAAAATTGAAAAGGAATTGGAAGCAACATCTGGAAAGCTGCAGGAAATCCATGAGTCGGTCAGCAAAAGGATCACTGGTGTTGATGAAAGGGTGTCACATTTAGAAAAGGCCGTTGACACGAGAGTGGACAATTTGGAAAAGACCGTTGACACTAAAGTGCACAATTTGGAAAGAACCGTCGGCTGAAAAATCGTTATGATGGAGGAAAAGATCAACAACCTCCAAAACCAGCGACTGGAACCAGTGCGAGTCGTTTCGGAAAGTACCGGCAGGATAAGAACACCTTGCTTTGATGGTAGCTTACCCCTATCCGTATTCAAATTCCAATTTGAAACAGTAGCCAGCAGAAGCGGATGGGACGATGGAGAGAAGGCTCTAGAACTAATTCTGGCGTTAAAAGGTGTCGCAGCTGAGATTCTAGAAACCATGCCAGCCAGCAGCAGAAACAACTACAATGACTTAATGGTTGCGTTGCAGCGTAAATTTGGCGATGAACACAAACGAGAACTATACCGCATGGAGTTGAGATGCCGGGCGCAAAAGGCTAATGAGTCACTTCAGGCCTTTGCAATGGAAGTCGAGAGATTAGTGCAGCTTACATACCCCGGAGAAAACCACCCGCTGATAGACAACATTAAGACCGAGGCGTTTATGAATGGTATACGCGATCCTGACATTAAACTGGCGGTATGTTCTACACAGAAGACAACTTTTGCAGAGACCGTGGCTTTCGCACTAGCCCAGGAGACCGCTCGCACGATTTCACGACCACAAATGAGCAAAGTACGGAAAATGGAAGTCGTGGAGGAGGAGGAATGCCTTTTGAATAAACTTAAAGAAATGTTGAAGCAAGTTTCGGGAGAAAACGAACAAAAGGCTAAACTTAAATGCTTCAACTGTGGAAAGAGTGGTAATTTCCAGAGAAATTGTAAAGCGCCACGAAAGAGGTCAAGATCCGCCTCACCATCAAGGAATAAGAAACGGGCGAACTACCAACCATCTTCACAAGAGTCCCCGTTAAACTAAAACGAGCTAGCACTGAGGGGCAAGTGCTGGCTCCCACAATCGAGGGCCCCACAATCTCAATATCAGTGATGCAACAGAACAACAACAATCTTACGGCGTGCGGATACATAAATGGCAGACCACATACCTTTACAATAGACACCGGGGCGACGCAGTCTATCATCAGACCAGATGTAGCGAAGGGAAATGTGAGGCACTTAGCAATGTAAGACTACGGACAGCTACTGGAGAGTGTGCCACCGTCCACGCTTCAAAAACCCCTGTGCCATTGGCCAACTTTTTGAGCAAATCGAGTATCGTATATCATGGACGCCTATCTGACAATTCGAATCAAGTCGAATATCATCATAACCCTGCTGACTTAGCGAGTCGTGGTATGAGCGCTAAAGAGCTCTCTATTTCAGATATTTGGTGCTGTTCACGCTGGCCACCTTAATCTTAAGCTTAACTTAAGTTTTGTACAACCGTGTGGTCGTGTGATTGTGAATTGTTAATACTATGACAGATTTGTCAAAAATATATAAGAAAAGAGATATTATTATCCAAACAACCCCCAACCCGAAAGGTACGTTTATGTACATCGAAATAAATAATAATTAATTATTTTGAAACTACTACTTTTGTATTTTATTTCCCCGTATTCTCGCCAAATATTTTATTTTATTATTTCCCCGCTCACCCCCACAGGTGCAAAGGTCCTGAATATTTATCCCGCTCACAGTCTAAGTGGCCACTGTCGTCTTTTAAGCCCAATCATCAACTGAAAACGCTCGATACAAGTCAACGTTGCCTAAACGAATAGGTCCGAAGAATTGTTGAATCGATATTCGGACTTTCCTCGTGCCCTGCGAGCTATGTCTTACATCTTTCACTTTTCACTCTTTTTACCCCAGAAAAAGGTCGTCCCAAGATCCTCTATCTCCTGCGTTGAGTGAAAGTGAGGTTAGGTTGGCAATGGATCGTTTGATCATTCTTTGCCGAATACTCTTCTCGAAAGGATATGTCTTGGTGTTTGTTTGTTTTGCTATTCGAGCCATCCATCTGGAGGCTACAAATGACATATCCACCGAATGTTTTTTGGCCGGTTTTGCTCAATTCTTCTCTCGTCGCGGTTGTCCTTCTCACCTTTATTCGGACAACAGTACTGCTTTTGTTGGAGCAACAAATCTTTTGAATAAGGATAAGACTCAGTTCCTTGAGAACTTTAAACGACAGATTGTCGCAAAGAATGCCTTTCAATTGGCCTTCCTGGGGCTCCACATATGGTTGGCTTATGGGAGGCAAGAGTGAAGAGTTTCAAAACCCATTTGCGAAAGATATTCCATGCCCAAGTTTCACTTATGAAAAATTCTCAACTATGTTAACAAGAATTGAGGCTTGTTTGAATTCTAGACCTCTTAGCTTGATGACAGACAACCCGTCTGACATCGACCCTTTAACCCCGGGACATTTCCTTATAGAAAGTGCCATACTCTCCCCGCCGGACCCTGATTTTTCGAATGAATCTCTAAGCTATGCTAATCGATGGCGTAATCTTAAAATTTTGCACCATTTGTTCGCGCGTCGGTCGAATTGCATAAACGCAACAAATGGAATGTTCCCCAAAGAGATTTCGTTGTGAATGATTTTGTTGTCATCGTTTTGGATCGAAACGATTGAGCGTCGTAAAAAGTCTCAAATATTGTATAAACTGTCTGGCACATTCCCATTTCGTCAAGGAGTGTCAGGGCAGAGAGAGGTGTATGGAATGTTAACAAGAGCACAATACAATGTTGCATTTCCGTCGGCGAGCTGACGATGACCAAGCGGGAAAAAAGATCGCTTCTGAAGTCAAGAGAAGCCATTGTAGAAAAAGCCACCATACAAGAAAAACTGCTCACACCAACAAACAGAAACACAGCAACAGCAAGGAGAGTGCAACCAACAACCAAGCTCTCAACAGGACGTGCTCGTGTGCAGTTCAGCCTTCCACCAGTAATGGGACTATCGTGGCTGCTTCTAACACGCCATCGGGGTCTACCATCGTAATAAACGTGCTAGACAAATAGTTTTTTTTCTCTTTATTATTTCCTTTTCACGTTCTCGACCATTTTTTCCATACAAATTTGGGATTATGCCTACGCTACAGTCGGTAGTGGTCGATTAGTTGATAGGTTTGTAACATGTAGATTGGACGGACAGAATGAGTGTGTGTGTGATTGGCCATCCTTTGATTGAGAGTGAGTAGGTTCGTCTTGAGTCTGAGTTCATGATTCCGATGACAGCGAGTGCGTGATGTAGGGTCCCGTAAACTCATGTTGTGGACATGTACAATGTTATGCTTTTGTTTATTTATTTTTTTTGTATTTGCTGATGGTCAAAAGTGGGATAACGATACATTGTTGCTGTAAACAATAACATCGCGCGAGTTACAGAAACATCCGCAACCACAACAACAACAACAACATCAGACCCACCAAATAAACCACCAAGACTAAATAGCTGCATCAGCATTTATTAATTCAAATTAATTATTGTCAATTTAAATACAAAACAGTTTACTGAACTAATTATTTGTAAAATTATTTAAAATAAATAAAACAGAACACTAAGCAGTTTATTGACCTACTCATTTGCAAAATTATTTAAAATATATAAAATCAGTACTTAACAGTTTATTGAACTAATTCTTTGAAATTATTTAAAGTTAAAAGAAAAAGTAATTAAAAGTAGATAGTAGGCACTTTTGAATTTTGATAATAAGTTTAATGTAAAGAAGAAAATAATAATAAAATCAGTTAATATTTTACAACAGAAAAACAAGTTCGTTTTTTTTAAACGGAATTACTTAAAAAGCTAACTGGCGCAATCGAAAAAAAATTTACGGTTTAGCAACTTTTCTCTCTCAAAACTATTAAAGGATATAATAGTGGAAATGCGGGAACAATTATAAAAAAAATTTAATTGAAAACTGTGACGGGTTATCACACTTTAGAGATGAGTGATTTTTGAAGAACGTTGTTCTCAGTGAACGTGATTTGTTAATCACTGTTCTTTAAAACAGTGATTGTGATCACAGCATTCCAAAAGAAAACAATAATGACAATAACGTATTTTATTAAGTCGTAAGAAAGATACAACTAAATACATACTACGAAAAGACTACTAAACAAAATCAAAGTGGTGTCATCAATGTTATTATTTTAATGTAATTTTTTTTATATGAAGTTTGACAATTAAGTTTCACAGAAAGTTCATGTATAAAAGACAAAAGTAAATAATCAGCATCATCTAATAGTAATTCTGCCTCGCTCAAAATAAAATGAAATAAATTTGAGTATGTAACAAGTTTGAGAGAACGACATTATTAGTAACTGTTATTTGGCAATTTCAATCACTGTAGTTACCCATGAATTATCAATCACCGTGATTAAATCACAGTTTTGAAAATATCGCTCATCTCTATCACACTTCGAGGAAAAAAATATTCCTAAGGTCAGCAGAATCAAGATCAACAGGACCAGCAGCAATGTTATTATCAACAATAATTCTAATGTAAGTCGAAATATTGGATCAGTGGAATATATTATAAAGTTATTATTTAATAAGAAAAAAGTTATAAGAAAAATATAATAAAAATAAAATCAAATGTATGAAAAAAATACAAATTAATATACAAAAGAATTCATATATTAAATAAAATAATTTTTTTTTGCTTTGAAAGAATGCATAAATAAAAAAACATATATAATTAAGAGAATATCATAATTAATTAAGAAAGAAAAAAACTTTAAATGAAATTTTAATTTAATAAAAAAAGAAGAATAAATAATTTTTTTAGTATACATAAAATAATTTACCCTTTTAAACATTAAATATTTGTGTTATAATTATACTATCTCGATAATATAAAATAATTTTAATTGTTTAATATATCGAAATAAAAGCAAACTTATATATTTATAAAGACCAGCGAGTCTTACGAAACCCTCCTGTAATCTTTTTAAATATATGCTTTTCTTGTAAATTTAACAAAATTGTTATATGCCTAAATTTCGTCCCTACTCGATACCAAGAACCCTTATTCCTATTCCAGAATCTGAAATTGATATGAGTGTTAATCAAGAAGGTCAAAGTAGTACAATGAATTCTATAAATAATTCACCCTCGTTAGCGAAAAATATTCTTTAAGAATCCCCGATGCTGTCAAAGATCTGCCGAAATTTGGCGGTAATCTCAGACTGTTATACGACTTTATAGTAATGTAGAGGAAATGCTTACGGTATTGTCACCCATTGATGGCAGCCCTCTTGCCAAGATGATCTTAAGGTCTATACGCAACAAAGTTGAAGGGGAAGCGAGTGAAATTTTAAATATATATAGCACAGACTTAAACTGGCTGAACATAAAAAATAATCTCATTTTACACTACTCTGATAAACGAAATGAAACTTCTTTAATTTGGGACTTACATCTCCTAAAACAAAATAACAAAACAATAGAAGAATTCTATAGTTCAGTTGTAGAAATCCAGGCTACAATTAATAACAATTTAATGATCCATGAGGTGGATCAAAACATAATTAAAGATAAACGAGAATTGTTTGATAAAATGTGCCTTAACACATTTTTATCCGGTCTTAAAGAACCACTAGGTTCATCAATAAGGGCTATGAAACCAGAAAACTTATCAACAGCTTTTTCATACTGCATTACAGAACAAAACATGTTCCATATAAGACAAGGAAATAGGAATTTTGCAAGGAAACCAGACACCCATAGACAATATCACGTTCAAAGACCATTCACCCCAAGACCGCAGCAAGCAAATAATTACAGAAACGCGAATTATGGTCCTCCGATATATTTAAATAGACCACAATTACCAATCAACCAACTATTCAATAGAACACAGTTAGCACAGAATTTTAATTTACAAACTCCCAGACACACACATTATCAAACAACCACAAACAATCAAAACCAATTTAACAATTTAAAACCACCACAATTTAACACTAACACAAATTTCCAAGCACCAGAACCCATGGATACTAGCTCAGGCTATACTCATTTTGCAAACAATAGTGAAAACTTTAGCATCTATTCAGATCCTGACCATTATAACGTTCCAAACTACTATATATCTGGTATGGACAATTACAACGAAATAGAAGATGAACAAAATTTTCAATTGAATGCCTCCAAAACCCAACAGGATATCTAGATATCAACAAACATGGCACCAACCTTCCTTACATAAATATATCATCTCTATTTGGACGTCCACTCCGTTTTCTTATAGACACGGGCGCTTTAGCATCTTTTATAAACCCAGAGTACACAAAAAACTTGAATATAGAAAAATGTACAGCAATAATTATAACTACTGTGTTAAACAAACACCAATTCATAGAATTCCAAGAAAGTGGAATCCTAGAATTCTTTGTTTTTAAATTCCACAACTATTTTGATGGTCTTATTGGACTCAACATACTTACTAAACTAGGCGCAAAGAAGAAAAACAGTTAACCACAAGGAATTGCTGTATTCCTTTGTCTTTTAAGCCAAACTTAACTTACGGTAAATTTCTCATAACACCAAAAACTAAAGCTATTAAAAATTTCTGTAGATTTAGAACATGGCGATTTCTTAATCCCCAAAACTTCAATAAACCTAGAAGTAACCATTTCACCAGGCATGTACAAAGCGGAAAACTGGTACAGTTTCGTTGAAATAAATAATAGGTCAAATTCAGACAAAATAATTTTAATCGAAAGTCCAATTAAAGTAAATACAATAACAGATTCATATTATAGAGAAATTAATAATATTAACTTCGAACATCTTCCTGAATATCAAAACCCTAAATTACTAGACAATCTTTGAATTGACCATTTAAATGTAGAAGATTGGAAAGTTATAACAAGACTATGCAAAGAGTTTGAAGATATTTTTCTTCAAGAAAATCAGTCTCACCTTTACCAATAAAATTAAACACAACATTGTCACCAGAGATGACATTCCTATTTACACAAAATCATATAGATACCCCCATATTCAAAAAGCAGAAGTAAACAAACAAATTTCAGACATGTTAAATCAAGGTATTATACGGGAAAGCTACTCACCTTGGAGTGCACCTTTTTGGATAGTCCCAAAAAAGCGGACGCGAGTGGAATAACAAGTGGCGTTTAGTATTTATTTATTTAATTATTAACAATTAATTACAAATTAAAGGTTAATATTTAAAGAGCAATGACAACTTAGGCCTACAGCTCAGAATAGTAGAAAGATAAACAATCTTACAATATATTTATATGATAATATATACATATATATATATAACAATTGTAGTACAAAAATATTAATATACAAATAAGATTAATTAAATTAGATATTGAGAAATTAAATTGATATTATTATGAGTATAAGTATATAAGAATAGTTTGGGATCAGTATCTCCAAATATTTGACATCGAATTCTATCAAATTTAGAACAATCAACAAGAAAGTGAATTGGATCTCCATTATTAGCGATACAGTCGCAATAAATTATGCGATTTTGATTGAGCAAGTGGCCATGAGTTAATTTGGTATGTCCCAGTCTAAGACGAGTAAGCTTAACAACATCCAATCTATTAATGTCTTTCAAAGTAAGATCACTTATAGACGAACAATTTATATTAACTGTCTGATACCAAGCAGAAGTGTTTTGGAATAATTGATTTCTGCCTCTGGTTGCATAGTGGGAATAGATGTGATTATTTTCATTGCCTGTGATACCACAATGACTTGGTGCCCAAAAAACAGAAATATTCGTTCGTTAATCAACGTCTCTCTAATACGGGAGGCATAAATATTGTTGTTAAAGATGTTCCTAATAGATTTTATAGATGACAGGGATTCAGTGCAGATAAAAATCTACCCCCTATGGATTTAGCATATAAGAAAGATTCGCATAAAGCGACTAGTTCAGCAGTAAATATTGAGCTGTAGTGCGGTAACAAAAATCTTCGTATAACTTTATCGTCCGTTGTAACACCAAATGACACGAACTCGTTATTTTTAGAACCATCAGTAAAAATAAATTTGTAATCTGAAAATTGAGCCCTAATTTCATTAAAAAGGAATACGAAATTGAGATGGGCTAGTATACGATTTTGCAAACTTAGTCATAGAAATTTTAAAAATATTATGATCTAAAGTACATGGAGGGTTAGTATTGTTGATTAAAGAGCTTGGATTAAAAGGAATATCTTACGCACGGTATTTCCGTACAACCCTGTGTATGATCGATGGAACTCTAAAGAAAAACTCTGAGAGTAAATAAAAATTGCCATGGAAAAGCTTCTCAAAAATCTGTCGTTCGGAGTCGATTTTAAACTGCAGGTCCCACCACTCATGTATAAAATTAACACACACAACATAAGTGGTGTGAGAAACTAGGACGTTGTACATTGGGTAAATTCGACCTCCGGGTACTGTACTTGTCTTAATTGACAAGTACACGTCCTCTAACCTAACCTGAAGCCATATTATTTAAAGAGAAATTCACTGAGTACAGAGGATAAATGTTTATTTTATGGGAATCGCGTAGTAATACCGGAAAAATTAAGGCATCACATATTGGATCTCTTGCACGAAGGACATATAGGAGTTGTAAGGATGAAAGCGTCGGGTAGATCGTACGTATGGTGGCCGGGTATAGATCAGGAGAATTATTTGTTAGCAGTTGCAAGGTATGTCAGACATGTCAAAGGGAAAATAAACCAATATTATCATCTTGGAAGGAAGCATTATTAGTTATATTTGATGTACAAATATTCAAAGTAGATTGAGGTAATTACAATGAAAAAGACAGAATCAGGTCATGTATGCGAGGAATTACGGAAAGTTTTTATAAATTTTGGGTTACCTAAATATATAGTTAGTGAAATTTTTTTTTTTCGCCGAGGAGGGGTAAATGTACGTAACCGCACCATAGAGGAAGTCGTCCCATCCTCCGTGTGTGGGGCCCTCACCCACTAAATCCCCCCTCGTCTCCTGTGGACTTGTTTGTACCCACTCCGGAACTACGGTGGTATTACTTCGGAGTGGAGTCCTTTTGGCCCTTTGGCCCCTTCATGTTCATATCCGCGTCCTGATTGCGAATCGAAAGTTGAGGAGTCATCTAAGCGTCTCCACTATTCCTTTCGTCTAGATCATCGTCTCGGTTATGCCCGGCACGTGTGACAGTATCACCTATGCCGACATGTTTACTCGTTCTGCAGCTTCAAGATCTATCTTCTTCCGTCTCAGAATGCGCTCTATGTAATTCACTACCGAGGTCCAATTTTCACTACTCGCAGTCATAACGCCGACAATATTAGCGGCTGTGATCGTTCCGACTATTGACGTCAGTACAGAGCGATAGCTCTGCCAGCGTGCACACTCGAAAACAGTGTGCTCTGCGTCATCAATTACCTCCCCTTCCTCGTACAGGCAGTAAGGGGAGGCGGCCTTGCCCATTCTGTGCAGATATTTCCTAAAATATCCGTGACCCGATAGCATCTGTGTAACGTAGTAGTTTATCTCTCCAAATTTCCGACCGATCCATGGCCTTGTGTCCGGGATAAGTTTCGCGGTCCATCTTCCTCTATCCTCCTCGTTCCATCGTTGTTGCC
Source organism: Sarcophaga subvicina (assembly GCA_936449025.2). NCBI lineage: Eukaryota > Metazoa > Arthropoda > Insecta > Diptera > Sarcophagidae > Sarcophaga > Sarcophaga subvicina. The sequence goes on along the minus strand of OW388085.2, from coordinate 13,238,296 downwards.
ATTTTGAAATGGTGTTTTCCCTGAAGTAACCGTTTATATGATATCTAGCCGATTTCGCCTTATAACTCTCCATCCGCTCTGCCGCCAGCAGATCCACAGGGATTATACCCGCTATCACCAGTACGACCGGAGCGGACACTGTACGGTACGCCGACGCGACACGCAATGCAGCCGTTCTCTGTACCGATACAAGTGAGTTTGCCCTCTTCTTAACATCTAGTGTTTCGGCCCAAATTTCGCTGCCATAAAGCATAATGCTGTTTCCAACATCCATCAGGAGTCTCCGTCTCGCCGGTAGCGGTCCTTCAATATTCGCCATTAATCTGCTGAGCTGTCCGACGATCTTTTGGGCCTTGTTAGCCGAGTACTGAATCTGATACGAGAATGTCAGTCTGGGGTCCAGCCTTATTCCTAGGTATTTCACCGAGCTCTCGGTCCTAATTGTCTCGTTTCCAATGCTCATGTCCACATGCAAGGGGATACGACGACCAGTGATTAGCAGCAATTCCGTTTTATGCATGGCCAGGTCTAGGCCGTGGGAATCCAACCATGCTTTTGTCCTTAGCATAACGCGTCTCAATTTTCGTTGTGCCTCTTCCGTGTTCCTGGCCGTGATAACAGCTGCGATATCGTCTGCGTATCCAACCAAGAAAGTTCCGTCCGGCTTATCCTCCCTCAGAATTCCATCATAGCTAACGTTCCACAGGTCGGGGCCGAGGATAGATCCTTGTGCCGCTCCAGATGTTACTTGTTTCACTCTTGATCCCGAGCTTGTGTTATACACCAGCTGCCTGTTACTCAAATAACTACTTATCATGGCCAGAATGTAATGTGACACAGAGAAATTGTTCTCCAAAGCATCCAGTACATCGCTCCATCTAAGGCTGTTAAACGCGTTTTTGACGTCCAAAGTGGCAAGCAGTACCACAGGCCTCGTAAAGTGACTCCCACGCTGTGTGACCATAGCTGCTTCAGTCACCTCTCTCAAAGCGTCAATTGTTGACCGACCGGGTCGAAAACCATATTGCCTGGCAGACAGTCCTCCTCTATTCTCAATAGCAGCGGTAAGCCGTGGCTTCAAAAGCCTCTCGAGCAGCTTTCCTGACGTATCCAGCATGCACAGTGGCCTGTATGCGGATGGGTGCTCCGGGTCGCCCTTTCCCTTGCTTATTAAGACCAGTCGTTGTTTCTTCCATATTTCGGGGAAAATACATTCTCTTAGGAACGCGTTGTACATTCCCAGTAAGAGTTGCGGTCTTTGATCGGCAATTTCCCGCACTACCTCAGGCGGGATGCCATCGGGCCCCGGTGCCTTGCCGGGTTTTAGTCCGGCTGCAGCTATTTTCAGTTCCACTTCGGTAAATGGTAAGAATTCTATACCGAGTGTATTCTGCCGTTGTTCGATCCTCGATTCATGAGTAGGGAATAGTGTATCCACTATATTTCTCATCACTCGTTCGTCCATAATTCCCACTGGTTTCCTCCTGTTCAGTTTGTCCATTACAATTTTGTATCCTAATCCGTAAGGGTTTAGGTTTATGTCATCGCGTAGTTCCTGGAACGCCTGGTTTATCTTGCGCGATATCGCCTCCTTCAGAGATTTCTTTGCCTCTTTGTATAATCGCATTTCGTCAACGGCCGGTCCGTTGGGTCTAGCTGTAGTGTACCTCCGTCGTAGTTGTAGACACTCTCGCCTGAGTGCTACAATATTTTCGTCCCACCAGTACACAGCCTTCCTCCTGCTATTCGGGGGTCTCAACCGGTCGTCTAAAGGTAGATACGTTCCCAAAATTCGCGAAGATCAGCCCGGTTCGAGCTGCCATCTCCACAATTCGTCTGCCTCTTGGGTTGGTATTCCGCATTCCCCACTCTACAGCTCTGGAGTTAAAGTCGCCTGCCACTATGAGGTTGCCGCCAATCTGCGTTATTGTATCCTCGATTCTGGCCAATTTCTCCTCAAAGGTTCCCACGTCATCATTGGGAGTCAGATAACAACTCATTAGAGTAATATCGTCAAACTGTATCCAGGTGAAATAATCCCGCCTACCAGATCTTCTCGGTCGGGGGCCCTGGTTATCCGTTATTCATATAGCCGCTGTAGATGTTTCATCACCCAGCCAGAATCCGCTATTTTTAGCTGCATACTGTTCGCTTATAACAGCTACGTCAACTTCCTGCTCCCTGACTATCTGCGATAGCAAAGAAAAAGCCATCCTCCCTCTATGCATATTTAGCTGCAATATCTTCATGCTGCCTTCCGTAAGGTCCTCTCACAACCCCGCGATCCCGGGAGGTGATCCAGAGATCTTCCCGACTCGGCAGAGCTAATACAACATTTCATTTCGTTTCGGCATTATTTTCTCTTATGCCCTTTTCTCCACATTTCATACATAGGTCTGACGTGTCCGGTCCACCACACTCCCACCGTCTGTGACCTATTCCGAAGCATCGAAAACAGCGTGTCGGTTCTTCCCTGATAGTTATTCTACAGCTTGTCCAGCCTATTTTGATCCTCTGTAGTTTCAGAAGCGCATTCGCACAACCTGCAGAGGTTGTTACGAAGGCTCTTTTCTGCTCCCGGCTGTTCGCCCCGGTTATACGAACGGATATATCCGGATTCATTTCGCCCGCTTCTCTTTGTACCGCTGCCAAAACTTCCTCAGTGGTTGTGAGGGCATCTAGGTCCCGAATTTCTAAAGTGACCGTAGGCACAAGGTCCTTTACGGTTGCCTCTTGATTTAGGACGCTCTTTAGGTTCTCCCTGAACTCGTCTCTTTTGCCTCCTTTACCCATTTCAATGAGAATAGCACCTGTTTTCGTCTTCCGGACGGCTCGTATCGCTATCTCCGATTCCTCTGGTTTTATTTGGCTCCGTATGTTCCTCAGAACGTCAGCGTAGCTGCGCCCCTCGGTTGGGTGGATGATTACAGCCTCTGGACGTTCTTTCACAATTTTTTGCCGCTTCTTTTTCTCCTTCCTTGCCGTTTTCTTGCTCTTCACTGTTTTCCATCCCTCGTTCACTGTTTTCTTGAGTTGTGCCGTGTCCGTCGGTTTTCCTCTCGGCCTCTTTTCCGGGCGGGTATCCGTGGGGCTTGAGGCGCCTCTCTTATTGAGGGAACTAACAGGTGTGGAGACATCGTCGTTCCTGTTATTCCTGGTAATCTCAAGAGCCCTACTCGCTTCCTTTTCCATTTCTGCCGCCTTCCCGTTTTCCCGGTAGCTCTTCATTATATCGATGAGTTCCTCTAATTCTGATACTCCGCTCTGAACATCCATGCTGATGTTCCTTGCTCTCGTCATTGCCGCTCTTATCCTGCGGATAACACTTTGGCACTTAGTAAAGGTCTCCTCCTCTGAGTTTCTCATCTTACATATGAACTCCTGTCTAGGGGAACTGTGCCCCAAAAGCGGTTCTCCTGTTCCACCATGCACTGGTTGTGGTGCATGCGATTGCGCACCCTCCTGCGCAGATTTTGGTGTCGTGCCACCCTTCTCTAGCCCAGTGCTCCTCGCAGATGTGCTCTGAGAGTTCGCCGTTGTCTGGGATTTTTTCACCGGTGATCGCCTGATTTTCGGACTGCTCATAAAGGCAACCTCACCCTGCATCATCTCTTCCACTTCTAATATTTTCTTATTCATTTTTTCTTTCGGGTTCCATCTTCAAGCCGCTATCTCATATCGACTATGCAGTTGTCCCTTAAAGACCCCGAGGGTGCCTATGGTGATCAGTGAGGTCCTCGCGAGGGTTGACGCAGATCTTCATGGGAGTCTGCGTTCAGAGCCAGGTCGGACACTAATTAGGAGTCATCTCAACTAAACCTGCATCACCAACTAAATGGCGACGATAATCGAACGTACTTGAAGCCCTGCCACGGATTTAACGGAACGGAGGCGTCTGCAACATTAGCCTGAAAGCCATTTCGACCGGTTTTCATTCGGTGTACTCAGGTAACAGAATGCTACAAACGTCAGCCCACTTGCGTCATCTTCAAAATCGATTTTCCATACATAGTCCAGGTCGAATTGCCGAATCGCCAATCTTGCCTTCTCACATTAGCAAGTATCCAGCGGATGCTGAGTACCAGTACCCGGGGAGCGCCTGATCTAAGATACGGAGGCTGTGAGCTGCTTGGCATGTACTTGCAAGGATAGCCAATCAGTAGCGTTGCCTTGTAGTTACATACCCGCTCCCCTAGTTAGTGACAATGGACCTCCTTTTAATTCTAGTGCCTTTATCAAATTGTGTGGGAGTAATGGCATAATAGTTTTAAAATCTTCTTCTTATCATCGACAATCAAATGGTAGCGCAGAGGGAGCAGTTCAGACAGTTAAACAATGTTTGAAAAAGAGTTTAATAGATTTAAAAACACAACATATAACATGGGAATTGAGATTATATAATTTTTTACTAAAATATAGGAATACGCCATCAACAGTAACTAAAGACACGCTATCAAATATGATATATATGTTTAAACCACGCACATTATTAGACGTATTGGTATCTAAAAAGAAGGAGGAGAATTGGCAGGTATATGCAGAAAAACAAATTTGTGTCAAGCAAGATGAAAGAAAAATCAAAAGTAATCTTAAGAATTACAAAGGAAATGAATCCGAATTTAAAAATATAAATTTTTGTGTGAATGAAAATGTTTTGTATAGAAATGTATTTTCTAATTATGTTAAATGGATACCAGCAAAAATAATAAGAAAATTAAGTAAATTAAGATATGTTGTTTTGGTAAATGGAACTCAAAAACATGTACATATGTATAAATCAATTAAGAAAATTACATTTTTGTAAAGAATAAACCTAATGTGAAGTAGAGTTACATTAATGAAACAAAATACAAACTCGAATAATAATTAAATGAATTAGTAAACCCTGAATCTGGAATATAAAATTACATTGAATTCAATAATTATAAGTGAATGTATGAATATAATATTTAAGTTATTTTTAAATGATTAAGTCAATTCATAAAAAAATAACTTAATGTTTGAAACATTACAGTTTATATTCTCAAGGTATTGACTTCAATTATATCAAAGTTACCCGCATTAATTGTGCACCTGCAGTCAATCTTTCTGCAGATGTGAAGATAGTGCGTGATAAGGAAGCACCTGAGTACTGACACCATTTATTAATCTTATTAAACATTTCAACCAAGTTTAAGACTTTATTTTCTCTTTTTGATCTAATAATAATGCTTAGATCGTCGGCATAGGCAGATAAACATCTTTATTAATAGTAATTAAGGAATAGACTTTATTATACGCAATAAGAAATAGAATAACAGAAATAGGAGATCCTTGGGGTATGCCGTTATGAAGCGGGAAAGGAGGAGAATGGTGGTTACTTATCCTTATAATTATTTTTCTATTGGTCATAAAATTATAAACGTAGTTAATTAGTCTTCCGCCAAGTTTCCATTCTACCATTTGATCCAAAACTGAGTGGATGCCAATTCTATCAAAGGCATGTAAGAAATCAAGTGATAGTACAGATACATGTTTACGTAAAGATAGGGCATTTGCAATCTGATAATCTATATAAAGTAGATTATCAGTTGTCGATTTTACCTTCTTGAAGCCAAACTGATGGTTATCAAGTCGTAGTAGTAGTATGGTTTGCAGGATGATACAAACCACCATAACCGATTTGCCACTATTCTATCAAGAACTTTAGATATACAGGGGTTAAGAGATATCGGTCGGTAAGACGTAATCAATGATTTATCAGAGCCTGGTTTAAGAATAGGTAAAATTACGCTAGTCTTATACTTTTGTGGAATATATCCTTTAAAAATATCATTGAAGTGGTTTAATAATCTTCTCTTCACTAATGAAGGAAGCATCATAAGCATTGGGTAAGAAATCCTGTCCATGCCAGGAGTTTTACCTTTCAATTTACTAAGAACCGATTCAAGTTCAATAACGGATATATCATTTTCCAACTTGGCAGCAATCCTGCACGCCACTGTAGTGGGTGGTCCAAATTCATAAATATTTTTGCTCAAACAAAAGTTAGAACTAAAATTGCAAGCTCTAGAATTATTCGACCAATACCGAGCAAATTGAAGTGCCATATCCTCACTATTAGAGATATGCTTTTGGGGATCATTAAGTGCAGTAATACAGTGGATAGAGTGAGAGGATCTGTATCCAGTAAAAGATTTATATTGTGCCAAATTACCCCCACTGGAGTTGTGGGTTTAATCGACGATGTAAAATCTAATAAAGGTGATCTTTTGGAAATTTTGATTTCTCTTTTATAGATGGCATTAGCCCTTTTATAATTCAGGAGAAAAATTTTCACATGGGCCACGGTAACTTTATTATATAATTTAGTTAAAAATTTATCAAGGAAACTTAATGTATTACAGAAATTTTTTTTGGCAAAATTCCCACTATTTTTTATGTCAGACATACATATATGTCTGACGCATCCAAACAAGATACAACAAGTATTAACTTGTTGTTTTGAACACAGCGTCGTTTGCGTCGGACATTTGTGATTTACCAAATCGAGTACGTCAGACACATATGACTGACATGGCGATGAACGTGTTAAAAAAGCAACGCCGCCATATCTGGTAATTGAAGTGTTCAAATTATATAATTTATAATTAATAGGGATAGGAATTGAAGAATTGCGGTAGTTGTGAATATTGGTTTTCCGTAATGCAATAATCTTTGGACTGTATTTCTAAACGAGGATTTGAAGTTCACTATAATTATTCAGATAACCATTTATGTTCCACTGTAGAACAAAAATAGTCATATAGTTAATAAAAAATTATTAATTGTTGTTTTCGTGATTTTACGATTGGAGATAGTTTAGTTGGTAGTTTAACTTCAAACATAACTAATGAATAAATTAAATTGATAAAATAAAACCAATAAATTAAATAAAGTATATAAAAAGAGTAAGACAAATAAATATGATATGGTAATGTGTAATATAATTAGGTAAAAAATATTAAAAGTGAAATATAAGTTAAAAGATAAAGAAAATAACAAATGTTTATTAATTATGAAAGGTAATATATAACGAGTTAATTTAATCAGATTTCCGATAAAAATAATTCCATTACGTTGTCGTCTACTGAATTTTTGGTTTTTAGTTGTTTAGTTCTTGACGTATGTAGCTTTCAAAGGTTTTGGATTTGCTTTTAACTTGGCTTGGAGTCTTTTTGGAGTGTTTCTAGCTAAAATTTTTACACTCGTAACTTTGGTGATTGCAGATGTGCTGGATAGTGATAATAAATCAGAATCGGAGTCAGTTAATGAACCAATATTTGTATTTATGGGTTTAGTAGTTGCAATTTGTGACGTAGGAACAGTGGGACTATGAGGTTTATGTGTATTAGTGCGTATATGTTCTTTAAATGAAGCAGTGTTATTGTTAGAAATAACAACATCGTTGTATGAAAGCTTATCGTGTTGCTGGCGTTGAGTATATATTTTGTAGGCAGTTTTATTATCAACTTTTTCAATTGTTTTGATTGCTTGTAGTTCCTTGTGTTTGATAAAAATTGGGCACTTTTTGTCTTTGGAAGAATGCTTGGTATCACTTAATTTATTCTGGATGCAGTTAACACAGTTGATTTCATTTGAACAGTCCTCATCAACTAGTTCTGGATCCAAATGAAAATCATTAGCACAGTGAAAACATTTTTTATTATTTTTACAAAATTTTGCAATATGTCCAAACAGTTGACAATTATTGCATCTGACTGACAGTGGAATGTATGGGCGAACATTTACTTTTTGGTAACTGATTTTAATATCCGACGGCAAATTAGATGACGAAAAAGTTTAAATTAGGAGACCGGTTTCTACATTTTGTTTGTTTGAATACTTTATAATCTTCCTCACTTACTCACATACGCTCTGACTATTTAATTCATTTACAATTTCACTCTCAGTAACTCCTCTTAAATCATTGCTGTAAATGACACCCTTAGGGCCATTATTACAACTTGTCGTTAAACTTGGGGTTAGTTAAAGGTACCTTTAGCTAAAGGGAACTGGAAAGTTACCTTTAACTTACTTTCGTTATTACTACTTACAGATAAAATTTTTCAAACATATGGCAGTGTCGGAGCAATGTCGATAAAACTGTCAATTATAAAAGTTTTTTAACGCAGTGGCAACCGCGGGCTTCGTTTTTTTGTTATATATGCTCATTTTGCCTGAATTTGAAGTTGCCATAATGAAAATAATATATAATATGGCAAGTTCAAACATAAAGGGACTTTAAATGTTAAAGGTAGGATGATGCCCCCTTTAGCTTATTGGGTACTCATAATAACGAAAAACAATTTATCTGCCCGTTAAAATCCTCCCTTCAGTTAACGGCAAGTTGTAATAATGGCCCTTAGTCTGATTTAATGATTTATAATCAGTCACCTCCACTGTTATTGACGCAGAGAGTGCTATAAGTGTGGTGAGTTTGTTGGCCTGTACATAATTTCTCGTTTTAATGAGAATATTGCCGCTCATTAACTTTTTGCATTCCTCAACTTCGCCATCACAAGTATAGTCAATGGCTTTTTTAGCAAGACGAACGAAAGAGTATCATTGCTGTTGGTTCTCTTCATTAACTGATAAGTAGGTCCAGGTTGCGTGAAATTGAGACATTTTGATTTGTCCCAATTGAGAGCGGGAGAGTTATTATAATTTTTTTGATCAGGTGGTTTGTTCATTATAATTACTTTTAGGAATTTCTACCACTGTTCCGTTATAAGATTGAGAATTAATTTATTTATTAAGTTATGAAAAAAAAGAAAAACGAACAATAATAATTCAATAGGTTTAAGAAATTAAGCGATTTAAATTATAACACGTAATTAAAATTAGTAAATTAAATTAATAAGCACTTAGAAGAAAAATTAAAGTTAAATTTAAATGTCCAGAGAAAAAGAATTATTTCACAAGTTCACAATTAACAATTCAGCTTGTCAGGCGTCTGCTTTGAATGAAGCTAAGAGTCGAACTGCGTTTAGTTATTGATTATAGGAAACATAACGAAAAAACAATATCAGATAGATACCCAATACCAAACATAAACGTAATATTAGATAAACTTGGTAAGTGCATGTATTTTACTGCATTGGATTTAGCTAGTGGATTCCATCAAATAGAGACGAATCCAAAGGATATTTCTAAGACGGCATTTACAGTAGAAGGTGGACACTACGAATTTGTTAGAATGCCCTTCGGATTAAAAAATGCACCATCAACATTTCAGAGAGTGATGGATTGCGTTCTTAAATATTTGATAGGAACAGTATGTCTTATCTATTTAGACGACCTTATTGTATATTCCACTTCACTTCAAGAACATTCAGAAAATTTAAAAAAGGTTTTTGAAGCCCTTAGAGAAGCCAACCTTAAAATTCAATTAGACAAGTCTGAATTCTTACATAAAGAATGTGCATTTTGAGGTCATTTATTAACTACAGAAGGAGTAAAACCAATCCTGACAAAATAAAAGCGATCCAAAACTTTCGCATTCCCACAAACCAAAAATAAATAAAATCATGTTTAGGTCTATTAGGATACTATCGTAAATTTATTAAGGACTGCCAAAATAACAAAGCCATTTACAGCTTGTCTAAAGAAAAATAAAACTATTATAGTCGATGATAACTACAAAAAAACTTTTGAAATTTGTAAAAACCTCTAAATAAATGACCCAATCTTACAATATCTAGATTTTTCTAAACCGTTTAATCTCACGACAGACGCAAGTAATTTTGCGTTAGGAGCCATTCTTTCACAAGGACCTATAGGGAATGATAAACCGATTTGTTACGCAAGTCGCACACTCACAACCTCTGAAATAAATAACTCGACAATTGAAAAAGAACTCTTAGCCATCATTTGGGTGACAAAATATTTTCGACCACACTAATTTGGTCACCGGTTCAGAATCATAACAGATCATAAACCACTTACATGGATTATGAGCCTGAAAGAGCCAAATTTAAAATTAATTAGATGGCGATTAAAACTAGAGGAGTTTGATTATGAAATTATATACAAAAAAGGCAAACTAAACACTAATGCGGATGCACTTAGTCGAATAAAAACAGACCCATCAGTTGCTTTAAATATAAATGCGTTTGACACCATGTCCAATCAAGCTACTTCAGGTAGTACTATTCACTCAGCAGAAGAAAACTGTGATCATCCCGATTTCAGAAAAATCAATAAATGAATTTAATTTACGAGCTCTATTTAAGAAAGGAAACTCTAATTCTCACATAAAACTAGAAGTAATTTTTAAAAATAAAAATAGCAAGACATTTACATACCCCGATTATGCAGAAGAAATTATAACGGACATTTTAAAAAACCATCTTGCCCCTAATAAAACCACAGCAATTTTTACAGATGATGAAACTTTTCGAGTAATTCAAAATGTATATTCAAAACATTTTGCACAAAGCACAATTTTCCGTTTAGTTAGATGTACTGAAATAGTGAAGGATATAAAGGAAAATGATAATCAGGATAAAAACATTCAAGACTATCATGAGAAAAATAATCATAGAGGCATACAAGAAACATACGATCATTTTAAACGTGAATTCTATTTTCCATACATGAAATCAAAAATAGTTCAAACAATAAATAATTGTGCTCCATGCCAAAGACTAAAATATAATAGACATCCTCCAAAAAATAAATTTGAAAAACCCCCAACACCTGTTAAACCATTAGATATAATACATATAGTTATTTACACAATTAACGGCAAAAATATTTTAACTACTTATTATAGACAAATTTTCCAAATTCGCCGCCGCATATATTCTAACAGCGTGAAACAGTCTGCGTTATTAAATCCTTAAAACACTTTCTTAGCCTGCACGGCATACCTAACAAAATCGTTTGTGACCAAGGAAGCGAATTCAATTCAAACATATTTAAAGACTTTTGCCAACAATCTAGTAGCAATGCCTCTGTAGAACGACTTCACTCAACATTAACTGAAACTTACTTATTTACTTGACCGCCAAATTACATTCAACAATGAACAAGAATATCTTTCCAAAATTAATCAATTTCAAAGTCAACTTTATGAATCTATTAGAAAAAAATTGGAAACCGACACAGACAAACGCATAGAAAAACTTAATACAGATAGACAAGACCCACTGGACTATGATGTAGATGACTATATCTATAGGAAGGAATGTAAGAGAAATAAATTAACACCAAGATTTTCTAGGCACAAAGTAAAACAAAACAACAAAGCAACATTACTCACTACACAAAACAAAAAACTTCACAAATCAAAAATAAAGACAAAACGATATTTATAATTCTTTTTTTCAGATTAATACCCATGATACACACAAAAACTCTGAAAATACACAGTCTTACTGATATCCAAGGCCTTTTACAAATAAAACTAGGAACAGCCAAAACTATAACTGATTACTTCAACCTTATTCACATAATAAAACTAAGTTCATATGAAAACATTGTCATGAGAATTGAGTAAATCAATTTGCACCCACATATTACAATAAGAATTCTTTAATTTAAACTCAATAACTCCGAAACACCGCAACAAAAGAGGATTATTTAATGGTATAGGTACTGCAATTAAATTTATCACAGGCAACATGGACGACAATGATGCTCTCCGTATTAACCAGGCTATATTTAACCAAACAAATAATTTACAAACTGAAACTAACAAACAGAATATACTTAGTACTAAAATCAATGAAAGAATGGAAAATATCACAGATCATATAAATAAAGAACAAGATATAATAGTTGGGTCAATAAGGAATTCTCAAAATAACATATACTCCAATTCAAGGCTTATAAATGATATTCAATATTTAAATCAGATTAATTTCCACATCGATTTACTGACAAACCATATTACGGATATTTCTGAGGCAATGACATTATCAGCCTTGGAATTATACCCAAGATAATATTGAACACGCAGGAGTTAGAAGAAATACAGAACAATTTAGAGAATCAGTCGATTAAAATTAATACTGTAGAACATTTATATCAACTACAAGCCTTCTATAATAATACAAATATCGTTTTCAACATTCAAATTCCCCGTATCCTATTAAATAATTACACAATTTCCCACACAATACCTATACCTATTAATAAAACAAAAGAAATAATGATTAAACCTTATGTATTGTATGATAGTAATAAGATCCAATATTTTGAAAACTTATGTAAAGAAATTGAAAACATATATTATTGCAAAGAAAGCTCACTACAAGAAACAATAGAATAATCTTCATGCTTTGGAAAAATCATAAATAATCTAGAAGCCACCTGTAACCTCAATGATGTCGGCCAGATAACAGAAATCTCACAACCCGAACAGGGACTTGTATTAACAAAAAATCTACCATCTACAGAAATAAAAACATCTTGTGACTCCGAAAAACATATTATTGAAGGAAACATATTAATAAAATTTAAAAACTGTGATGTTATCATCAACGAAATCAACTACCAAGATAATTCAAATATATATTGGGATGATTTTATTGTAAAACTACCCACACAAGTAAACATTAAACCTTTGTCCACAATGGACACTGAATTTACCTAAACTTAAGGAGTACCATTTACAAAATAAATTCGCCATCAAAGTTTTATCAAATAATACAGAACTTCATAAGTTCATAAGTATATAAATTATGGAGCCCTTATCGTAGTAATTGGAGTAGTAATTTATATCTATATAACCAAATAGAAAACAAAATTCATGGTAAATGAACACCCCGCTACAACTGTAGTCGCTCCTGACCATCAATTCTTTTGGCCATCGCTCCACACTAAGGGGGGAGGAGTTAAAGAAACATCCGCAACTACAACAACAGCAACATCAGACCCACCAAATAAACCACCAAGACTACTCGCGTCATTATGATTTCTTATTCTTGTTGCCGTTTTTTGTTCAATGTGTAGATTTTTCCGGATTTGGTTATTATTTTTCTTAAAAATAGCTTTTGTTTTGTTTGTTAAAATTAATTAATTGTACTATAATTTTATTTTGTTATTTTTTTTCTCAATTATAATTTAAATTTGAAAAAAAATAAAACAAAAAAACTGCGAATTTAATTTTGGTCATATTTTTCCTTATTTGGTGATTTTTTCATAAATGTTGGTTACAATATTTTTTTTCGTGGCAACACTGCTCATCATCTCTCATGTTCAAATGTCACGTAAAAACGTGGGAGAATTCTGTTTTATACAGATCGTTCCGTTTTGCTAACGAGAGAGAACGCTAAAAAGAGAACGTTTGCTACGGTACGTTACGTTACGTGTGGGTAACTACAGCATTACTCTCATTTAAAACTTTGAACTGTACAGACATTTTTCATTTTTGCTTTAATAAATATTTTATACGTTACTTGGAAAAAATTTTAAAGTCTGTTACAATAAAATTTATCAGATCATGAGCCCAGATGTCTAAATTGTGTTTGGAATTTGTTGAGTAAAGCATAAGAGTATAAGTGGATCAACAATGAGTGCGCCGGTAATACAAATCGAGAAGCTGGACGAGAACAACTACGATAGTTGGTCTATACGATGAAGAGCGTACTCATCCATGGTGGCTTCTGGAAAATAGTTAGTGGTCAGTTGAAGATAATGCGACAGGTGTTGTCAAAGAGAAGTGGGCGTCCTATGATGAGAAGGCACTTGCGTCAATTTGTTTGGGAGTAAAGCCAATACAGTTGAGGTACATAAAAAGTTGTACGTCTTCCCATGATACCTGGACGAACTTACAACAAGTGTATATGCCTAGGGGACCGTTACAGAAAGTGTCATTGTACAAAAGACTGGTGAATCTATCAATGAGTAATGGTGGCAGTGTGATTCAACATTTGAATGAATTTGTGGAAGTTTCTGAGAAACTGGCTGAAAGTGGTATACAAATCCGGGAGGAGCTTGTGGTGATAATGCTGTTATCTAGTCTCCTAGCGGAATTCGATAACTTTGAAATAGCAATGGAAACAAGAGATGATTTGCCTAATTTTCCGTTACTAAAACAGAAGCTCTTAGAAGAGGGCAAACGCACCATCACGTTCACAACAACAACAGCAACCACATAATAACACAGAATTGAAACCTTTGACGATTAAAAACGCTCAAAGCAGCACTTTAACCTACCTCGTAGAGGGAGCAACAAAATATTTTAATGTTTTGCAAATCAAATGTGTTAGAAGCAACAGATATACAGAATGAAAACTGGCGGTTAAAGTAGAAAAACTAAATGTAAATAAACATTTATTTTGTGTTAAAAAAGGGATAATTTGGAATATTTTTTAATTTCTTCAATGAAAAGTTTAAAGATTCTTAAATATTTAAATATTAATCGAAATGTGTGTGATTTTCGGTCACATTGAATTTAGTTTCTTGTGCAAGAGATAATTAAGAAGCTAAATATTACAAGATCAAAATAAGACGTACTGCTCATAAAAAATTTTTCTTGCTGAAAGTTGCAAATATTTTTTAATTTTTTGAAAGAAAATGTTAAAAATTGTTATTGTTATTAGTTGTTTTTATTATTTATTAATAGTTTTAGACAAAAATTAAATTTTTTATTAACTCTCGCCAATATAAAAAACCCACTCCGAAAACTAAAAAAAAAACATAAATAAACAAAACAGAGTTGCAAACAGAGAGAGACAGAAATACTTTTTGGTAATATTTGCTGTCTCTTTCTCCATGGAAAGTTAAATGTCAAACTCTTGTTTCTATTCTGTATTATTTTGTGACAGCAACATGCATTCACAGCAAAATCAACATTCACACGAAAAGACAAGAAGTATAACAACAACAACAACAAGAAGTTCAAAGGCAAGTGTTTTATATGTGGTGTGATTGGTCACTATGCAAGCAAATGTTAGAGAAAAACAAAGACAATTCACAAGCAATGACAATGTTAGCTGCAGCAGAGGCAGGTTCGTTAAATTTGAAAAATTGGTATGTCGACAGCGGGCCGACTTCTCATATGTGTAACAACAGAGAGATGTTTGTACGTTTTAGGGCCATTTTTTGAATGCAACTTTAAACTCGAGATTAAGTTAATCTCCAGTTAAACTTCGTTTTCAGTTTTTGAGTTTACTTAATCTTGAGTTTAACCTTACGGTTAAGCAGTTAATCTCGAGTTTAAACCAGAATTATATAAAACACAAATTGACAATAGACAGTCTTAATTTATTTATTATTTTAAGAAAATAATTTTTTTACATAAAGATCAATAGTATTCAGCTTTTGTTTGTTTGTTTTTGTTATATACAAAAGCAAATTGTTGTGAAACACTTTGCAAAAGTAGTAAACACAACAAAATAAATGAAAAAAATGTTGCCATTTTTGCTTATAAGTACGGCAGCTCTACAAGATTAATCTCCAGTTAAACTCCCACTCAAAAAATGAAAACTCAGTTAACTGAAGATTAAATTTAACTGGAGATTAACTTAATCTCGAGTTTAAACTTTCATTCAAAAAGTGGCCCTTAAAGATCATCATGAGGTATTGCGTTGGCTGGCAACAACCACATAAATGCCAATGGAAAAGGTGATGTATTAATCTACAATAACAGTTTTGAAATTTTGCTTCAAAACGTTTTGTTTTCCACTGAGTTGCAGGCGAACTTTATTTCTGTCAACAAAGTCGTCGACTACGGTTTATTCGCAGACTTTAATTCGAGACATGCTGTTATAAAGAGAGCAGATGGTACTATTGTATTGAAAGCAGAACGCAGAGACAACATGTTTGAAGCAGCAAATAATCGTGCAACGGAGAGAGTGTGTGCTGTTAATAATATGGACAATGTATGTCATAACAGGTATGGCTATCTCAACTTTAAAAGTCTACAAGAATTGTCGAATAAAAGTACGGTGAGGGGTATGAATATTGACCACATGAACGAACAGTGAGACTGTAAGACAGGTATGTTAAGTAAAATACATGTATTGTCGTTTCCCAAGGAATCTACAACAAAAACAACAAAGTTGTTAGAGATTGTGCATTCTGATGTCTGCGGTTCCTTTAAAGTAAAATCTGTAAGCGGTGCGAAATATTTCGTAACATTTATTGACGACAGATCACTCAGAATTTTTGTTTACTTTATTAAAAGTAAGAGTGAAGTGTTCGAGAAGTTTCAATTGCATAAGGCACATGTTGAAAAGCAAACATGCTGCAAAATAAAAACACTGCCAACAGACAATGGTGGTGAGTACATAAACTAACAGTTTGACTCATTTTTGTCGGCAAAAGGTATCAGTAGACAATTGACAGTGCCTTATACGCTGCAACAGAACGGTGTGGCAAAGAGGGCCAACCGTACACTGATTGCAATGGCAAGGTCTATGATGGTACATGCTGGCGTTAACGAATATTTGTGGGGCTTTTGAGGCTGTAAACACTGCAGCGTATATACGTAATAGATGCCCAAAAAAGCAATTGAAAAATAAAACACCATATGAAGTGTGGTTCGGTAGAAAGCAGAGTGTTAATCATTTGAAATCTTTTGGTTTGTATGCAGTAAGTCTGGATAAGTCGACAAATAAATCAAAGTTTAAGGCAAAAGGCACACCATATATTATGGTTGGATATTCAGCGACGTCGAAAACATATCGTCTTTTCGATAAATCAACACGTAATGTCGTCGAGCAGCGCGATGTTTTGTTTGATGAAGGATTGTTTGATATGGGGAACAATAACAACTGTGAAATACTTCGTAAGCCAGAGGATTATTTGGCAATATATTTGTGTGATGGTGATAGCAGTGCAGTTGTAGTTGACAACGATTGCCAACATTCTGTGCAGAAAAGTGAAAACGATGAAAGTTTTGATACGGCAGATGATGACAATGAATCTGAAGATGATAGTAGAGCAGCATGGAAAACTATTGGTCCTGGAAGGTCTAAGATAATAAGATCTGGAAGAACTGGAAGAATAAATTGAATGTTGCTATTGAAGTAAATATTCCATTAACAGTTGAGGATGCATTGCCCTGTAAGAATAAAGATTTTCGGTAAAAGCCTATGAACGATGCATTCCAGTCATTGAGAAAAAATAACACATGGTCATTATCAGATTTGCCGGTTGGTCACAGGGCAATACCATGCAAATGGGTATTAGCTCGTAAACGAAATGTTAATGGAGAGGTCGAGAGGTACAAGGCACGCCTAGTTGCCAAGGGTTGCAACCAACGATTTGGAATTGATTTCCAGGAAACTTTTTCTCCAGTCGTGCGGTATTCAACAATACGTTTGCTTTTGGCATTGGCGGTACGGAATAAGATGCACCTACACCAAATGGATGTGAGTACAGCATATTTAAATAGTAGTGTTCAAGATGAGATATATGTATATGCGGCAACCGACACATTTTTTTGATGCTAGTTCACCAGAAAATGTTTTACGTTTGAATAAGGCGATTTATGGTTTGAAGCAAAGCGGTAAAGAGTGGAACTGTAAATTGGATATTGTTTTACGACAAATGGCCGTAATCCTAGGCCGTAATCCTGACTGAAGGGTTGTAATGGCCAATTATGTATGTATGTTTACGACAAATGAATTTTGTTCCATGCGATAATGAACCATGCTTATACAAGACTTTCAAGAATAATACATACATACATACATACATAATTGGCCACTACAACCCTTCAGTCAGGATTACGGCCTAGCTTCTCACACCACTCATGTTGTGTGCGTTAATTTTGTACGTGAGTGGCGGGACCTGCAGTTTAACGTCGACTCCGAACGACAGAATTTTGAGAAACTTTTTCATGGCAGTTTATTTTACTCTCAGAGTTTTTGCCAGAAATCTGCTGAGAGGAAGTCGCCGAAGAAATATTTTTTTTCATATTTCATTTTTGATGTTTGACCTGGGATACGAACCCGGGCTTTACGAATAGTAAGCCAACACACTACCTACTACACCACGGCGACTTCCTCAAGAATGATAATCTGGTGTTAATAGCGGTATAAGGCGATGATTTAATTATTGGGTGCAGTAACATAGCAGTTGTGCATGAAGTGAAGAGACAAATTGCCGAGAATTTTGAAGTTAATGACAGGTGTACTCAACCATTTTCTAGGAATGGAAATAGAGTGTGAAGGCGATACAGGTACGATTAAATTGAGTCAACCTCAATATATTCGCGATGTTTTGAAACAATATGGTATGGATGAATGCAAATCAGTCTCGGTGCCACTGGAATCTGGTTATCAGGTGAATTGAAATGATGACTGTGAGAAGATTGATCAACACAATTACCAATCGCTTGTTGGTACACTCATGTACCTTGCAATTTCTACAAGACCGGATATTTTGCATTCCATATCCAAGATGGCTCAACGAAATTCGGACCCACATGTTGAACATATGACCAAATTTAAAGGTATCTATCTGGAACGATAGATTTGATGATTTTCGTAGATGCTGACTGGGGAGGAACCCATTGGACAGAAAATCTTATACAGGTTTTGTATTTTTCTTCAATGGTTCTACAATCTACAATCAGCAGTACGGAGGCTGAATATATGGCAGTTTCAGATGCGGCAAAGGAGGCAATATATTTAAAACGATTACTTATTGAAGTAAATGCATGCAGTGACGTTCCTGTAATTTTGAATATCGACAACCAAGGTGCTCAAAAATTAGCTGAGAATCCAGTTTTCCACAAACGCAGGAAGCACATCGATATAAAGTTTCATCATATCAGAGAGCTGGTGCAAAGTGGACAGGTGGAGCTTGTATATTGTCCAACAGCTGATATGATTGCAGATGTTTTGACAAAAAACGTGCCATTTTTGTGTAAATTTAATGAAATTAAATTGAATTTTTTTTTTTTAGTAAAACAACATCCACATTGTGGAGGAATGTTGAAGATAATATGGCAACTCTACAATGTGTACGTTGTTACTTTTGCTTTTGACATTTTTCTTTTTTGTATTCTACATATGTCAAAGCCTAACTCTAATTTAAAACTTTGAACTGTAAAGACATTTTTCATTTTTGCTTTAATAAATATTTTGTATGTTACTTGGAAAAACTTTGAAGTATGTTACAATAAAATTTATCACATAAGATCAATAAGAATATTTTTTAATGTAAACAAATAAAGAATTATGGATGTGGTTTTGTGTAATTAATTTTTTTTGTATGATTTAATGCGATATATTTCCGTTATGTATGTTGAAAGATTGTGAATAAGTATTTTCACAGTTAGATTTATGTATAATATTATTAACACATATAAATGGATAATTTACATAATAACAAGTTCTTAATTCATTTATAAGTTTCATAAATTAATCTATATGTTCTTTATCAATCTGATCATCATTTTTGAGTTAAAATTTTTATAAAATTTAATTATAATTATAAGAAATGTATTTAGTATAAGCTTTCGAATAATAGTTTTTACATTTTTCTCCAATAAAAATATTAATATAAAAATAAAACAAATTAAATTGAATTTTTTTATTATAACCGCTTAAAAAAACTAAATCAAAAAATTGATGAGAGGTTTTGACTGGGTTTTTTGTTTTGACTGTAGATTATAACAATTTTTTCCGTTACTTTTATACCTCTTCGCAAAAATAACTGAAATCAAGACCATTTCTTATATATACAACAATTTATACGAGCACTGTTTCAGTATGTAATTTTTTTTCATATTGATTTTGATCTGCTTTATATCTGCTCACAAAAATTTTAACTCAAAAATGATGTTATCAGCTGAATTGGAAGAACTATTAACAAAACATAGTAATCAGATTGATAAAGAACATATAGAATAATTTATGAAACTTATAAATGAATTAAGAACATGTTATTATGTAAATTATCCATTTATATGTGTTAATAATATTATACATAGATCTAACTGTGAAAATACTTATTCACAATCTTTCAACATTTGTCGATGTCAAACATTCTATACACAATATTTGTTAACACTTAAGCTTTTTAATCGTTATAAACGTATTTTTAAATTTGAATCTGTAAAAATCGGAAAAAAAGAAATATCTAATAATATTTTCAAAAAAACATAAAAACAAATTTTTTTTTATCATTTATTGAATATATATATAGTTTATATAAACATAGTATTGAAATGTAAAAAACTCTACTTTTAATAAAATTTAATTATAATTATAAGAAATGTATTTAGTATAAGCTTTCGAATAATAGTTTTTCCATTTTTCTCCAATAAAAATATTAATATAAAAATAAAACAAATTAAACATTTTTTTATTTCAACATTAATCATATTTCTCAAATCTCAAACAAATATTTAGTCAATTTTTATTTTTTAACTTAGTATTTCCTTTTGACTATCATAAAATGGGTCCACAAGAAAAAAACCACACATAACGGAAATATATCGCATTAAATCGTACAAAAAAAAAATAATTAAACAAAACCACATCCAAAATTCTTTATTTGTTTACGTTAAAAAATATTCTTATTGATCTTATGCACGTGCGCTTATAGCACAACAACAACAACACTTACAACTAAAGGGTCCGCCAAATAACTTTTTTTTGGAAATGATTTAAAAAAAACTACTGAATATTTTCTCAAATTTCTTTTTTTTTATTTGAAAGTACAATCCTTCCGGTTAATAATGGAAAATAATTTCATTCAAATGGATGCCTCGGCTGGCCGTAGCCTACATGATCGGTCCAATTTTTAAGCACATTATCGATTTTGTGCAGCTGTATTTCACCAATGGCTGCACGAATATTGTCCTTTAAAGCGCCAATTGTCTCTGGCTTATCGGCGTAACACTTATCTTTGACGGCACCCCACAAATAATAGTCCAACGGTGTCAAATCGCAGCTCCGAGGTGGCCAAACGACATCAGCTCTGCGGCTGGTAATGCGATCTTCAAAAACAGTGTGCAAAACATCGAGTGTAGCTTCGGCTGTGTGGCACGTAGCGCCGTCCTGTTGAAACCAAATGTTGCCAATATCCTCCTCTTCAATTTTTGTGAACAAAAATTTGTTCAGCATGGCCCGATACGATCGCCATTGACTATAACGGCCACTCCTCGCTCATTTTCGAAGAAAAATGGCCCAATTATGCCTCTGGACCAAAATCCGCAACAAACAGTGACTCGTTTTGGGTGCGTCGGCTTTTCAATGTATGCGTGCGGGTTTTCTGTGCCCCAAATGCGAAAATTTTGCTTGTTTACATACCCGCCAAGATCAAAATGAGCTTCATCTGAAAAGATGATTTTTTTTTACCAAAATCGGCATCTTCTGTAAGTCGATCGCAGGCCCACTTAGCGAAGCGAAAACGCATTGGATGGTCAATTGGCTTTAACTCCTGAACCAATTGAACTTTGTATGGTGTCATACCAAGGTCTTTATGCAAAATTCGTCTCAATGATGTTTCCGAAATGTTCAATTGTTGAGAACGACGGTGAATTGATGTTGATGGCGCTTCACGCACACTTTCTGACACAGCAGCAATATTCTCGGGTGTACGCACTGTTTTTGGCTTTTCACGCTTTGGTTTATCGATGAGGATGCCAGTTTCTTTCGCTTTTTTCACAAGATAACTAACATACGGAGCTGACGGTGCTTCTCTTCTTCCAAAATCCGTACATAATTTTCGCACACATTCTGCAACATTACCATGATTTTCAAAATAATGTCGCAATATTTCCCAGCGTTGTTCAAGCGTATACACAACCATATTCGTTCAGCGGAAGGATAAAACTAATTATCTGTCAAATCAGACATGAGCTAAGTGTTACCATTCACGAAATAAGCACTAATTGAAAAAAAAAAGTTAGATGGCGGACCCGATATATTTCTGTTTCTTCAACATTAAATCATACAAAAAAATTATGCTTAAGAATAAGAAATTATAATGACGTGCGATGTTATTGTTTCCAGCAACAATGTATCGTTATCCCACATGTCCACAATATTAGTTTACGGTACCCTACATCACTCACTCGCTGGTCATCGGAATCATGAACTCAGACTCGAGACGAACCTACTCACTTTCAATCAAAGAATGGCCGACCACACACACACTCATTCTATCAGTACAATCTACATGTTACAAACCTATCAATTAACCGACCACTACCGACTGTAGCGTAAGCATAATCCCAAATTTGTATGGAAAAATGGTGGAGAACGTACATAAACATACTACTTGAATTGTTCTTTTTATCTATTTTTTATTTCTCTTTTTTAGTCCTTTTATTTGAACTTATAATATACTCTGAATTATATATATAGATATATGAATTACCCTGAATTGTAAACTTATTGATCTCTGGCCAGATGACGTCTCGGTCCACTTGTTGCAATGTTGCGGAGGGCGGGATGTTCACGCTGACCACCCTAATGTTAAGTTTAGATTTAAGAAATTTACAACTGTGTGTACTAATATGAATTTAATTGTGAATTGTCAATAAGAAAAAAGAAAGGAGATAATTAATATCCGAACAACCCCCAACCCGAAAGGTTTGTGTGACACGTATTAATTTATATGTTCACAATTCTTGTTTAATTATTTGATAAGTTCGTATTTAACGTAAATCCAAAGTAAATCACTTGTCGCACACGCGTAGGATAATTGGGTCTGTTTTTAATTGCTCGAGGATCGATAATCAACTGATCAACAGGGATCCTAATAATTATGTTGAAGGTGTTGATGAAACTGTTGATGAATGTGTGTACATTGATGTGTGTTGGGGATGTTGTTGTTATTATTTGTTAGAGAAATTCGTTTTGTCATATTGAAAGTCAGGGTTAGAGTTGTGTCAATTTGTTCACTCGTGTGAACATCCTCCCGGGCCGGCAACCTGTGAATGAAAACAATTTATTTATAATTGTTCAAGAAAGGGTATGGGTACTAATTTTTCAATCTGGATGTCGGGGTCTTCTCATGGGTTCAAACATCAATTTTTGACCTCTAAATGGGCCATAACTTTCTGTCGGGTGGGACCTGAAATGAATCTGTGGGTGAGTAATTGTAGTTGTGAGTGTTTTAGGTACGAATTTGGGTAGGTAAGGAGTGTTTAGGTGAGTAGTGGTTAATTATTATGATTGTAAGGGTGTGTAAATTCGATCTTTTCATATTTCCCATTGAAATATTGTGTCTGACAAAGATTTATTAGTCACGGGTATTTTTGATCTTATGCGCATCAAGTTTAATACTCGGGTTAATAATCTATTGAGTCTTTCGCCATTAGACTGTGAGTTTTTTCGATATGCTGTCATGTCGAAATTTATTTCTTCTAGAAATAATGGCCACGAAATCGATAGTCATACGTCAATATTCTAGAAGCTTTGGAACGTTCAGAAAATCTTTCCAAAATGTCCTAGGTAGGCTGAGTGAGTTCATAGATAGTTTCAGCTTCAGCTTGAGCTTCGGAGGGTAGATGTGTTGTTAGACACTTTGTTGGATCTTCCTTCAACCAGGCTGGTTCATTCCATAACTCGTCATCCTACGGTCCGTTTGAATTGCAACCACGACTGACAACATCGGCTGGGTTGTCATAAGAGTCCACATTTCTCCAGTTCCTTGTTCCTACCGCATCGGAATTTGGGACACACGGTCTGTCAGAAAGCTATTCCAAGTAGTTGGGGTTTTGTTGGAACATGTCAAAACTATCGAAGAGTCCGCCCAAAAATTCATTGGGTGTTGGTTTAGCCTTTGCTGGGTTATCTAATTGTGTGCCATTTATGCCAACAACACTGCAGCACAAATGGGTGCAACTCCTGTCTTAGCGAAGAGTAGCGTTACGGATATAGGTCCGCTTATGGTTATAACTCGTACGTATATAATCGCAGAGTATGCCTTTTCAGAAGCATCTGAAAAGTTATGAAACTCAATTCCTGCTGAAGGTGAAAAATGTATCCATCTAAGAACCCGAATATTGTCATTATCATAAAACTGCAAAAACTTGTGCCATTTAATAAGGGTGAGTGGGTTAAGACATTCATCCCAAGCTGTATTATCCCGCCAAATTTGCTCCATCACGATCTTGGCGGATATGATAAAAAGGTACCAGATAAAACTGCTCGCTTAGTGTAGACTGGATTTCTCTCTATCTTGGGGGCCTTTTCCTCTACGAAAGTGGAGGCAGATTTAAGAGCTGTGTTCATCTGCTTTTGAGCAATTTCAGCTTCTCGAGCAGTATGAACACCGGCTAGTATATCATCGATGTATATACACTATCTCTCAAAATTTGAGATGTATCTTTCTTTCGCTAATTTGTGTAGGGTTCTGATAGCTAAATAAGAGGCACAGTTAACGCCAAATATGACTATTTGCAGTTCGTAATCTTGAATGGGTTTGTTGACACTTTTCCGGAACAAAATTCTCTAATACGGTGTGAGGGTAGGGTTTAATTGAATTTGCCTATACATTTTAGTGATGTCGGCATTAAAAACAATCTTATAAAAACGCCATCTCAAGACTGAAACAACCAAATTTGTTGCTGTAGGGTAGGACCAATGTGTAGGGTATCATTCAAGCTGTTGCCGTTCGAAGTTTTGCGTGATGTATTAAAACAACTAACTTTTGTCGTAACACGATCGGGTTTAACAACAGCATGATGGGGTAAATAATAATGGGTGTTTGAAGAGGGGTTAGGGTTATAAATTATGGGTTTCGTATGACCTAAGTCAATATATTCTTGTAGCGCGTTATCGTATTCAAGTTTCAGCTCGGGTTTCTCCAGTAAATTCTTCTCATTTCTTAAATATTGAGCCACCGCTATATGGCGAGAGTTTCCTAACTCAATTTGAGGGTTACGAAATGGAAGAGTTACTTGATAACGGCCATTGGGTAAACGACGGGTAGTTGTCATGTAAATTTTCTCACAAGTACAATCATCTTTAGGTTAAATGGGTTTCTGCGGAATTTCTTCAATTTCGCAAAATCTAATCAAAAATTTATCAAGCTTGACAGAACGACATACAATAAGAAACTATTTTTGAGTAGGGTAAGAATCTTGTACTGGTCCGGTTAAAATCCAACTAAACTTAGTTTATTGAGCTATTAATGTGCCAACAATATCTTTCCTAACACCAGCTCTGATAATCTGTGGGTAAAAATCACTACCAATTATAATATCATAAAATTTAGGATCCGCCAATGGGATCCTGTCCAGCTCGTTTATGAAAGTAGGGTTTAAGTTTTAGGTGGGTAAATTTCGGGTGAGTGTTTTGACCACAATTGCATGAATATTGATTGAAAATTCCTTATTTATGTTAGGATCAAGATGTATATCACACACCCTTTTTTTTCAACTACTTAGTTGTATATTTTATTTGAACAAAATTCACATACAATATCGATTAGGCCTCAGCGCCAAAAGGGCATTATTGAGGCAAGATGACAAACAAATTTAACACTATGTATGGACAAATAAAATTGTAAAAAAAAACTTATATGAATATTAAATATCTATTTAAAAAGGAATAAAATAAAAATATTAAAAAAATAGGAAAGTAAGAAAAGATAAGAAAAAATAAAAATAAATTGAATTTATTATTAAATTATTTATATTAGATTTATAATTAAATATAATAATCTCAAAAATTTATTAAATTAAAAGCGTTTCAATTGAATTCAATAAAAACTCTTTACAAGAGGATTTAAACGTAGAAATTCTTTGAATAAGCTTGAGGTCATTAGGCAAATTATTAAACTTTACTCCACCTATATAATCTATTCTCTATTTGGTTAGTTCTAATCTACATCGAGGAACTCGTAAGATTTGTCCTGCTTCGAGTATTAAAATTTTCCTGGTTTTGTCTGAAAGGGATGGTATGGTAGCCAATTCTATTAATGCATTTACAAACAAATATGAAAACCTGATATTCATGTAATCCATAAATTGGTAATATTGACCTAGTAACGTCCTTGTATAAATTAACAGTAGAATACAACAAAGGTAAATTGTATAAAATTTTTAATGCCTTGTTTTGGATCCGTTGCAGATATCTGTGTGTTATTATGGTTAATGTAAGCGTAAGTAATAGCCAAGTAATTTAAATAGGATATATCAGTAGCTTCGATTTTTGATCCAATTTATTCTTTAACTTGTATAGTATCCCAATTGCTGGAGCTATTTTCCCTTTTACAGCATTGATATGCAGGTCCCAGCATAGATTGCTTTGAAGAATAATTCCTAAATATTTCACTGAATGCACAATTTTTCCATCTACATAACCATTAAAATAGTTATGTATACTCAAAGAATGTGGTCTAAACCGAATCAGTTTGGTTTTCTCCGAATTGAGTACTAATCGAATTAATCTCGCAAATTCAACAATAAGCGAAGCATCTCTTTCGATTTGTGTTTTTAGCACCAAGTCGTGCTTGTATGGGTACAAAAGCCATACATCATCTGCAAACATACATAACTGACCATTCAACTCAAGGTTTTTTATATCGTTGATATAAATTGAAAACAATAACGGTCCTAGTCCACTTCCTTGTGGAACTCCATATTCGGCAGAACTAACAAAGCTTTTTGCATTATTGATATTTACAAATAAAAGTTTACAATAAAAGTTCTCTATCCCTGATACCATAAAACCTTAGTTTCTGTAGCATTATCCGATGATCTATTAGGTCAAAAGCCTTGGAAAAATCAAAGAACATTCCAGCAACTCCAGAAAAACCATCATCAAGACCTTTGCATATACATACCTTGGGCCTTAGCTTATCAGAAATAAATGAAAAATAAGCGCCCTAGCAGGGAATTCTTCACCGTGTTTTTTAATATTCAAAGCAGCTGTGTCTAGCAATCTTTCCTTTCTGTCAAAGTGATTCTTAACGTCCTGGAGGTATTTGGGTTTTGGGTGGGTGATTGGGTTAGGTTTAGGGTTACTTTCCGGAACATCATTGACAGAAGTGAGTTCCTTGAATGTATTTTGTTGCTATTTGATTTCAACTTTGACGAACTTTTTATTTTTATGTTCTTCACAATACATGAACAAAATCATGTATTGTTTTGAAATTTTTTTCTCAATTTATTTAATTGAATCTTCACTATTAAAGTGAACTAACAATTATTGTATCAAATCTTACAACTAATAACAATAATTAAGACCCGCCAGCGCGGGAAAAAATTGCATGGTTTCATAGCATCTTTCACATTATTTGCGCTCGTCTTCTAATGAGGTCCACAGTGTCTCTTCTCCTTAGTTGGATATGGCCGGCATCATTCAAAATAGCACGAGCTACTGGGTTCGGGCGATCCCTTAGTTTCTCTAGATACTTTTCAGCATATTTCGCGATTTCCTCTCTAACCGTGGGCACGTTTAGGTCTTTGTATATGTTCGAATTTTTTATGTACCAAGGGGCGTTCGTCAGCAGTCGCAGAATTTTATTTTGGCGCTTTTGTATTCTATTAATGTTTGAAGATGAGGCAGTGCCCCATAGCTGTTTTCCGTAGCACCAGATTGGTTTTAATATAGCTTTATATAGAAGAAGCTTGCAGTCCAAGTTAAGGACCTAGTTTCTGTTAATTAACCAACTTAACTGTATCACCTTTAATGTTAGTCGCCGGTCAAGATGTAAGCCCAAATATTTAACCCCCTTACTCTGAGGTATGTAATATTAGTTACAAGTTTGTATTTTAGTTTATCGGTCAATTTTATATCAGTCAGGGTTTTACTTACTATTAAGGCGATCACGCCGCTTGAGTATAGCCAATAAGCT
The DNA here is from genome assembly GCA_936449025.2 of Sarcophaga subvicina. Classification (NCBI taxonomy): domain Eukaryota; kingdom Metazoa; phylum Arthropoda; class Insecta; order Diptera; family Sarcophagidae; genus Sarcophaga; species Sarcophaga subvicina. Next base: position 13,210,552 of record OW388085.2, on the reverse strand, counting down.
GCAGTTTAGATGAGAATAAGAAAATTAATCTTTTTCAGCTAAGAAGCCGTTTTGATCATTATTTTTATTCTGTTTTTATCAATCAATTTATATCTATTTATAGATCTAATTTCTTTACATATTCATACTTATGACGTAAGTTAGTTTTACTTAACTTAGAGTGTGCGTGGTCAGCATTTGCTAATTTGAATTATTTGAAAATTTGTGTAATGCAATTTTTTTCTTTGTGCCGTATAGTATAGTAGTATATATCATTAAATTAGTTAGTTATATTGTTAAATTTATTTTTAAATGTTCTCAGAATTATGTTATATTACCATTTTTTTATGCTTCATATTTTTTTAGTCTGTTTTTATGAATTGCTTTTATATTTGCTTTTATCTTAATTAATACATTTGAATCATCTATATATCTATTACTTCATATGGTCCATCATAAGGTGGTTCATGTTTTCCATTATTTCCAGCCTTTACCAAAACTAAGTCGCCTACTTTTAGTTCTATGTTATTCGTGTTATTTGATGAGTCCATACTTCTTTTGTTTTCTGCAGTCTCTATCAAGTTCACATGAAGGGTTTTGTTGTACGTAAGGGTATAGTAAGTTATCCATTTATCCCAATTGGCATCTTGTACAAATGACAAAAAGTATTCATTAAGAACCCTATGATTTCTCTCCACTGTACCCAACGTCTCATGATGATACGGTTTTGAAAAAATTTGTTTAGTTTTTAATAACTCACATATTTTCCTTAACAATTCATTTCTAAATACTGTATCGTTATCTGATTTTAATGTGCTAAATAAACCATATTTAACTATTAAATTCTCTAATTGTGCTTTGGTTATTGTCTTTGCCTCTTTCGTCTCTATAGGACATGCAACTATGTATTTCGTTGATTCGCATTGCATAGTTCAAATACAAATTAAATTGTTCAGTTCATATTTTTTAAAAAAAATATATTTTTATTTTTCACTTTTTAACACTAAGTATTACATTCCATGTCTTACCACTAACTAACTAACTCTTTACTTAATTCTAGACATCATATTTATACCTAATGAGAAGCACAATTAATTAATAAAACATAATAATGAATTGCAACATAATTATTGTCATTTGATATTATATTTTTAAAGTTCAGCGATTCTATTTGAAAAAATTTTTTTGTAAACATTTTATTAACTGTCAGCAAATAATTTTTAGGTTCAATGGAACTTATTTAAGACAATTTGTGAAATATTTTATTAACTGTCAGCAAATAATTTTTACGTTCAATGAAACTTATTTAATACAGTTTTTGTATAAGAGCATTTCCATGCTGTTTCCATAACTCCCCCTTTTGTTAGCTGAATAGTCCCGATTGAATCATTTTGGAGAATTTGTTTTAATTTTCTAATAACTTCTTGTCTATCAGGCGGATTCTCAGGATGTAGTTGTTGTTTTAGTTCCTTGATTATTGGTTGTAAAATTTACTTTGTCTTTTTGTTTCCATATAGTGTAAATAATAATTATGATTACTGTTATTGAAAGTATTATGTTAAAAGAAAACTCAATTCTTCCTTCGGTTGATAATGAGCTTAATTCTTGAACATTGTTCAACTGGACTTCTTTCATCATTTGAAGAGAAAGAATTTCTTCAACATCCGTTTTATTAGATGTTAATTGCAGAATGGGTGGAAGCGGTTTCCAATCATGTACTTCCATTGCAAAATAATCAATACCGTTTAAATTAATTGTGGTGTTATGGAATTTTATTAAAAAGCTTCCTGATAAATTCCATGGTTTGGCGTCAGGGATTCTTACAGAACCATTGTATTGATTTAACAGGTTTATTCCAGGTTTTATTTCTTCAATGGTTGGAACGTGCTGATTATTTATAATTGTACAATTGTGATTCTCACTAGATAATAATTTTGGAATACAATTTGTGTTTGTAATATTTAAAAGATTTCTATTATTACATATTGATAGCTTATTATAGGTTTTACAATTAGTTTTCATTTCAAAAATTTCATTCTTACGTTTAACAATATTTTCATTTCCAATTCTTATTATAGTTCTTTGTCTTTTTAACGGTTTAATTACAATATTTTCACAAATTTGTTTATTAATAGTAGGCAAATTTACTATGTAAATAATTGTTGTATTGCTTGAGGCAATTCTAATATCTGAAAATTCTAAAGCCTCATCGATATTGGAATATGGGAATTGTTCATAGTCTAATTGCTTTTTTATTTCGTCAATTTCTGGCTCGGACAATATAAAGGTATTTATAACTCCTGCTTTGGCCCATTGTAGAGCATATTGAATGTTCAATATTTCTTCTTTTTTATTTTATTTATTTCTTAATTCATTATAAATTTAAAATTATTGATTTTGAGTCTCAGCGCCCTACAGGCATTACAGAAGCATAATATGGCAACAATATTCACATGTGCAATTATTTAAATAAATAACAAAAAGAAAAAGAAAAGAAAATAAAATAACAAATAAAATTAAATAAAAGGAGATCAATCACAGATTCCAATATTTACATATATATGTTTATATAGTATAAGTGTATTTACAATATTCACATAATTTAGCAATGGGTTATGTTAAAAGTGTTTCTATATTTTGAAGCAAAAATTTTTTGATTTAATTTTTAATGTTAAAATTACTTGTATATCTCTCAAATTATTAGGTAGCTGATTGTATTCATGTGGTCCAGAAAATGTTATACGTTGTTTTGTTAAGTCAAGTCTACATCTTGCAGAATGGAGATTATGAGCTTGCCCAGTGACTCTTCTTGTACGAGATAAATTATCTATGAATTGTATTGATCCAATTTCGTTTTCCCTTAAGGATTTGTGTACATACATTCAAACCTTCTGTTTATATAATCCTATTATGGGCAACGTATTTTTTACATAATTTTTGAAAAAATTAAGCGTATAATATTGCAAGGGGAGATTAAACACTAGTTTCAAAGCTTTATTTTGGGCCGACTGCAGTGATTTTAATTTATTAGTTACTCTGCACGCATATATCGAAGGCAAATATGTAAAGTGTGAATGTATCAATGCTTGATATATCAGTAACTTCCAATTCCTGATGAGATTCTATTTTTCAAATTTTGGATGTGCTCGTCCCATAATAAGTTGTGGTTTAAAATAACTCCTAAGTACTTTACTTCATTAGATTCTTTTATAACAGTTCCATCAACACAAATGGACACAGGTTCATCGTTAATTAAAATGTAAGGCTTGAATCTTACAAACTTTGTTTTGCAGGGATTTATAATTAATTTATTACATCTAGAATATTCCGTTAAAATATTAATTTTAATCTATAAATCAAATTTTGTTAAAATTCCTTTGTAAAGTCGTCTTCAGTCTGTATTTTCTTTAAGATTGCGTTTCTTACATTAGTTATTATGTTTAGTCTTGTGACGGTATCCCTATTTATTATCCGTTGTCTGTTCGTGTTTTCTAGCATGTTATTTATTTTGTCAAGTACTATCTTATGATCGTCATGGTCTGGTGTTCCTGCCAACTATTTCCAAGCTGTCCCTATAATGTCTAGTGAACGTTTCTGTCTTGGTCTCATATTGTTTAGTTGCAGTCGCGTCCGTTCAATTTCATGGTCGAGTATTGGAAGTATGGAGTTGTTTGAAGGTATTTTCCTTCGAATTTCCTCTTTTAAATTCGTAATTACTTGTTAATATTTGTCCAAATCTATAGAATGTATTAATTTAAAATTTCCGTCCTGCAATCTTGTTAGTCCTGTGTGTATTGAAATTAATTGACAATTCGAATAGTCTAGTATCTGGACCTCAGGTCTGCAGTTGGTGAGTGTGGCCAGTAAAATAAGCAATTTTAACATTTTCTGTAAGATAAAATTAATTTTTTATATTTGCCTTATGAATAATTCTATTTCTACTATAAACTTTAACCTTATTTCCTAAATCTTCTTTTATTTTCTGTTTCTTATAACGTGGAAGTAATTTATCCCTTTGTCCTATTAATTTTTCATAAACTTCCTCATTTTCCTCAAATGTTCTGATCTGAATAGGATTATTTCTTTGTAGCATTCTAGTGTGAGCTTCCAATAATTTATTACGCAGGTTTTCATGATTAACTTTATTGTGAAACACTTCAAATGGTTTTTCGTTTGTAACTGAATGTATGTATATATAATAATGTATATGTATATGTGAGATTATACTGTTGAGCTGCTCTATGAAAAATCTCGACAGTGTCTAAAAGATGATATTCTTGTTTTAAACATCTTGCTATTTCGATCAGGGTTGAGTGTGCTCTTTCAACCCGACCGTTAGTAGTACTATGCCTAGGGTCAGCAAAATATAATTGAATTCTTAATCTTTGCATTAAGGATTGGAATGTAGGTGTTTTAAAGCCTGGTTCATTGTCTAACGTTATTTTCCTTGCTGCAGGAAAAGTCTGCAATATATCCAATACCTTTTCGCCTAAATTTGTTTTGTCTTCTATTTGTTTTATTACGAGAAATTTCGAATAAGGAATTGGAGCCTCTCCAATTGGAATCTTAGTTGGTATCCCATCATATTTCGCTTTATTGCAAATATTACAATGTCTAATAAATTCCTTAAGATGATCAATCATCCTGTGCCAATAGTATTGTTTATAAACTTGTTTATGATTTTCCTTAGAACTTCTATGTGCCCTAGTGTGAGTTTCCTTAATAATGGCTTTTTGATCATCAATATTAACAATATCAATTGCAAAGATTCTTGTAAAAACAAACTTGTTGGTAAATATTCCTTTTATTGTTTCCTTAAACTCATATTGATCTTCAAGACAACAATGTATAGCTGTCACTAAATTTGGTCATAAAAATTCTTTCAATTTGTTCTTGAGATTTTCCCTCGTATCGAATTCTATAATGTGTCTAATTCTATTAAATTGAGTAAGTGATTCATAATTTGTGAAATTGGCCTTGCTGAGAAGAATCTGTTGTTTAAATTCATTAAGTGGTTTGGAAGTTTCCTTAATAGTGAATTTTTCACTACTTTCGGCAGAATGTTGTGTACTATGTAAAGACCCATCGTCAGAAATATTATTCAAGACCCGTCTAGAAAGTGCGTCCGCTACAACATTTGTCGCATCCAGCTTATAAACAAATTTCGGGGAATACTCTTCTATAAAAGGCATCCACCTTTTAAGTTTTGCATTTGGATTCCTAGAAGATATGGCAAATGATGGTTGATGGTCAGTATGTATTTCCAAATCCGCAACACCATACAAATAATTTCTCAAGGTCTTTAACGACCAAACTATAGCGAATAACTCTTTTTCATTTGTAGCGTAGTTTTGTTCAGTGGAAGTCAGTGTTTTTGAGATAAAAATTATAGGTTTGCCCTCTTGGGTTATGACAGCTCCAACCGCTGCGTTAGACGCGTCAGTTGTCAGTGTAAATTTTTTATTAAAGTCAGGTTGCGTTAGCGCAACTTGGTTAGTTAAAAAATTTTTCAATTTATTGAAAGCGGTTTGTGCCTCTAAATCGAATTCTATTGCTGTCTTTTTGGACATATATTGTGAAATTCTTCCATTCTCTCCTGTAAGATATTTTGTTAATGTTTTGAAATTTTGGCACAGTCTTTTATAAATTTCCTGTAGTATCCAGTTATACAAAGAAATCCTCTCAACTGTCTAAGAGTTTTAGGTTCAGGGTAGTTTACTATAGTCTCTATTTTTCCTGGATCGGTTTTAATTATTCCATGGGCAACAATATAACCCAAAAACTCTACTTCTTTCTTAAAGAATTTCGATTTTTCCAAGGAGATTTTCATATTAGAATCTTTAAGTCTTTGAACTACCATATTTAAATGTTTCTTATGTTCTTCTAAATTTTCAGAGTAGACTATTATATCATCTACATAGACATGGCAAAATTTCCCTATATAGTCCCTTAAAATATTATCCATGGCGCTTTGGAAAATGCTTGGTGCATTTTTTAGTCCAAAAGGTAGTCTAACAAATTTATATTTTCCATTATTTATGGAAAATGCAGTTTTCTCAATATCCTCCGGTTTCATTAAAATTTGATGGAAACCGGATTCGAGATCAATGGTGGAAAAGTACTTTGCTTTTTCCAAATTAGAAAGTATAACATTACAATCCGATATCGGATATTTATATGATATAGTGTTTTCATTTAATTTTTTATAATCAATAACCATTCGCGTTTTATTTGTCCCATCTTCATTAATTCCTTTTTTTGGCACTACCCATATTGCGGAGTTGTAAGGGCTTTTACTGGTACGTATAATTCCGTTATTTAATAGCTTTTGTATTTCTTTATTTACGAATGAATTTACTGAGAGAGGATAGGAATATTGCTTACTCCATATAGGAGTTTCAGCAATTGTACGTATCTCAGCTTTAATATCCGTTCTAAATGGTAAAATTGTATTAATTTCTGAATGTAAATTATCTAGTTCCTTGAGTTTAAGTTTGTCCATTTTGTGGAATTTTATTGGTGTTAACAGCAAGATTTGCCGAACTGCCGATTTCCATCGGTTCAGGCTTTGCCTGACGTATGTGTTGATTATTTCGGTACTGAAAATTGTTGTTGTGATTTCTGGGAGGAAATCGTAAAACATTCTGGTTATTTTTTGGATTTTGGTTATTGAATTGATTTCTGTTAAATTGTACCGCAAAATTAGCTCTAATATGATTAGCTTCTAGTTCCTGAGCCTTGGCTAAGGCATTAGGTAAATCAGAGGGTGACAATGAAAATAGAATATTTGTCAATGGCGGGTTTAATCCAGTAATAAAAACCCTGAGAGCATATTGATGATTTTTATTATTTAATTCATTTGTCAAAGCAGAATTTGAACCATGAGTCATTATAGTCTTATTTATTAATAAGGTCAGTTTTTTATTCACTTTGTTGTAATAATCTAATATAGTCAAGGAACCCTGTCTCATAACACTTAATTTCTGTTCAATAATATGAATTGGCCTTTTGTAGGCATAGGCAAAATCTAAACGAGCTATAATAGCATCAAAAATGAGTACAGTAACATGATTTGTCAAAGTGTCATTTGCGTCGTCTAATATTTTATTGCGTAGAATAGTCAATGCCGCGAAGTATCTACGACTACCCCTAACATAAAGACTCATTGAATTGCTTGCAGCTTCTCGCCAACTAACATATGAATTATCCTTACCGTTAAAACTTGGAAGGGACTTAATAATGTCCAAACTTTCGTCACATCTTTTGGTTTCGTCAATAATTTCCTGTCTGTATTCAGTAACAGTATTTGTGACTGTAAGTCTGTCAAAGTTTTCCTTCAACAATTCCAACTCTCTTAGAAGTGGTGCTTTAGATTGTGCAACTAGTCGTTAAACATGTTCTGTGTCCATTCTGCTTGTTGTCATATTCCTAAATAGTCCAGTAATTTCGTCAACTGAGTCTTCTATACTATATTTTCTTTCTAGTTCTTTTAATTCCTCGTAACTATATCTAGTGTCCTGTTATTAGTTAAATATTTCAATTCCTCGTCCGTTAAATTTTCCACTACACTTTCTATTGAATAAGCCAGTTTTAAGCCTCACAATCAATACAACGAATACAAAAATTATATGACTTAAATAATATTGTTTTATAGGAAAATTAATCTTAAAAATAAACATACAATAATACAAATTGAAGTCGCCGTAGTCTAGTAGGTAGTGTGTTGGCTTATTAGACGCAAAAGCCTGGGTTCGAGCCCCAGGCCAGGCATCAAAGACAAAATACAAAAAGTATTTTTTCGGCGACTTCCTCTCAGTAGATTTCTGGCAAAAATTCTGAGAGTAAATAAAAATTGCCATGAAAAGTTTCCCAATAAATAAAAATCTGTCGTTCGGAGTCGACTTTAAACTGTAGGTCCCACCACTCATGTATAAAATTAACACACACAACATAAGTGGTGTGAGAAACTAGGACGTTGTACAATGGGTCAATTCGACCTCCGGGTACTGTACTTGTCTTAATTGACAAGTACACGTCCTCTAACCTAACCTAACCTAACATACAAATCTTATCAAATAATCTTACATTTAAAATCCTCAGCTATCGACATCAGATGGCCTCTTAAATGATGATGAACTCACAGTTAATGGCACTGCACATAAACTATTTTCAGTCCATTTTTTTTATTTTGTTGCTAATGAAGGTAATTAAAGCACTCTTTTTCAGGAGTTCAAACAGTAACACGTTGATTCACTTCAAGGATCAATCAATAGAATTTCGTAGAATTTTAGGATACTTATTTGAAAAACTTTTTTCTCCTTTTTTTTTAAAGGATACTCATTTGTAGAATTTTTTTCTCTTTTTTTTAAGGATACTTATTTGAAAATTTTTTCTCCTTTTTTTAAAGGATACTCATTTGTAGAAATTTTTTCTCCATTTTAAAGGATACTTATTAGTTTTTTTCTGGACCCTTTTTTTAAAAAAGGATCCCGGTTGAGCCCCCAATTAAATTGTTTAGTTCATATTATTTAAAAAAAATATATTTTTATTTTTCACTTTTTAACACTAAGTATTACATTCCACGTCTTACCACTAACTAACTAACTCTTTACTTAATTCTAGATATCATATTTATACCTAATGAGAAGCACAATTAATTAATAAAACATAATAATGAATTGCAATATAATTATTGTCATTTGATATTATATTTTTAATGTTCAGCGATTCTATTTGAAAAATTTTTTTTGTAAAAATTTTATTAACTGTCAGCAAATAATTTTTAGGTTCAATGAAACTTAGTTAATACAGTTTTTGTATACGAGCATTTTCATGCTGTTTCCATAACTTACATCTAAAATTGTTTATTGGACTTAAAGAACCTACAGTGTCAATTACAATAGTTTTGAAACTATCTATTGGGTTATATGTAACCTTTAATTCTTCCTTCGTATGTTTAGTGTGTTTATTACGTTGGCATAAGTCACATTTAGACACATATTCTTTTACATTTTTGTTCATATTCTTCAAATGTACTTCTGCTTTAATTTTAATAGTTTTTTCACTCCGAAATATCCTCCTTGGGGTATATCGTTTTATAATTTTATCAGTTCTTGTCTTCTACCTTCATTTGTTATATTCTGAGGTTTTCTGTATAGTAATATAATTATGTCATCTTTATTATTTTTGTTTGCCTCGTTATATTTGGCCTTAAATTCATCCGCGGATATCATATCAAGTATCATTTATTGGCACCTCTTGTAATTGCTAGTGTTTTCTTTACATTTTCGTCATTTTCCAATGGTATCATACTCTTTGTGTAATAGAATCAATTTCTATTCTTGATAATGCATCGGCATTAGTGTTGTTTATTCCCTTCTTGTATATTATTTCAAAGCCGTAGTCAGAAATTTCCAGTCTTATCCTTATTAATTTAGAGTTCGGGTTTTTATGCGAAAATATTGAAATCAAAGGTCTATGATATGTCACAACTGTGAATTTTCTACCATATAAATACGGTCCAAAGATTTGTATGCCACAATATATGCCTAGCAATTCTTTCTCAATCACAGGTTTATTCTTTTCGTGTTTGTTTAAAGTCCTTCTTGCATATGATATTGGTAAATGATTTCCTATTGGACCCTGTGACAAAACTGCGCCTAGTGCAAAATCTGATGCATCTGCCGTCAGAATGAATGTTTTGTCAAAGTCTGGATATTGCAAAATGGTTGGTTCAATAAGTTTGTTCTTCAATGTTTCAAACGCATTATGGCGTTCTTCCGTCTATTCAATTTTTTTTCCTTTTTTATAAGTCATTCAAACAGTTTGCAATATTCGCAAAATCATTGATGAATCTTTTACAATAGTTACAAAATGCTATAAATCTTCTTACGTCATCAGTATTCTTAGGAGTAGGATACTTGGTAATTACGGCATATTTGCTTGGGTCTGGTTTAATACCATTCGATGTTATCACATATCCCAAATATATAACTTCTGATTTCAAAAAATAGCATTTGCTTGCATTCAATTTTAAATCATATCTAGATAATCTACCGAAAATTATTGTTGTCATCAACATACAAGAATGCTTCGGATTCTAGTCGAGCTAGTGCTATTGTTAGCATCCTCTGAAAACTATTTGAAGATATCTTTAGTCCAAAAGGTAATCTTGTATTTTGGTAGTGACCATTAGTTTTTGAAAATACTGTAAATGGTCTCGACTGTTGATCGAGCTCAATTTGATGAAAGGAACTTGTCATGTCCAATGTGGAAAAATATTTAGCTCTTCCTAGTCAATCTAGAACGTCATCTAAACGTGTTAATGGAAATGTGTCATTAACTATTTTGTCATTGAGTTTCCTAAAATCAACGTTTAGGTTTAGGTTTAGGTAGGAGAGGTAGCTCTGATATCACAAAGCTCACTTGAGCACGCATAGCGGCCCGTTGTGATGCCACGGGTGAACGCAGTCCCTGTACTAACCAAGTTCCACCAAAATCAGGGAAAAGGAAGAAGTTGGTCAGCGCAAGGGCTGCACAACAAAAGCACGACTACCCCGCGCTGGAAAACCAGCCAAAAGTTTGATGAACGAAGCTATATCCTTAAAGTCAATAGATGATAGCCCTGTTAAGCTAACAAGGAATGGGGAGCCAAATAACCTATATCTACACCTAGCAAGCGACGGGCACTGGCAAAGAAAGTGAACAACAATCTCCTCTTCCTCAGTGGACCTGCATCCACGGCAGAAGTCGTTGAAAGGGAGCCTCATTCTTTCCGCGTGTCTACCCATGATGCAATGACCTGTAAGCACGGCCACTGTTGTCGAGATGACATCACGACCAAGACCAAGTAATCGGTTGGTACGCCTTCTATCCATCCTGGTCAGGTGAGTCTAGCGGTGGAGCAGGACTCCTCATTGATCCAGGATAGGTTGGCGTCCCGAAAGAACCTCCGCGCAATGGTCAACTTGACCAAGGCAAGTGGCATACCCAATTCAACAGAAGAGGATTCCGGAAGGAGCGCAACAGCTTTGGCGAGCTCGTCGGCCCTACAGTTTCCCGGAATTTCACTGTGCCCGGGGACCCAAACCAGAGAGACACTGATCGAGACAGCGGCGACATTCCCTAATGATCCTAGAGTTAATCACGAAACCCGATAGAGATCTTATCGTGGCCTGACTATCAGAAAAGATAGTTGACGAGGATCCATTGAGCGGCCCGGTAAATTGCCATCACCTCCGCCTGAAACACACTGCAGTAGTCCGGCAGACGGAGAGAAATATTTAGGTCCAGTTTCCCAGAGTAGACACCGCTTCCAACCCCATTATCGAGTTTAGAACCGTCGGTATATATATCCAGGACTTCTGGGGGGACGACCGTATTAGGATTCCAGTCATTCCTACTTGGAATCAGAGAGCGGAAACATCTGTCAAGACAATATTCAGCAGGGAAATAGCGAGAAGCACAGTAGGAAGCCAGTTTAGCATTGCGAACAAGGCTTTCGTGGGAGTGGTGCGTAGAGCGCCAGTTATATAAATGGCGGCAGACCTTCTGACCTTGTCAAGAAGTCTGACGTTGTATTGTTTGTCCAGAGCGGTCCACCAGAAAGCAACACCGTATAAGAGGTTGTGTTCGATGACCGTAGAATATATCCAACGCATGATCCTTGGGCGAAGACCCCATCTGGTTCCGACCGCTCTACTGCAGCAGTTAACAGCACATGCCGCCTTGCGTGCCCTAGCAGCCAGATTCGCCCTTCAGTTGAGTTTGGGATCGAGGATCAGGCCCAGATATTTACCCTCGGGACTCAACGTGAGTCTGGTCCCACATATGCTGGGAAGGGAGAAGGTCGGAATTTTATATTTCCTCGTAAAAAGAATCGTATCGGTCTTAGAGGGGTTAATAGACAGTCCAAAATCCCTACACCAGTCCAGCACGATTGACAGCACCAAGTTCAACTTATCCGATAGTGTCTGCGGACAAATTCCCAACGCAGCAATGGCAAAGTGAGTTGACTGCAAGATTCCAGAGAAGTGGTGATAGAACACCGCCTTGCGGTGTGCCCCTACGAACCATGCTCTGACAATTCGTGGCCCCCACTGGGGAGGTTACTATCCTCGACTTGAGGAGAAGCTCGATGAACCTGACCAGATTCTGTCCCAGGTTCAGAGAACCAAGAGCCCTAACTATGGCGTCCGGGTCGACGTTATTAAATGCACCTTCAATGTTCAGAAAAATGGCCGAAGTGTATTCCTTAACGTGCATGGACTTTCTACCCGAGAGATAAGAGAGTGAAGTGCAGTCTCCACTGATTTACCTCTCGTATACGCATGTTGAATCAACGACTAGTCTCCATTTTTATATCACTTTGTCCATTCTCAGGTACCAATAAGAGTGGAGCGTTGCAAGGATTTGTGGATGGCTCTATTATTTTTTGTTTCAATAAACTTTTTACTTGGTTATTTATTTCCTCTGTATGCGTTTATGGTAATTGATAGTTCTTTATATAAACTGGATTTTTGTCATTTAATTGAATAGTTTGATTGTAAAAATTATTGGTTGTTAGTTTCTAACCTTCTAAATGAAATATATGCTTGTATTTTTTATCCCTAACAATTCCTTCTTTGCTTTCTCGTCATTCTGCTCTACATTGCATTCATTTAATACTTTCTTAAATCTTTCCTCACTACATTTCGCATCTGTTTTGTCATGACTTGTTTTGTATATATCAAAATTTCTTAAAGGGATAGTTTCTACTTTTAAATTTTCTAATTTTATGGTTTTGTCAGTAACGTTTAATAACTTTATGTGTGAATTTGCCAAAAATACAACTTTTCTAATTTCACGGTTGCATATTACACCATCTTCCTCCATATTTATTTGTAAAGGTATAATTATTTCGCTTCTTGGAGGAATGCTTATTACATTTATCTCAAATGTGTCGTTGTGCATAAGTAATATCAAAGTCTCATTTGTTGCAATTGTACCTCAACAAAAATTCTCGTCCAAGTGTATACCATCAGTGTGGAAGGGAAAATTTGCATGTACTAATTGTATTTTATGTTTAAGTAACGTATCGTTTATCTGTATAGTTATATTAGTGGAACCTAAGGATTTTATTTTTTCTTTTGTAATCCCTGCAATAGTCATCTGGATCTTTATCATATATATGTAATAAGTCTTCTTTGCATAACGAGATATCAGCACCTGTGTCTATTAGAAATGTTAATGTACGGTGTATATCTTTTATATTTAATCGTACATAATTTTTTAGATCTGATGAAATGCTAAATTCTGCTTTTGAAGTTACTGATTTTGTTCCGGAGGACCTTGGTATTCTATGGGCTCCGGACCATGGGAGTTTCCCTGGTTTTGCTCCATAAATTTTTGATACATGTTATTGTTGTTATTATTGTTATACCTATTAGTAGAATGGTTGTTATTCCTGTAGTTACTACAATTATTTCTGTTTGATGATGTTTGGTACATTATTTGATTTTGTCTCATGTCTGTTTATGTTTCCATGGCTATGTAAATGGCTTCGTTGAGAGCCTTTACTCATTTATTGTCCTAAGGATTTCTTGGTCTTTTAGTCCGTTTTTGAAAGAATTAAATGCAATTACAATCTCTGCAATCACTTCTCTATTGTTTTCTCCAAGTAAACTTATCTGGATCTCATTTAATTCCGTAGTTAATGCTTCTATTTTATCAACAAATTTTCTGATAGTGTCTAACTAAGTAATCTTTGTTTGTTCGTTTAGAATAACATTTTGTAACTTCTTTGTTTTATAAGTTTGTTTTAAAGTTGAAATTAAGGAGTCTATGTCAGTAGGAACTAATACTTGTCTTAATTTGGTCTGCACTTTATTTGAAATTTTAGTTTTATATACAAAATTGAAAAATGAAATGTGTTTAGTTGAAGGTAATGTATCTTTCAGCACTTCGATATTTGCTATGAATGGGTTTAATTCATCTTTTGTACCATTGAATACTGTTAGCAATTTTGAAATTGATGCTGGTTCTGTCGTGTTTAAATTTTCTTCAGTCATGGTGGAATTTTCTATCTCTTCTTCTAATGCTTGAATTTTCAGTTTATCTTGGTGACTCTGTAATATTTCTAATGCTCTTTCTTTATTTTGTCTAAATTTCAAGGTATGTAGTTGTCTTTGCTGTTCCCTTACTACTTTATTTTCTAGTATTTCTTTGGATTTGTTTTCTAATTCTTGTAGTTCTATTCTTTTAGCCTGAATAGTTTCTTCTGTATAACCTCTTACTAATGATTTCCTTTCGTTCGATATAATAGAATCTACACGTTCGTATATATATTCCATGGGTCATACTAATTTTTATATTATTACTAAATTTAAAACTATAATTAAAATTAAATACATAATAATAATAATAATTTCATAGTTTTTGTTATTCTCACTTTAACAAAATTCATTAACAACATTTTTTTATATAAGTATAAATATATTGATTTTTATAAATATTATGTAGGATGGGATTTCTTCCCTTTTATAAAAAAATATAAATTCTTTAATTTTACAATTCATTTCTTTTAATTTAATAATAAAACATTATTATTTAGTTCCATATTTTTCTCGGTCTATTTTTATAAACAGTTTTTTCCCCATTTTTTTTACTGTAAATAGTCACATTAAATATTGTAAAATTTGTAGTAGCATTCTTTTTTTTCAATAAAACCTTATCATTACTTGTTATAAAAACTTTCATTTCGAAAAAACTTGCAATACTGTTCCGCAGAAATGGGTGGAAAGTACACGGCTGAAATCACCAAATTATGCAGGAAATCCTGGATACAAATTGTAGTGGCCTGAAGACAGTCTTCACAAAATTCGTTCATTAGATAGTGTTTATTTCGCGACTTAATTAGTATCGCAGAACCTCCACATGCTCTGTCTTTCGGGTCTTTAGTATCATAAAGGGTGTATCCGTTGACTTTGAAGAAACTTCTTCCTGTTAAATGTGTTTCAGAGACCAGCATAATATATATTTGTTTGTTTTTTAAAAAATATTCCAGTTCATTCTTATGCTGGCGGATGCCGTTTGCGTTCCAAAAACAGATTTTTAAACTATTCATGGCTTATTGACGAAGGACTGCAGTATCATTTGCTTCATCCTCATCATTTCCTTCATCATGTTGCCAATAGAGTTGGTAAAATTGAGTAATAGGTTGCTCATTGCTTTAGTGAAGTTGCTTGTTGTCTGCACCAGATTGTCTATTGTAGATTCTATACGACTAAAATTAAATTCAGGGACACCGGCTTTGGGCTGCGGATTTAGAATAGGTACGGATTTATATCCAACTGTCGAATTAGTTACTGTAGACTGGCTTGATTTTAAGATGTCAGCGCATTAAAACTGATTGCTGACAGGTACTGAGATCAGAGGTTTTTCAGTGCTCGTTGGTTTCGATTGAACTTCCACTACTTCAGGGCCGCAGCTTGTTTCACAAAGATAAAAATGGGACAACCGCGATAATTTGCTGTATAGTTACCACCGCTGTTACTGCACTTCTTGACCTTTGACTCTTCTCTTACATTGTCACACATGGCTGATTGATGCAGTTCTCCGCAAACAATGCAAACTGTGGGTAGCTTGCAGTAAGCCTTGGTATGTCCAAATTCCTGGCAGTTCATACACTGAACAGGTCCCTTTGCTTGTGAGGCTCTTCTACCGTTACTCTGCGATGAAGCAAATATCTTAAGTTATATGTTGGATGGACTTCATTTGTTTTCAGTTTCATGTTCCCTGGTTCCAGCTCTATTCGGAACATGGGTCGGGGAACCTTTTGCTTATTTTTAATATTCAATACCTTTTTTACTAGAAATTCTTTATCTTTTGAACCGTCTCTTATTTCATCAGGAGACACGCAGGAGTCTATTCCTTTGATTACCACCTGAAAACCTTTTGCACTTTTTAATTGGTATGTATAAAAATTTTTATTTTTTGATTCGAGGTCATTAACTATTTTGCGGAAATCATTTTCATGATTTTCCTGAATTTTAATTTCGTTTATGTTACCCCGTTTTATTTTTTGCACTGAATATTTATTTGGAGGGGGTTTAAGTGATTTATGTTTGGGAGCCTCAGTAGATTCCTTTGTATCATCCACCAGTATAGCAAAACGATCGATAGTTTTAGAAATTTTCGGCAAGAAAGCCGAAGCTCGGGCTTCTTACCCTTTTTAAAATTGTGACGTACCTATCCATTCCTACTCGGGTAGGGACTTTTGTAGCGTTCGCTACAGGCTGTGGAAGAGTTGGTATTAATGGACGGACAGTAGTCGCCTCTGTGTTAATATTGTTTGTGCTGGTTTTTTCACTCGTTGGGTGGCTAAAGTAGTGTACACGATTTGCCTGCTTCGCTGTCATAAATTTTTTTATTTATATTAACTGGGTCACATTCTTTTGAAGTAATGATAACGTAAGCATTTCCATCATTAAAACTCAATTTGCGTTCACTAGCTCTTGTACTTTTCGCATTCATTAATTAGGTTAACGGCCTTTATTTTTTTTACTTATTTGTTTGTTGTCTGTCTATATGCAGTAAAATTTTTTATGAACTTTATTAAGTTGTTGTTGTTTTTATTTTTTTATTTTACCCGCTTTAAAAATAATAATAATATCACCTATTACAATACTTGTAATAAAACACTTATTGCAAATATTATTTGCCGACTGCGCGTCCGTACACTTTAAGTTAGGCTTGAATGAAAAATTTTGAAAATGTATAATTTTTGTTTCTTTATGTAATATGTATTTGGTTTCTAGTTTTTGTGAACGTTTATACCTTCTTTTGATTTTAAATTTGTTTTTAACTTTTATTTTTTACAGTTCTGTGAAAATTGATTTTATTTTTGTACTTTTAATATGTGTGATAATTATAAATATGTGATGTATTACTATTTTTGATTTTGAAATGTTCTTATTTCTTATTGTTTTATATATTAAATGTAATGTTTTTGTAATGCACTTTTTATTTATGGTAATTTTTTATAATTATTGCTTGTGTTAATTTGTGTTTAAAAGTATAATTTTAAGTATTTTGCGCACTTTTTGTTTTTAGAAAAACGTATTTTATTTGTATTTTGTAGCAATGAATTATATATTATAGTTCACAATGTTTGTTTTCTTCACAACTTACATTCTTCTGTTTGTTAAAGTATGCTTTAAATGTAGAATTCACAATTATAATAATATGGGAAATTTCGTGTCAAGTGACTCAGTTTTTAAAATCGATGTCTTCCGATTTGCATGAAATTTGCACCAAGGTTAGTACTATTGGATATTTTCAGCTGTATCAGTGAAGAACTGCCGGAGTTAGAGGGGCCCAAAGTTGGACATTTTGGTCATACAGGTTTTTTTTTAAATGTATGTAACTTTTCACCTATTGGTCCTAGCAAAAATTTTCCAAACGATATTAGCTATCTAATAATTTATTTATTTTTTGTTTAAAAGAAAGCTTATAAAATTTCCTTTAAGGCCTTTATAATCGCTTAATGGGATGGGAGTGGGATATCTATCAAAAAAATTATTTTTTAACTCAAGAATAAGATCAAATCAAGAATAAGATTTTTTTTGAATTAAAAAATAATTTTTTTGATAGATATCCCACTCGCATCCCATTATGTGATTATAAAGGCCTTAAAGGAAATTGTTAAAGCTTTCTTAAAAAAAGGGCCCATTTTGAAAAAACATTTAAAAAAAATTAATTTAAAAAAAAAATAAAAATTTTTTTTAAAAAAATTACAAAAAATAATTTTTGGAAAGATTGAAGAAATAGCTATCTAATATCCTTCGCAAAATTTTTTCTAGGACCAATAGGTGAAAAGTTACACACATTTTAAAAAAACCCAGTACGACCAAAATGTCCAACTTTGGCCCCCTCTAACTCCGGCAGTTCTTGACTTATAGAGCTGATTTTGTGTCTGGCCTACTATCCAATAGTACTAACCTTGGTGCAAATTTCATTCGGACATCGATTTTAAAAATTGGGTCACTTGACACGAAATTGCCCATATATGTTAACAATTCTTGTTTTATTATTTGATAAGTACATACATGTGGGTTTTTAATGAAACCACGTTAAGTTTATTATTTATATTTTAATATTAATATTTAAGTTTATTTAATATTATGGCAACATTTGATGATGTTTCAAGTATTTATTTTAAATTAAAAGTATAAGAAGTTAAAAGTGAGTCGTCACTGTTTGGCGTCAGGTTTTCAATTGTCTGGTCGTTTCAAGTCCCTCAAAAAATGTTCGTTGTCTATTCGTCGCAATTCAACGAGTCCTCCGTACTCAAAGTTGTATTAGTATGTTCACTTTAGTCATAAAACATAGTGTCGTATTATTTAGTATCTGCGGCCACTTCTAGTACTACATCCGTTAATTCCCAATCCCACATTCGGCCATCGTCCCGAATGATGGGTTCCACTTTTTCATGTGTTCTGCTACAGTATTGGTTCTCTTTGGGCCTTCGACTTCACCAATTTTTGCTATCTCGTACCGATCATGTTTCAAACTTCTAATCACTTTATACCGCCAAGGTATTTCGACTTTAACTTGAGACCTGGTCCAAATTGCGTTCGCTTTATGGCCATCAATTCGTTCTCCTTGTATATAGGCGCCTCAACTCTCTTCTTGTTGGAAGATTTCTTATTTTCCGCTTGGATTTCTGTTATATTTGATCTGGCCTTCCCTCGAATTTCGTCTCTTTGCTCATCTAATTCTTTTATACCGTATTCGTCGATTAATTTCCTAATATCGTCTTGGGGGTCGATTGTCTTTCACTTCCAGTAAGAATCCTAAATGGTGAGAATTTCGTACTTCGTGTAGGAGTATTGTTTATACACTGTTGTACCTTGTCAACATGTTTATACCACTGCTGTGGATTTTCTGCACACATTTTCTATAACACGAACACTACTATTTTATTTATTCGCTCGACTTGTCCGTTTCCTCTAGGGACTCCTGTAGCAATTAGTAAGTGCTGAATACGGTTTTTCTCGCAATATTTTTGAAACAAATTGGACGTGAAGGCAGTTCCTCTATCTGAAATAATCTGATTGACGCTGAAGTCTAGCAATCACTTCCTCTGCCCCAGTGCTCTTTGTCGGGTACAACCAAACGAATTTGGAAAATGAATCAACTACCACTAAAATTTGATTATAGCGTTTTTTGGTCTCTTCCATGGGTCCAATATGATCAATATGGTATGTCCTTAATGGTTTATCCGTGTTCAAACTCGGTTTGAACACACAAATTATTCAACAGAAATAATTTTTATGTTAAATAACATAAGTATGTCAATTACATTTAAATTAAAATTCTATAATTTCCCATGGGAATGCCTCCAAATACTTGCATAAAATTTCCATAAATTCCAAAGGAATGTCTCCAAAGACACTGTTAATTTAGTTGCTTTAGAGAAGCAGAAGTTTCATAGATAAACAACCTACAATCATAAGTCACTTCAAATCTTACAATACGATCAACAACATATATCTCAAGTGTTTAAAAATTGTGCAAACCGTTTATAAAATTAAAAACAAAACAAAAAACAATATTAAAAGAACAACCAAAATTAAAATAAAATAAAGTTAAAAAAAAAATTATATATTGTACTTACCTAAAATATATATAAATAAATATATATACTTATATACTATTATACTTACCTTAAACTGTATATATATAATTGAAAATCAAATTGTGCTAAAATAATAATATATTAAATGTGTATATAAATTCAAATCTATATATGTACTTACCTAAACCTTAACATGAATTTATACTGTGAACCAAATTGAATTGGAAAATAAAAGTGAATTTTATATTTACCTCAAACCTCTGTTAAAAGAAATTGACTTAAAAGAGTAACATTCTATACATCCATCCTGAAAAAAAAGGGTTTTACCCAAAGGAGAAAAAAGGTAAGAATTCTCTCAGAATTCTCAGAATTCTCAAAAGTGAAATAATATAATTTCTCTTTCTCTTTTTTTCCCCCAATTACTCAATGATTATAATTGTTTGCGAGCAATTATAATCTACATCTCGTTCTCTTTGAAGGAGATTTAAAACAAATTGTTCAACCCCAATTTGTTCATGGTCCTTCTCCCGTTCTTTGGTAAAAAGCGAACCCCAATTTGTTCATGGTCCTTCTCCCGTTCTTTGGTAAAAAGCGAACCTCTTGAACACAAAATAAAATAAACAACGAGTGGGAAAATTAACAAAAACAACTCTACACAACAAAAAATGAGGTAAAGAGATCAACAAACTCATCACTACAACATTAAACAACAACAAAGCAGTAAGTCAAGTAAATTTTTTTAATATTCGTACATGAAAAAATTGGAATTACAAAAAAAAAAGTAAGTGATAAATAAATTTATACTCACACATAATTAATATCGTGTAAATCGGAGGAAAGAAAAAAGAAAAGAGAGAAAAAACCCAAAGTGATTTAACCCGTGATTAAAGAAAAAAAAAAAAATATGTAAAAGAAAAAAAAAAAAAACACAAGCAAGAAAAGAAAAAAGAGTATTCAAAAAAGTTGTGTTATTGCGTTAAAAAATTAACCTTGAACATACTGAAAAAAGGTTAAAAGAAGCGTATGTACATATAGATGTCCATATGCTTACGACAAATTTACAAAAACACAACATATATAAAAAGTACATATATAAATACCGTTTTTTCTCTCATATAAGTACCGTGTATAAGTACCGTTTTACCCGTTTTACCCGTTTATCCCGTTTTTACTTTTATATATAAGAAAACATTTTTAGAATTCCAATATATGTATATCAAAAAAAATTTTTTTAAACCCAATTAGTTACGTATTATTACATACATTACCCATTACACATTACACAAATATATAAAAAATATCAATTTCGCGATTACCATTTCCCGTTTTGTCTTGTATACAATGCAGAAATTTCTGTTCTGTATATGCGAGTGAAAAAATATATAAAAAACATCATTTGAAAGATCCCCCTGTTAAAAAAAATTACAAAAAAGTGCAAGTGATCCCGTCTCCTTTAATCTCTATATAAATCAAACATATACACCACTCTCTTAATCACACATAAGAGAAGTGTGTTTGATTTGCTGTATTCCCATTGGAGATTACACAGATCAAGTGAAATTGCAATTTCTCTTGAATTGTAGCAAATCTCTTTGTTACAAAATTCCAACAAGAGAATAGCAGACTACACAATATTGGAACAACAAAAAGAAGAATAACAGGAAAAGGCATAAGGACAAAATGCAAAGCAGATATATAAAGGAATGATATTTATAATCAATATCAAATATCAAATTTTCGAAAGTTAATTACCAACCTGATTAATTATTTCATTTAATGCTTTTTTATATAAAATAAATAAATAAAATTTTCACCCCATCATCCTTAATTGTTTAAATTTAAATTTTAGACACATATGTTGAAAAAAATTAATAATAAATTTCATTCATTTATACCACTGGTGTTTATTTTTAACAAAACACATACAGTCCACTACGAAGATAAACAAACAGAAATAATTTAACCCATTAAGGTGAACAACACTGAAAAAAAAAAATTAAAAAGGAAATATTACAAAATTAAATTAAAATTTAATAACAAATTATTTCTTAACATTTTAGAAATTGAAATTAAATTAAAATTTAATACCAAACTATTTTTCATATTTGGAACTCAAAAAAAATAAAAAATTTAGGGATATTTTTAAATTTAATATTTCTAAAAAAAAAATTTTTTTTCTTACGAAACTTGGAAAAATTTAATGTCCCCTATATAATTTTTCGGGTGATATACAAAATTTATAATGAAATAAATACATTCTCATATCTCATTCTCAATCTAAATCATAATTATATAAGAGAATTTACATGGCAATTTATTAAAATCCCAAATAACTTTATTCTTTTCTATATTCTATTTTTTCTATTTTTAAACTAGATAACAGGTATCTAGTGCTACTTCCTCGTAGCCCCTAACCCCTATTTATAGAACATAGAAAAGAATTTCTAATACCTCAAATTAGCACTTAGAGTTTTTCTTAATTTTTTTTTACGCTAGATAAAAGGTATCTAGTACTACTTCCCAGTAGCCCAAATCTCTTAAGTGCTAACTTCTCTTGGATTACAATATCCAGTGTTGCCCTCTTATATATTCTCTTTGAAATTTGCTAGATAGCAGTTCTAGTACTACCTCTCGGTAGCCCTAATCTCCTGGATTACAATATCCAATATTATCCCCTTATATATATATTCTTCTTGAATTTTGCTAGATAACAATTCTAGCTCTACTTCCCAGTAGCCCAAATCTCAAATTATAAACGAGTCGTATCTCATATACGAATCTAACACTTAAATCACAACTCACTTTGCTTTATATCATTTAAATTTTTAATCCCATATTGAAAAAATGTCCATCTCATCTCATAGCGAAGTAAACAGCTCTCCGAGAGAGAGTTTCTTATTCCATTGCGATCATTTGATCCAATTTTGCCAATACTTCCAACGAACTCCCAAAGACGAGCACTCGAAATTGGTTCTAGGAGTCAAGTTGAACCACTTGGACTCGAGATGGGCAAAACTCGAAAGTTCCTATGAGAACGTAATGTTGTCCCATAACGGAACAGTAACCTCGGAATTTAAGGAAGAGGCGAAGAAAAATTATAAAGCGTGTGAGGATGCCTACTACCTTTGCACTTCACAGATCCTCAAGTTCGGAAAGATAGCTGAGTTAAATTCCTCTACTGACGTAGGAACATCCCTATATTCACACGCCCTTACCCAAAATGCACCTGAATCCCCAGACATCTGTATGAAACTTCCCCCCTGCGATACAGATGTATTTCAAGAAGAAACCCATCAGTCTCTACTCCATGTGACAGACATTTCAGAAACTCCACAGCAAGAAGGTCACGACTCAAATCTTAAAGGTAGCAGTAATATCCCACAATCTACAAATGCTACCCAGAACAATCACAACGACACTCAAACGGAATGCCGTACATCAAATCAAGTACACGCTAATCACTCTGCGGGTAATGCAAATATTCTACTGCGAACTGCTCTAATGCAAATAGAATGCAAAGGTGAACTCTTCACCATTCGAACTCCTATTAACCCAGGATATCGGCGAACATTCTTAACGGAAAGAAATAGAAGCCGATTTCAACTCCCCCAACAAAAATCTAATTTTGAAATTGTCGACATTGGCGGACAAAACCAGTCCGCAAATATCCCAAGATATCCCATTATATCACCTGGCAACTCCCGATTTTGCCAGTTTTATCTGAACATATATCACGCTGCTGGCCCATTTGATATTAAAAGCTCAGACGTGTCTTCGTCAACATTCCAAGCCGCATTCTCTCGCTTCGTTGGGAGGCGTGGACTACCCCAAAGGGTAGTAACTGACAATGGTCGTAGATTTCTCAAAGCTAGCAGAGCACGCAAACGTGATTGGAAATTTACTCCCCCTCGTGCTCCACCAGATAGGAATGTGCGTACGGAGGATATTTACATCGTCATCTTTCATTTCTCAATGATAAGAATTCTATTTCAATAAAAATATAAAAATATCTTCGAATTCTAAACACAATTCGTATTTTTCTCTAAATTCTAACATTTCTTAACCAACTCACTCTCATTTTTTCAGCTTAAACCTTTAACATTCTCTAATATTCAAAATTTCTCATCTAGAATTAATCGCAAATTTATAATTACCCGGCGAAACCACGAACCCAAGAGACGATATGGAGGCAAACCTCGTTATACTAGGACACGACCAGATCCGGAGATTTACGAGTGCAAAATATGCAGAAAATTCCACGCACTAAGGTTCTGCCGTCGGTTTCTCAAAATGTCGGTTCATAAAAGACAGGAGGTAGTCGACCAGCATAACTATTGTGAGAACTGCCTAGCGAGGAGCCAAACTCGGTTTGAACACACAAATTATTCAACAGAAATAATTTTTATGTTAAATAACATAAGTATGTCAATTACATTTAAATTAAAATTCTATAATTTCCCATGGGAATGCCTCCAAATACTTGCATAAAATTTCCATAAATTCCAAAGGAATGTCTCCAAAGACACTGTTAATTTAGTTGCTTTAGAGAAGCAGAAGTTTCATAGATAAACAACCTACAATCATAAGTCACTTCAAATCTTACAATACGATCAACAACATATATCTCAAGTGTTTAAAAATTGTGCAAACCGTTTATAAAATTAAAAACAAAACAAAAAACAATATTAAAAGAACAACCAAAATTAAAATAAAATAAAGTTAAAAAAAAAATTATATATTGTACTTACCTAAAATATATATAAATAAATATATATACTTATATACTATTATACTTACCTTAAACTGTATATATATAATTGAAAATCAAATTGTGCTAAAATAATAATATATTAAATGTGTATATAAATTCAAATCTATATATGTACTTACCTAAACCTTAACATGAATTTATACTGTGAACCAAATTGAATTGGAAAATAAAAGTGAATTTTATATTTACCTCAAACCTCTGTTAAAAGAAATTGACTTAAAAGAGTAACATTCTATACATCCATCCTGAAAAAAAGGGTTTTACCCAAAGGAGAAAAAAGGTAAGAATTCTCTCAGAATTCTCAGAATTCTCAAAAGTGAAATAATATAATTTCTCTTTCTCTTTTTTTCCCCCAATTACTCAATGATTATAATTGTTTGCGAGCAATTATAATCTACATCTCGTTCTCTTTGAAGGAGATTTAAAACAAATTGTTCAACCCCAATTTGTTCAATCCGATTTGTCAATTGAGGTTAGAAGTCCTTCGTTTTTTCCTTTTTTTGATTCTGTACTAATCGGTGATGGTTTGCGATTAATAGGATTATAGCCTCTAATCAATTTTCCAATTTCTTCTTCTCTTACTTTTGACAAGTGTGATAGGTTATACTCATCCTTATCCTCAATAACGACTGTTGAACAAAACGCATCAAGATTATCAAACTTTCGTTCCTCTCGTATAAAATGTTGCCCTTTCGAAAAGGTAGCACCGTTTGATGTCAATATTATGTCTGTCTGATGTAAAATGTCGTTTCCAATCGCAGCCTCATAGGGTAATTTCTCGACGACGTAAAATTTTATATTGAAATCAAATCCATCAATTTTCACGGCTCTGTCGAAGCTTCCTAAAGTCGTTACAACATTCATTCCCTTTAAAATTTTACAATTTCGCATCCTTTTGAAAATATCCAATCTAATAATCGATATGTCGCTTCCAGAGTCTATAATAGCCGAAATTTTCAGACCATCCAAAATTATTTCCTTGAAAATACGATTCGCCTTCAAACGCAGCTCACCGCCGAATCAACATTTCGTACTGTCTTCAAAACATTCCTCACCATACATGAATTATCATTATTCGCCTCCTTTTTAATCTGTCCTTGAGAGTAGTGTGTTTATGGCGTTTCGGGACCACTTGCTCCATACAAATTTAGGAGCATGCCTACGCTACAGTCGGTAGCGTCGGTTAGTCGATAAGTTTGTAACATGTAGCGTGTATGATCGTTTTTTTTTAAATAAATTCTTGGCACGTATTATCATACTCAATTGTTGAAGAAATAGAAATATAAACTGATAAGAAAGGGTAGGTTGATTGTGTGGTTGTTTTTTTTTTAATAATAAATTCTTGGCACTTATTCCATACAAAATTTGGTGCATGTCTGTTTCTTCTTGTTCCTTTATTTTGCATTGCTTTTTAATCGAATGATGGACAGACAGAATGAGTGTGTGCACGTTTCCTATCTACATCCCAGAGTATAAATAGACTGTAATGTGAAAATGTATGTACGTATGTACGAATGATTGGACGGACAGAATGAGTGTGTGTGTGTGTATGTAACATGTAATGTGTATGATCGTTTTTTTAATCATAAACTTTTGGCACGTTTTATCATACTCAATGTTGAAAAAATAGAAAAGGGATCTACACCTATGTATATAGTTATTGTGTGTTTTTTATTTTTTGTATATTTAATTAGAAGGACCTTTAATTTTAAATGTGATAAGAAAGGGTAGGTTGGTTGTGCGGTTGTTTTTTATTTTTTGTATGATTTAATTAGAAGGATCTGTAATTTAAATTGATAAGAAATTCTTGTCACGTACTCATGATCAAATGTAGAAGAAATATAAACTGATAAGAAAGGGTAGGTTGGTTGTGTAGTTGTTTTTTGTTTGTTTACAGGATGTACACCTGCATAATAAATAACAAATTCTTGTCACGTATTGCTCATGATCAAATGTAGAAGAAATATAAACTGATAAGAAAGATTAGGTTGGTTGTGCGGTTGTTTTTTATTTTTTTTGTATGATTTAATTAAAAGGATCTGTAATTTTAAATTGATAAGAAATTCTTGTCACGTATTGCTCATAATCAAATGTAGAAGAAATAGTAAAGGGATGTACACCTGCGTGATGGTTTTCTAGGAATAATAGATTCTCATCGCGTTTTAATGTATACAGGTTGAACACCTGCGTGATCGTTTTCTAGGAATAATAGATTCTTATCGCGGTTTAGTGTATATAGGATGAACACCTGCATAATAAATAACAATTCTTGTCACGTATTGCTCATGATCAAATATAGAAGAAATAGAAAAGAGGTGACCACCTGCATGATAGTTTTTTTTGTAAACAGGATGTACACCTGCGTGATAGTTTTTTTATATACCTAAATAGAAGCATGATTGCGCATGTTTATTTTATTTGTATTACTTTTCAAACGAATTATTAGACGGACAGAATGAGTCTGTCTACGTTTCCTCATCTACATCCCAGAGTATAAATAGATTTGTTTTTAAGGATTTAGAAGTCATTCTTGTGCTAGAAATTGATAGCGAGTTGGGTTTTCATATTTAAAATTTAAAATAAAGTATAAAAAATGGCGAGTTTTACTTGTGAATTTTGATGCAGTTAATTGCACCGAGTGCAATCAACGTATTCCAAAGACGAATTGGCACTATCACATTCGAACAAATGCACATAAACTTAATTGTGCTGAGAAAATTCGAAATGATGATAATGATGCTAATGATGAAGTAAAATGTGTAAGATCAGTGTTTAATAAAAGAATTATCACATATGTTATTGAGAATAATGATGAAACGAATTTAATACATGAGAACTTTTTATCGGGAATTAAATTTAAAGTGACTAAGCTCTTAAATCATATGATCCAAAAACATGATAATATTAAATTCATTCTGGAGATATTTTGTGAATACATGTTAGTTAAAGAAGAGGAGAATTTATGTTATATTGAAATAAAATCACATCAGACGAAGATGGCTATAATTAATCTCTCATCATCAACTGCAGATGATCTCCTCAATATTTACAAAATGCGATGTTATTGTTAAAAAAATGAGTGAATTCCAGGAACGTGATAGCGGATGGACATACAAATATTACGGATAGAAATTAATATAAATAAATACCAGTGCATAAAAGGTTCGCAGTATATCCCTCTACCAACCCCAATATAGAGGAAGTTTGCATGCATCAATCTTCAAAACAATGGTCAATATTGTTTCAAATGGGCTGTTATATCAGCATTGTATCCGATTAATATTCATTCTAACAGAACCACATCATATAAAATTAATAACATTAACGATGAATGATGATGATGAATGTTGTTGTTTTAAATTTTGAATATTTGACTTTTCCACTACTAATGAATAAAATCAAAGACTTTGAAATGAAAAATCCCGATATTAGCGTGAACGTGTTTGGATTGAATGACAACAATGAGATAGTCGGACCCTACTATTCCAGTATAAATGAAAAGGCTAAGCACGTTAATTTGTTATTCCTAGAAGATGGTGAGAGATTCCACTACGTATGGATTAAAAATATTTCAAGGTAAATCAATAATAATTTTATGTTAAAGAATGATATTAATATAAAATTGTTTCACTTTCCATTTAATTACAGATTAATTAAAAGTCAACTTACAAAACATCAACATAAGATACATGTATGTAATTCATGTTTAATACACTTCCATAGTGAAACGGCGCTGATCAAACACAAAGATGAATGTAATAAGATGGTAACTAAAATGCCCTCTATAGACAATAACACCGTAAGTTTTAAAAATTTCAAAAAGCAAATGGATGTACCTTTTGTAGTCTACGCTGATTTTGAGTGTATTCTAGAGACTATTAATATTCAAAATTCAGCTAATGTTAAATCAATACAAAAACATATTCCATTTGCTTATAGTTATTATATCAAATGCTCATTTAATAGTAGTTTAGATAAATTTAGCATGTACAGTGGTGATGATGCACCAAAACATTTCTTTGTAAATTTAGTTAAAGATTGCACAGATTTATATGTTAATTACTTAAGTATAGTGAAACCAATGAATACCTTAACACCTTCTCAACTGATTAGGCGGAAAGAGGATACAATTTGTCACATTTGCAAAAAAATTTTATCTCATGTAGATCGAGTAGCTGATCATTGTCACTTAACAGGTCAATATAGAGGACCGGCACATAACAAATGTAATTTAGAGTATCAAATAGCAAATTTTATTCCTATATTCTTTCATAATCTATCATCATATGATTGTCATTTGTTCGTACGAGAACTCTCTTCTATTGAAGGTGATATAAATGTAATCCCCTTAAACAAAGAACTGTATCTATATCGAAAAAGATTAATGTAGATGAAAAAAATACTATAGAACTACGTTTTATAGATTCTTGTCGGTTTATGCCATCAAGTTTGGAAAAACTAGCGGGATATTTGTCAGATAATGATCTGTTGACAGTAAAATCAAGTTATCAAACTCCCAATGAATTTAGTTTAATGAAACGTAAAGGTGTCTTTCCATATGGCTATCTAGATTCAGTCAACCATCTTGAAGAAACAGTACTACCACCCCGATCATGTTTCTTTAATAAACATACTAATGAGTCGTGTAGTGAAGGCGATTACGAACACGCTGAAAAAGTTTGGAATACATTAAAATGTAAGAAACTTTTAGATTATCTTCTATTATATTTAAAAGTTGATGTCCTATTGCTTTGTGATGTTTTTGAAAATTTCCGTAAAGTTTGTAAAAACATTTACAATTTAGACCCCTGTCAATATTATACTACACCAGGTTTATCCTGGGATGCAATGTTGAAAACAACTGAAATTGAGTTGGAATTGTTGACAGATATCAACATGTACAATTTCATTGTGCGGCGTATTAGGGGAGGTATTGTTCAATGCAGTAAGCGACATGTGACAGCTAATAATAAATACGTTAGTGACTATGATTCAACAAAAGAATCAAATTATGTAATGTATTTAGATGTAAATAATTTATATGGTTATGCAATGTCTCAATATTCTCCCCTATAACAATTTTAAATGGCTTGACAACTGTAACGACTTCGATGTAACTACTATAGAAGAAGATTCAGAATTTGGATATATTTTAGAAGCAGATTTGGAATATCCAACTGTATTTCACGATCATCATAGTAATTTTCCATTCTGTGCAGAAAATAAGAAAATTGAGAATATGAAACATAGAAAACTAATAACAGACTTAAATGACAAAAAGAATTACATAATACATTACCGCAATCTTCAGCAATGCATTCAACATGGATTAATTTTGAAGAAAATTCATAAAATTCTGCAATTTAATCAATCGAATTGGTTAAAAAAATATATTGATGTAAATAACCATCATAGAACATTAGCTAAAAACACATTTGAACAAAACTTTTTAAAATTACTCAATAATGCTGTCTATGGTAAGACTATGGAAAATGTCGATAAGCGAAAAGACATCAAAATAGTAATTGGGTGGGAAAATAGAAGAAAACGATTAGGAGCCAGATCACTAATTGCGAAACCAAATTTTCATAGTTGTATTGAAATTACTGAAGAAATGGTTGCCGTTGAAATGAGTAGAGTGAAAACGGAATATAATAAACCCATTTATATTGGTTTTTCTGTTATTGAACTATCAAAATGGAAAATGTATAATTTTCATTACGATTATATGAAACCAAAATATCTTGATAATATTAATCTCTGCTATATGGATATCGATTCATTTATATATGATGTGAGAACAAATGATATGTATGATGATATTAGAAATGATATTCCAATACATTTCGATACATCTGCTTATTTAAAAGTCAATCCATATAATTTCCCCTTAATGAATAAAAAAGTATTGGGAATGATGAAAGATGAAAAAAAATTATTAGGGAATTCATTGGTTTAAGAGCTAAAATGTATTCCGTCAAAATAGATAGAGTAGACAAAGAAATTAAAAAAATTAAAGGTGTTAGAAATAGTGTAACATCTAGACTAAAGATGTCTTCCATATTTATTCAAATCCAAATCTGTTAATGGGCGATTGGGTAGGTTATCTAATAGTTTTTTGGAGCTGGACTATAGTAGAGACCATATCCAGTTTTATATGGTTTGAGGTACAACCCTTTACCCATTGCAATTGATTCCATATACCTATTATGACGGTTAACTTCAGCCAATTGTTCTTTTTCATTTTTGATAGCATTTACTGTTTTGACAATAGCGGATCCTCCACTTGCCAAACCACCAAGATGAGAAGAGGATTTGTAAACAACTAAGTAAATAAAGTACCTGTTGAATTACATCTGCCTGGTTATAAGTTTTGTGGACCTGGTACAAAACTTGAAAAACGTTTAGCAAGAGGAGATTAGGGTATAAATTTATTAGACGCAGCTTGTAGAGAGCATGATATTGCATATTCACAATCAAAAGATATAGACACAAGACATCAAGCAGATCAAATATTAGCTGAAAAAGCCGGGCAACGAGTTAAATCTAAAGATAGTGCTATTAAAGAACGTGCTAACGCGTGGTTTGTGACAAACGCTATGAAAGCTAAAGTGAAATTTGGATTAGGTTTGAGGGAGCAGAGATATATGAAAAGAAAAAATCAAAAAGAATGAGAAAAGGAAAAATGAATAAGTGTAATAAGAAATTATTCACAGCTACTGTGAAAAAAACTTTAAAACAATTGAAGGAACAGAAACCCCTTGATATAAATGATGCTGTTAAAGTAGCTCAAAAGGCTATTCATTCAAATTTTAAAGGGAAAAAGCGAGCAGACATTATAATACCGAGAGTTATACCTGTACCGAAAATTGGAGGATTTCTTCCACTTATTCCCGTACTAACAGCATTGTCAGCGCTTGGTGGTTCCGCTATTGTCAAAGCAGTAAATGCTATCAAAAATGGAAAAGAACAATTGGCTGAAGCTAACCGTCATAATAGATATATGGAATCAATTGCAATGGGCAAAGGGTTGTACCTCAAACCATATAAAACTAGATATGGTCTCTACTAAAGTCCAGCTCCATTAACAGATTTGGATTTGAATAAATATGGAAGACATCTTAAACACTTTAGGGGTGTTTTCATGCGTGATTCTTTACCTAAAAAACCATTCAAACAAGAATGCGGCATTGTTAATTTAGATGATTCAAATGGTATGGGAACACATTGGGTAGCATATTATAAAAACCACAACTATAAAGAATACTTTGATAGCTTTGGAAACTTACAACCACCACTTGAGATTGTCAACTACTTAAAATTTCCTATTGAATATATTTATGAACGAAAACAAAAATTTAATACATTTAATTGTGGGCACTTGTGTTTAAAATTTTTATTCAATAAATATAAATTGAAATGAAATAATTCAGAGTACATCGTCCCGCACTAACACAACCTACTATTAACTTTTTAAAGAAGGGGAACAAAAATGGTAACATCAGCAGAACTATTTATTAACAAAACATAGCAATCAGATTGATAAAGAGCATATAGATTAATTTTTAAATCATATCAATGAACTAAGAATATGCAACATTAGAAAATAAGTAATCCATTTTTATGTATTAATAATGTCATACGTTTGTATTATTGTGAAAAAATTTACTCAGAATCTTTTGACATTTGTAGATGCCAAACACTTAAGCTATTTAATCTGTATAAACTGTATATAACTATTATTATCTTAAATAGATATATGTATTGTATTGTACAAAATAACAAAATCTAAAAATAAAATATGTATACATAAGAAAAAAACTAATTTGTTTTAATTAATCCCTTTATTCTATAATTTTATTTATTTAAAAGAGTAAAACTAAAAAAAATCTAAATCCTTAAAACAAGCCTATTTATACTCTGGGATGTTGTAGATTAATCAGTAAATTCAATTATGTAAAAACAGATTTTCTACTTATGCGTGAAAAAAACCCACAGGCACAACTATTCATTTCTTTCTCATCAATTTAAAAATCCTTATAACACAACAACAACAACACCACGTACAACTATATTTCCATTTCTTCACAATTATTATCTCAAAATAACGTGTACACATTCATTCTGTCCGTCCAATCATTTGAAAAGCCATAAAAATACAATGAACATGTACACTCATATTTCTACTTAGGTATACGATGTTATTTATTATCCCAAAAAAATCGATCATGCAGGTGTTCATCTCTTTCTTATCACATTTAAAATTAAAGATCCTTCTAATTAAATCATACAAAAAATAAAACACACACAAGAATCATACAGGTGTACATTCTATAAACAAACAAAAAATCATATGGAGTAAAACGTGCCAAGAATTTATTATTAAAAAAAGATCATACACATTACATGTTACGCACACACTCATTCTGTCCGTCCAATTATTCGTACATACGTACATACATTTTCACATTACAGTCTATTAGGAAATACGGATTTAGGAAAGGACGGTCCACTATTGACGCGATAAGAAGAGTAGTCGACATTGCAAGAGATGCAATAGAGGGCGAAAGATGGAGATTTGCCACCAAGGAATACTGCGCGGTTGTCACACTTGACGTTAGAAACGCGTTCAACTCAGCGAATTGGGGGCGGATTATGAGAGCCCTCTTTAACATGGCTACGCCGCCATACTTAATGGAGATACTGAACAATTACTTTCAGGACAGGAAGGTAATATACCTAACGGATGAAGGAGAGCAGGAATACGTAGTGACGTCGGGAGTCCCGCAGGGCTCTGTACTTGGGCCACTACTATGGAACATTATGTACGATGGAGTAGTTCGACTGCGATTGCCAAGCGGGACTACAATTGTGGGCTTTGCAGATGACATTGCCATAGTCTCGGTAGCTAAAATGGTAGGAGAAATAGAGGAGAAAACGAACACAGCGATTCGAAATGTTGGAGCATGGCTGGATGAGGCAGGTTTGACACTTGCTGCACATAAAACAGAGGCCGTCTTGATAAGCGACCGGAAGATAGTGGAGAAGATGGAATTGACCGTTGGAGGCACAACGATCGAATCGAAGAGGGCGATAAAATACCTGGGAGTGATTATCGACGACAGGTTAAACTTCAAGGAGCACGTGAAATACATCGGTGAAAAGGCATCTGTAACACAGGGAGCACTGGCGAGGATGATGCCAAATATTGGAGGACCAGGTCCATTTAGAAGGAGAATAATTTCGGCGGTAGTAACTTCGATAATGCTGTATGCTTGCCCAATATGGTCGGAGGCACTCTCCGTGGGGACGACAAGGAGGATACTGTCCTCGGTGTATCGTCTAAGCGCGATTAGACGGATAAGTGGCTTCAGGACAGTGTCTGATGAAGCGGTATTGGTGTTGGCAAAGACAATACCAATAGACATATTGGCGGATGAGATGAGGAGGATATACCTTCGCCGTCTCGAGCACCCGGGACGAATAACAGCTATAAAAGCGGAGGAACGAAGGACTTCCATGCACAAATGGCAGTCACGATGGGAAAGCAGTTTAAAGGGAAGATGGACATTTCGCCTTATCCCTGATGTAACCCTTTGGATGAATAACAAACATTGCGAGCTGAACTACTACGTGACCCAGTTCCTAACTGGTCATGGGTGCTTCAGGAAGTACCTGCATAGATTTGGTCATGACACTTCTCCTATATGCCCAAACTGTGTAGACGAGGAGGAAGATGCGGAGCATATTCTAACATGCTGTCCCAGATTTAGATGGCCGGGAGAAACGAATTTAGGACCAAACCGGCTAATGGAAGAACTGTTGAACTGTAGAATTCTATGGAGTCAATATAGCCAGAGAATGGCTGAAGTTATGATAGTACTCCGAAGACTGGAGGAACGGAGGCGAAATTTGAATTAATGTGATAAAGCTTTAAAGTTAACCAGCCCTCCGCGAAGTAATACCTTACGGCAGTCCCGCGGGGGGAGAGTGGTTGAAGTGTGTAGGGGGTGGGTTTAGTACGTAGCCACCAGTGATGGTGAATCGTGCACTCTTTTGTTGGAACAAAAGTGTCTTTCGAAGATTCCCACCTCCGGCTCAAGACAAAAAAAACATTACAGTCTATTTATACTCTGGGATGTAGATGAGGAAACGTGCACACACTCATTCTATCCGTCCAATCATTTGTACATACGTACATACATTTTCACATTATATGTTACAAACCTATCCACTAACCGACGCTACCGACTGTAGCGTAGGCATGCTCCTAAATTTGTATGGAGCAAGTGGTCCCGAAACGCCATAAACACACTACTCTTAAGGTTTCGTAGTACATTCAAATGATCTATGGCCCTGTTTACCACACGTAAAGCATTTAAAATTTCTCGGTTTACAATATTTAGCAATATGATCATCGCCTCCACAATTATAGCACTTTCTAGCCGAGTTATTTGTTGATTTGCTCCGATCTGGGTACCCAAAATCCGAGGATGTCTTAGAGGTTGACGTCTGTGATGAACCCCGAATTTTCTCGTATATCCTTATTTTCTCCTTCAAGTCCTGTATGTCTTTTGTTTGATACAAAATGCTTTTACCGAATTTGGAATCCGGAATTCCGTCCGCAAAATACTGAATTAAGTTGACATCGTCGAGTTCGATAGGTTTCCCGATTTCCATTAGTGTGTAGAGGTACTCCCGTAAACTCTCGTCATTTCTTTTCCTTCGATTTTTCAATATGTGATGTACATCAATTGCAGCTAATTTAGTTCCAAATTCATTTCGAATGAACATGCGTGCAGCTCCTTTCAACAATTGTTTTGCATAAATAAATTTCTGTAGATTACTCCAGCCTACCGCCTCACCGTTATCCTGAAAATCAGAAATTCAATTATTAACTTCAATATTACCGATACCACAAAATGCGGTGAGAGAATCCTCAATATCACGTAGCGTGAATAAATCATATTCGGATTCGGAATCCCGTGCATTCAAGCCGAAATGTGTCCTAAGTCGTTCACGCAACTCATCCTTACGTCCGTCCGTAGATAAACCTAATTCTGACAATTTACACTCCCTCAACTGTCAAAGCAAAAATTTCCGGTAAATTCATATTGTCTGGTAAAGTCAAAACTGTCCCGTTATAAAAAGTATATGGTAATATTCCGTATATAGTATATAAACGATTGATGTTGTAAGGAAAAAGAATTAAATATTATAAAAGCAATATATGTAAGTAGTAATATAAAAATATGTTAAAATAAAGTAAAATATAAAATTAAATTTAATTATCGATATTCAAAATTATTTAATTATTATTATCAACTAATGTTAAAAAACTTAAACAAAACATCAAATTAAATTTTAAATTTAACATTCAGAATTTTTTCAAAAATTTAATTTAAAGGAAAAAAATAAAAGAAGTAACAAAAACCAAACACATCAATTAATTTAAATTCAAATCTGGTTCCCAACTCTTAAAATTACTATCAAAACAAATACATAAAATTCCAATTAGATTTTTTCTTTACTCCTGTTTTAACTCCAATTAAAAAAATTATTTACTCTTTTTTCTCTCTATACCAATTCTAGGTTAAATAGCAATTTACAAACCAACATAAAATAAAAAAACATTACTCAGCTTTCTCCAATCAGAATGCTTCTTTCTTCTGGTCTTCGATTTACTCGTTAGCACCTCATTTCAAATTATCGATTGATCTTCATTCTCGTCACTTTCTCAGATATCTATTTACTCGTTGCATTCTTGCTCGCTGTCCTTATTTCAAGCTAACGTATATCTTCATCTTCTGCTTGAATCGTTGTGATCTTACTCGCTGGCACAAAATTTAAAATAACGTATAATTTTCATTTTTGCAATTCGTCACTATTCTCAATGTATTCTCATCAAATATGTCCATTTCTTTCTTACACACAGTAAAACCGTATAGTTCAGATATTGCATCACTCTGTCACGAATATGCATGTATACTTGTTTAACACGAAAGAACAAAAATTTAATGACAATTATTTTTCGCTGATTTTAGTTCTTAAGCCGAAAGTCCATACCATGCGTTTTGCATTACATGCGGATACCGAAAAAGTAGAATCAGTGTATTTGATTGTGACAAGTTACAGAAGAAAAAGCATAGATTGCATAGACGTATAGAAAGTAGGATTACTTTCTACTTTTCTATGCGACTAATGCAGTGTTGGAAAATGTCAGTAGTTTTTTAAACTTGGCATGCCAAATTATATACTATTGTGAATGGTTTCTATAAATATGTTTAAATAGTGCATTACTATTTTCGCATTTTTCTTTTTGCATTACAAAAATATTAATAAAAAATATTTCATAATAAAGTTTATTACTAATTTAAGAGGAAAATGTATTAAAATACATTTTTTAACATATTTCTTTCATGAACAAAATATGTATATGATGATTGTTTATACATATGTATGTATATGTGATTG
Organism: Sarcophaga subvicina; assembly: GCA_936449025.2. Lineage (NCBI taxonomy): Eukaryota > Metazoa > Arthropoda > Insecta > Diptera > Sarcophagidae > Sarcophaga > Sarcophaga subvicina. The sequence goes on along the minus strand of OW388085.2, from coordinate 13,173,710 downwards.
TTTTTATGTACTGAGTGTCATCTATTTTGAATCTATTAATTTGTAAACAAGAAAAATGGAGGATACATTAACTGAAAACACTCGTCTTGTGTTCTTTTGAGGATTTTCGTAGGCCTTAACACCACAATACAATGTAATTTTTGTGTAAAACTATTAATAAATAATAAAAACAACTAATAACAATTTTTAATTTTCCCTTTCAAGAAATTAAAAAATATTGGCAACTTTCAGCAAGAAATTTTTTTATGAGCAGTACGTCTTATTTTGATCTTGTAATAATTAGCTTCTTAATTACCTCTTGCACCAGAAACTATATTCATTGTGACCGAAAATCACCCACACTTCGATTAATATTTAAATATTTAAGAATCTTTAAACTTTTCATTGAAGAAATTAAAAAATATTCCAAATTTTCCCCTTTTTAACACAAAATAAATGTTTGCTTACATTTAATTTTTTTACTTTATCTACCAGTTTTCACTCTGTTGCTTCTAACACATTTGCCTTGCAAAACTTATAACATTTTTTTCTCCCTCTAAATTGGCCTGTCCTTTTATGTTATGAGCGTTTTTTCAAATGTCAAAATATCACATATGTAAACTCATAAATTTGTAATTAATGTCATAAATTCTTTTAAAATCACAATTTGATTTTCTATTTTTTCCAAAAATGTTCTTGTTCGCTTGTTTGTTGTTTACCACAACAGCTGATCAAAACAAAAAACCAGTCGCATAAACGCATTGTGTGTAACTTGCAATAAAATCGGCATAGAAAGCAAGATTCGCAAGGCTTAAAGCCGATTGAGAATTTATGACAAGTTGTAAAAACCAAAGTAACCTCAGAAAAAATAAGCAATTTTGATGATCTGTTCGCCGAAACAAAGAAAGCTTGGGAGGCCATTCCAACCAGTGTATATGAAAGTCTTGTTGCCTCGATGCCTCGGAAATGTCAAGCTGTTATCGACAACAATGGTTTTGCAACAAAATATTCATTTTTTTCTAATAAGTAAATGTTTTTCATAAAGTTTACGGTGTGTCCTTAATTATATGCACGAATGAAATCAATATTCTTTAAAAAAAATGGCTCACAGCTTTATAAATAATAATTTATTTGACACAATAAGTAGTTATTTTCTACGACTAACAGTTAAATTAACTAAACTTGGACAAATTTTGACAATATCATACAATAATTTGTATTTTTTGCTTCAAGCTCACATGTAAGCTTCGTGTCCTTAATTAGTTGCACGCAGCTGTATATGATGATTGTTTATACATATGTATGTATATATGATTGTTTTTATGTACTGAGTGTCATCTATTTTGAATTTATTAATTTGTAAACAAGAAAAATGGAGGATAAATTAACTGAAAACACTCGTCTTGTGTTCTTTTCAGGATTTTCGTAGGCCTTAACAGCACAAAATATCACATATGTAAACTCATAAATTAGTAATTAATGCCATAAATTCTTTTAAAATTACAATTTGATTTTCTATTTTTCCCAAAAATGTTCTTGTTCGCTTGTTTGTTGTTTACCACAACAGCTGATCAAAACAAAAAACTAGTCGCATAAAACGCATTGTGTGTAACTTGCAATAAAAACGGCATAGAAAGCAAGAATCGCATGTAACGCAAGACGCATGAAACGGATGGTATGGACTTTCGGCTTTAACTGTTCACTTCTTTCTTTTTTTGACTTTCTGTCGGCGTTCTTTTATTTTCTTCACCGTTATATACTTATACATACATCCCAGCATACCAAAAAGCTTGAGAAAATATTTTAAAAAGTTTACTTACTGTAAGCCTTAAGCTTGAAAAATATTGTAGATTATGTTGAAAAAGGTTATCGTAACAATTGCGGACAAATCAAAACGGAACCCTCGTGAAAATATTACATGTGTACAATTATTTTAAACTTTATTTTTGCAATTGCAGAATAAACTTACTAAAAAATATTTTATCAACTTCTATAAAGAAAAGCTTACTATCTAAATATTTTTGTAAGCTTTTTCACATAATTGTAGAATAACCTTGAGGGAATAATCTTTTATTAAATTTTGTATTAAAAACCTTACGATCTCAATATTTTTATAAGCTTTTCTATTTAAATGTAAAATAGGTTTCTCAAATATAATATTCAGTTTAAACAAATTTTGATTTATTTTTCTTCAGTTTATTTGTATAACGAAGTCTTCCAATATTTAATGTATTTTTATACATATCAAATTAAGTATAATTCAGTTACTAATAAAATAAATAATTATTATGCAATATATAAATGTAATGTTTTAATTGAATTTTTATGTTTTTTGTTATTTTTATAGTTTAACCGTAGTTTTATACGATTTTTTACAAACTGGAAGAACATTCGCGTGTCCTTAATATATTGGTCCTCTGTAATACCAACTGATATAGCTGCATCTATTAAATTTGGAGATTTGTTATTATTTTGTTTTAGTTACATATTTAATTTGACTGACTTCGAATTGCTTTTGTTGTGCTCAGATTTCGCACACTTTCTTGGTCTCAGTACCTTTCGAGCATAGTTGTTCTCCTAATTCGTCAGTTATTATTTTTCTCTAACAATTTTTTTTATAAAATTTGGTGCCTTTGCAACAGCTGTCAGTTGGTTTTCCTGAAAAATGCGATAAAGAAAAAATTAAGGAATAGTTTACATATGTAGCGTACATAGAATAAAAGTTAAACTTACAAAAGAAGCAATGCTTTCTCCGTTTTCTTGCAATAGTTTTTCAAACTCCAAGAATTTCTCAATTTCCTTCAATGGCTGTGTAGGCATTACAACAAGTTTTATTTGAATATTTTCTTTTTTCAGCTCCTGCTACTCCTTGTGTAAAGTTTCATTTGTCAGTCTAATTAACATCGGCTGAATCGTTGCAACTATTTGATTGGCTATTTATACAATTATTTTCTTTTATTGATTTGCTTCTAGGAACACCAGCACTGAAATCTTCTAATGATTCATTAATTTTTTGTTTTTTATTATTTAAAAGAAGTTCAATTACTTCTTTTGTTTGTATTCTAACACTTTTTTTATAGGTTTTTGGAATTTTAATTATTATATAACAAAATTACCGATTATTATTAATTTAATATTAAATTCTACGTCCCCTCCCTTTAAATTTTAAAACTAAATGTGTACGCAAAACATTTTCATCAATATTTGAAAGCTGTAGAAGCAAAAATAACGGTACATGAGTTGAGAATGTACATATTACTTTTTTCATGCATTTTATTGCGTCATTCAATAGTCGTATGTACACTTTAGAAAAAGTTGCGTGTAATAATTGTTTCTCAAGCATTGTTGAAAACTGTTTGCGTATTAAAATTCTATCAATATTAATGTAAGTGACATTGGAAAAACTTAATATTCACTGTTTACGTAAGCTTATTTTTGGCTTCGAATATAACTTCACTGGTAATTGCTTTTTCAAACGTTGTGATTCCCCTTTTAGTCACATTAATTGTTCTTTATTTACTTGGTTGTTCACTTTAATTCAACACGAACAGGACAGATAGCACTTCACTTTCTTAGAAAAATCCCGGTTGAGCCCCCATAATGTGGATTTTTAATGAAACCACGTTAAGTTTATTATTTATATTTTAATATTAATATTTAAGTTTATTTAATATTATGGCAACATTTGATGATGTTTCAAGTATTTATTTTAAATTAAAAGTATAAGAAGTTAAAAGTGAGTGGTCACTGTTTGGCGTCAGGTTATCAACTGTCTGGTCGTTTCAAGTCCCTCAAAAAATGTTCGTTGTCTATTCGTCGCAATTCAACGAGTCCTCCGTACTCAAAGTTGTATCAGTCTGTATGTCCGCTTTAGTCATAAAACATAGTGTCGTTTTATTTATTATCTCCGTCCACTTCTAGTACTACGTCCGTTAGTTCCCAATCCCACATACATAACATACATAATTGGTCATTACAACCCCTCAGTCAGGATTACGACCTAGTTTCGCACACCACTTATGTTGCGTGTGTTAATTTCATACATGAGCGGTGGGACCTACAGTTTAAAGTCGACTCCGAACGACAGATTTTTGATTAACTTTTCGTGGCAATTTTATTTACTCTCAGAGTTTTTGCCAGAAATCTGCTGAGAGGAAGTCGCCGAAGAAATACTTTTTGTATTTTGTTTTGATGTCTGGCCTGGAGCTCGAACCCTGGCTTTACGTCTAATAAGCCAACACACTACCCACTAGACTGCGGCTACTAAACCAATTTGATAAGTACGTATTTAATGTAAATTTAAAGTAAATCCCTTGACGCACACGCGTAGACTAATTGGGTCTGTTTTTAATTGTTCGAGAATCGATAATCAACTGATCAACAAGGATCCTAATAATTATGTTGAAGGTGTTGATGAATGTGTGTATGTTCATGTGCGTTGGGGATGTTATTGTTATTATATGTTAGAGAAGTTCGTGTTGTCATACTGGAAGTCAGGGTTAGGGTTGTGTGAATTTGTTCACCCGTGTGAAAAGTTTGTTATTCCTCTTTACACTCTTTTGCATAAACGATAACACATCACTATTTAGACTGATCTTTGTAACGGAGATCTTCAAACCAGGATTATTCTGTTCAGACACACCGCGTCTTCACACAAGACTGACTGAACTTTTACTGACTCCGTTGGCTGCTTTACCTTGCCTTTTATATGGCAACATAAACAGTCTGATGAATGTTCTTGAATGTTAGTGGCTTCGCCTTCTCGAGATCTTTATAAAGGTAAACATCCTTGTTTCATTATTGTTGTTTGTGTATTCTGTTTACATTTATTCTTGTAGTGCTTGATGTTATGGTATGATCGTGCAGCAAATACTGAAGGCTTCCAAGAGGGAGAACTGGTTTTATTCCAGATGAAATTCTTATTTTCAAAATAAATGCAAGAAACAGGGCATCATTTAAAATAATTGTTCCTGATAATCTGTTCCAGCAGATCGTTAATCCGGAATTTTGACCTAAAAATGCTTTAGTTCGGGAATTTATTTAAAGTGAAAGAAATATTGCTCGTCTTCCTCACATTGCTGACACAAATCAAAAAAAAAATAATTTCCATTGTTTATCAATATGTTAGAGGTATTAACTCGAAATTATCTCCAATTTATTGCAATAGTTATGGATTTAATTACCATATAATAATATTCACCGAAACTTGGCTAAGTAGTAAGATTAATAATTCTGAATTTTTTTGCCCTAAATACCGGGTCTTTAGGAAAGATAGAGAAAGCTGTGTGCAAAACAATACGAAAAAATCTGGAGGCGGTATATTAATTGCCACATCAAATGAATTCTCGTCTGAAGAAGTTAGTCTTAATGAATTTCTACATATTGAGTTGTTATGCGTATTAGTTAAAATTTATAAACAATCCTTATTCATTGTTTGCGTGTACATTCCACCCAATTCACCACTAAATATGACTCACTGTCTATGAAGATCACTTAAATACTATTGAAACACTTCTGAGTAAAGTAAACACAACGGATCTAGTACTATTAATAGGAGATTTTAATATGTCACACACATCATGGAAGGCTGTTCCAGATTCAAACTATTTAATTCTCATTAGTTCTTCGGAGTCCTCGGCAAATATAATTAATTGTTTACTTGAGAACTGTCTTTTTCAAATAAATTCCATTCCAAATGATTTTGATAAAATGTTAGATCTTGTGTATGTTAGTGATTCATCGGAGTTCTCAGTCATTCGTCATACGCCTATCTCCAATCCTGAAGGCAAATATTATCCGAAGCTTGAATTAAACTTCTTCCATCATCTTTTCCTTCAAGCAAATAATTCAACTCAAAAACAGAAAACATTTTGTTTCAATTTAACTAACCACAATAAACTGCATCTTCAACTATCTGAAATCGATTGGATATATGAATTATCTGGCTATGGCAATGATTTGGACTAGTGCATTATGAAATTTTATCAACTATTTCACAATTGTTTTGTAGCTTGCGTGCCAAAAATTTTACTATATTCTAATCACGGTCCGAAACATTATACCGAAATTATTTGAAAAACTCTTATGTGATACACTGTCATTTCAAGCATCGTCTATTTTATCTGCATCCCAGCATGGATTCTGTAAGTCTCGATCAACAACCACAAATCTTCTTGAATTTACAACTCTGGTAAATGATGGATTATTGTAGGCAAACAAACTGACGTCATTTATATTGATTTCAGTAAGGCATTTGATAAAGTAAATCATAACTTACTCGTTCATAAGCTAAATCAACTTGGTTTTAGTTCATCATTATTGAAATGGATTAAATCGTATTTGGTAAACAGAAAACAGTGCGTTAAATTCAGGAATACGAAATCTAACTTTATTGATGTGCTGTCAGGCGTACCACAGGGTAGTCATTTTGGGCCGCTCCTATTTACTCTTTTTATAAATGATCTACCTTCTGTTATCAAAACTTCAAACACATTAATGTATGCAGACGATGTTAAGATATTTTTATCATTTAATAACATTGAAGACCAAGAGTTTTCTGACCCTTATGTTACCAAACAATTGTTTACCACACTGGTTCGCCCAATTCTTGAATATGGATCTGCTATACACTCTGACAAAATTGAATCAGTTCAAAAACAGTTTTTATTATTTTGTCTTCGTGGTTTAGGAAATGGATGGGATCCTAATGAAAGGTTAACATCTTTTGAAAATCGTCTAGCACTCATTAAATTACCATCTTTAAAAAGCCGTCGTAAAATGCTAAATGCTGTCTTTCTCCTGAAGCTGATTAATGGTGTTATCCACTCTCAATTTCTTCTGGAAAAACTTTACATAAGAGTACCTGTTCGTCTAACAAGATATTATAATTTCATAAATATAAAATATTACACAACTAACTATGCGAACTTCGATCCATTTCGTAGAATCTGCAATGTTTTTAATAATCATATAGATTTTAATAAAAATTTGGAATCCATTAAAAAGGATATAATTTTACAATTAAACTTACTTAATTAATAAATTCAATGTTATTTTCTTTTTCAAATGATTTCTTTTTTGTATTGAAATTATTATTATTACTCTACAACCCAAAGAAAGGATTATCTCCCAAGCTACAAACTAGCTGGGACGGACCTTATAAAATAATTAAAAGTTTAAACAATATGTGTACAGGATACAGAAAGCTAACAGCTCCCGAATAAAAATGAAGGTCGTACGCATAGAGCGACTGGTGAAATATGGGAGAAGAGATAATGAGTCTATTCGGGAGACGAATAGGCTTAAGTGGGCGGCAGTGTTACGTAAACGAAAAATATAGATACTGGTATTTTGCTTTAAATCGCTTAACATTAAAATTATAATAAAGCTACAAAAACAAAACAACTGTTTACAAATTATCGTACTGCTTAATATAACAACAAACACCAGCATAAAAAATGGTGAACAAGTAAACAAAAATACAACAACAAACAGCAGCATAAAAAATGGTAAACAAGTAAACAAAAATACAAACGCTACAACGATGTTTACATTTATAGAGATTTCGAGAAGGCGAAGTCATGAACGTTCGCCTATAAGAACATTCATCACTGTTTAACCTGCCATATAAAAGGCAATACAAATCAGGCGAGTGAGTTAGTGAAGTTCAGCCACTCTTGTGTAAAGACACGGTGCGTTTGAAGAGAATAAGCGTGGTTTGAAGATCTCCGTTACAAAGATCTGTCGAATAATTGGCTTGCAATTGTTATTGTTTATGCGCATAAACAGAAGAATAAACATAGTGAATAGTGGCAAACAGAATTGTGCGAATAATAAGGAATTTAATTAAAACTAAGCACAAACATATTTTTATTTTATTTGCAATCAACGAGCTCATATTTTAAACGTTTTTAAAAGGTAAAAACATAACAATATTTTCTGCTATTGATTTGCAAAGCGCTTATCACCAAATACCAATCGCACCTGCTGATATTCCAAAGACAGACATTTTAACACCATTTGGTCTGCACGAATTTTCTTATATTTGGATTAAGAAATGCTGCTCAAGCATTCCAACGATACATTGACAACGTGCTACGGGGCTTGGATTTTACATTTGCATATATTGACGACATCAACCGACGAAGAGCAACACGAAAAAGATTTATGAGTGGTATTTGACAGATTACGAAAAGGCAATTTATCAATTAATGCTGATAAATGTAAACTCGGGCAATCAGAACCCGAATTCTTAGATCACACTATAATCAAAAGTAAAGTTGAAGCCCTGCGTAAGTTTTCCAAACCTTTGATAGCGAAAGATCTTAAAAAATTTTTCAGAATTTTTATCGTTCATTTCTAAAAAACGCTACCAAACATCAAAGTGTACTTTAAAATTTAATAAACGGCAACAGAAAAAACTACAAAATAAAAATTATTTGGTCAGATGGAGCTTTAGATGCATTTGAAGCCTGCAAAAACGATTTAGCAAACGCTACCTCTTTGAGTTACATGCCACCCCACAGTAAACTTACACTAACCGTAGATACGTCAGATTGTCGGTGGAGTTGCTCAACCACTAGAATTTTATTCTAAACAACTAACCAATGCTCAGCAGAATTATAGCGCCTACGATCGAGAGTTAACAGCTGTGTATCAAGGAGTTCAACATTTTAAGTATGCCTTAGAGGGTCGTACATTTACAATTTATAATTAACACAAGCCCTTAAGCTGGATTCACCCAAACATTTTGTTCCGAAACAATTTTTTTATATGTCGTTTGACGTTTCTCTTTTTGTGAGAGAGAGCGAAAGAGAGTAAGCTTGCTTCGGAACATTTTCAGCTCGAATTGGTTTAATTTTAATTTTTGTTCCGAAACAATCGAACTGTGCTGCCAGCTACTTTAATTTTTTAAGTAAAGTTGAACTGAGCTGCCACATCATATTATATGTACATTTGTATGTATCTATTTATGTATGTATAATATCCATTATCCATTTTTTTCGTTTCAACAATTTCAGATTTGTTTTAATTTACAATTTCTTTGTAACACAATAAAAATATGATCACACTCAAGCCAAGAAAACAAACGAATTCCAATCATCTGCTACTGTGCTGCCTAATTGTAAGACTAACTCGCATCGTTTACAAAAATATTTCATATGGTAGCCTTGTTTTTACAGAACAATTGTTCGAAGTGGGTGAATCGTTTCGGAACAAACTCTCAAAAAACTGAATTTGTTCCGGAACAAGCATTTTGTTCCGAAACAATGGGTGAATCCAGCTTCAGTTTTCACATTTTAGCCAAAAAGCGAACAAACTCCACTACGAAGAGTCCGATATTTAGATCTTTTAAGTCAATATTCCACCGATATTCCTCACATTAAAGGCACCGAAAATGTAACAGCTGGTTGGCTCTCTCGAATAAATAATATCACAACAAATGTAATTGATTTTAATGTAATGGCTATTGCACAACAAAATGATAACTATTACAAATTTCTGTTAGAGTCAGGTATGAGCCCTTCAACGACATAGGCGTTGTGCAGCGTATTAATATCCAGCAGCTGCGATGGCTCGGCCATGTTGTTCGAATGGAGGAGGATGCTCCGGCGGGACGGGTGTTTGATGCGAAAGTCGGCGCAGAGGACGACCTTGTATGCGTTGGAAGGACCAAATCGAGGAAGCCCTGTCATCGATAGGTGTAACCAACTGGCGTAGGGGCGCAAGAAGCAGAGGCGCCTGGAAGGATATGTTGCGGCAGGCCGAAATCGGGTTGTTAATGGCCAAATTAGTAAGTAAGTAAGTAAGTTAGAGTCAGATAAGAACTCATCTCTCAGATTTACACTTTTGCCCATTCCATGTTCTACGAAATTTTTATACTATAATGTTATATTACAATACAAGACCATATGTGCCTTTTGAACACCGAAATTCCATTATGAGAAAATTACACATTTTATCTAATCCTGGCATCAGAGCTATAAGAAAACTTGTAAGGGAGCGCAACGTTTGGCCTGGTCTATCTAAAGATGTTGGAAATTTTGTTCGAGGATGTTTAAAATGCCAAAAAGTAAAAATTAATAGACAAGGGTTTTCAACATATAAATATTGACCTAATTGGACCACTTCCGACATCGTTATTGTTTCACATGTGTGGATCGCTTTTCCAGATGGCCAGCAACAATTCCTATACCCGATATTTCATCTGATACAGTAGCAACAGCTTTTATTAATGGATGGGTAGCTTTATATAGAGTACCACAGATTTAGGAAGACAACTCGAATCCAACCTTTTGAAAGAGCTAACGAATACACTTGGCATACAACACTTAGGTACCACGGCATACCATCCCCAAGCAAATGGTATGATTGAATGATTCTCTTAAAAATGCCATTAAGTGCTACGCTTCAAAGGATTGGAGTTTCTTTCTTCCTCTCGATCTTCTAGGTCTTCGAATTACAGTAAAATTGGACATCGGAGCAAGTCCAGCAGGATTATACTATGGAACGCAAATACGTTTACCAGGTGAATTGTGGATAAAACTAAAGACAGCCAAACCGATTTCGTACAACAACTACGTCAAATAATGAATGATTTAAGAGTTCCAAGTCCATCATGGCATTCAAATAAGAAGCAATATGTCGATCCAGATTTTAAAACTTGCAAATTTGTTTTTGTACGGGTTAATCGGATTCGTAAGCCTTTAGAACCAGCGTATGAAGGTCCTTTCGAAGTCCAGAGATATTTTGTGATAATAAGAGGAAAAAGAAGTGGCAAAATATCGATTACCTGAATTAAATATATATACCTGTGGCTCTAAAGAGTGTTTAGTTGAGGAATTATCAAAGCTGAGGAATTGTGCGGAACGAAATACTAACCGGGGGGTATGGTGGCAGCTCTTAATCGATTTACAAATTTAATAAACTATTTTTTTTTAATTAAGTATCGATCACTTTTTTATATAATTTTTTAATTTCTATAAATCATAACATGCTATAATATGTATTATACATATGTGTTAGTATTAGTGCTGTAAAATAGAATGTTCTAGAAAATTAATATTTTAATATATATACGAGTTTTCAATAAAAATGTATTGAGTAGCTGACAAGATTTTCTAGAAGCAAAATTCATTTTTAATTAAATTGTCACTACACACATTATAACAATAATAATCATAATCAAAGAAAAATCAAATTTAAAAGATTAATGTATATGAAAGAACCAAAAAGGGGAATTCGGACCATTTCGTCACTAAAACTACACACATATTGTTACGTTTTTACCTTTTTAAAAACGTTTAAAATATGAGTTCGTTGATTGCAAACAAAATAAAAATAAATTGTTGTTTAAGTTCAATTAAATTCTTTATTGTTGGGACTATTTTTGTGGGCCACTGTATACAACTTGACGTATAAAACAAAAATTGCTTGCTCGCTATTTTTCTTTGCTTACAACGCAGATCTTTACAACGGAGATCTTCAAACCACGACTGTTCTCTTCACACGCAACGCGTCTTCATACAAGAATTTTTACTACTCGTTGCCTGCTTTGTGTCCTTTATATGCCTTTTTATATGCCTACGTCATCAGTCTGATGAAGGTTCTTGAAGTCGAACGTTCGGGGTTTCGCCTTCTCGAGAACTCTATCGCGACTTCATTTTTGTTTCACATTGCTTGTTATTGGGTTCTCGCTTACTTGTCTATCCCCTTTTCTTTCATACTGATGTTGTTCGTTTACTTGTAACAAATTCGTTGTATTTGTTTGTGTAGCTTTTGTTTATCGTTTTATTGTTAAACGATGGTACACTAGGGTGACCCTTAGCTATATGGAATATTTTTTTGTCGAAATTTTTCTAGTCTTAAGTTTCAGATCAATCGGTTGGGGTTAAGACGTGCCGCAAGACCGATGAAATTTAGGGGAAACCATAAAATTTAATTTTCATGACTTATAACTTCAAAGATATTAATTTTATTGAAAAATGTTGTAAGAGGAAGATGTTTCCTATAAAGTTTTAAACATTTTTCCCCTTGACAACTTTTTTCTTAATCCTATATTTAACAAAATAATGGCAATATTTCAAAAAATCCCTAGATGTTCACGGTTTATTTTTATGCTAATTTGTAGCCCTTGCTTTGTATGCGTAAGTAGGCAACTGAAAAGCTGTATATATGTACATACATATCATCATTGCATATTATCTAATGCCTCAAATGATCTTGACGCTCAAAACTATATAATTAATAAAAATTCTATTATTAAAAGTTCTATTCGAGCTATATGTTAGAGTTGAAAAAACTTCGATATTAGTACCTTTAATGTTATGTGTTTACATTTGGACGGCAAACTATTACCAGAGTTAACTGGAAGTGAAAATGTGGTTAGGTTTCCAGTTATTATATCTTGCGGGCACACTGAAAACTTGCTCGAAGTTTCTGCTTTGGAAAGTGGAACTTGATGAGAACAGGCATCAGCTGTGTGTAATGCCATTGAAGCATGGGGCCTTCAAGACAACATAAACGCTATTGTTTCTGATACTACAGCTGTAAACACTGGTTGTATAAATGGAACGTGTACTATCATGGAAAATCTTTTACAAAAGCCGCTCTTATGACTACCATGTGCACATCATTTACATGAAATAATTTTGAGAAGCACGTTTGAAGCAAAAATGAATAAAAACGGCGGTCTCTCTGTCTTCCTTTTCGAAAGAATTAAAAAAGCCTGGCCAAATTTAAATTTAAACAAATTTCGATTTCGAATAGATGACGGAAGAACAAAATCTCATGTTAGTGATTCAATTAGTCGTGTTATAAATTTTGCTCAGCCTATGCTCGAAACAAAACTATCAGGAGATGACTACACTTTTGTGTTTTTAGGACAGTATCCTAAGAAACACAATTCTAAGCTTTGTTTTCGTCTAGTTCTGCAATTATGGCGCCCTGTAATGATTTCATGTTACTAGAGCAAATATACAATTTTAAAACAAGGATATAGCGCAGGTTGCTCTAAAAAAATTACTAAATCATTTATGGTATCTTAATCCCGAAAATGTAGAATATTATTTGCCTATTAAATGTTATCAATGACGCAGCAGAAAGAGGTGTTAAGTTGACAGAGGATTACAATCCGATTCTTACGAAATATGAGCATCAGAAACAGTATATTTTACAAGTTGTGCAAGATTACAGACAAAGGGGTTCTAGTTGCCTAAAAAGTGAATTATTTAACACTTTAAACATTTAATTTAACATAATTTTCTACATGTATATAAATGAGGGCAAAACAAAATATATGTTATCGACAAGATAACCGACCGATAACTATACTTTCGATATAGTCAAGCAAATCCGGGAGGAATCCGTTAATCTTGTTGTTAATTGCCAGTTAAGTAAGTAAGTAAAGTAAGTACATGTATATACATTGTCTAAACATATTTTTAATTAAAATATAAAAATTTAAAAAAATATTTCAATGAGGTATACGCTTGTAAAATCATGGATTATGACTTTATTTATTTCTTTCCAATTAATTTTCTCAACGCAGGGAATCAGAAAAATGTTGTCAAGGTAAAAAATGTTTAAAACTTTACAGGAAACATCTTCCTCTAACAATATTTTTCAATAAAATTAATATTTTTAAGTTTTAAATCATGAAACTTGAATTTTAGGGTTTCCCCTAAATTTTTTTGGTCTTGCGGCACGTCTTAACCCCAACCGATTGATCTGAAACTTTGACAATATCATTTTTTTTTGCCAATATTCACTAAACTGGGAGGTGAGACTGGAGAAAATCTGACTTTTAATTTTAAGTGCCACCCTATGGTACACCCTTTTGTATCACTGCCGCCCACTTAAGCCTGTTCGTCTCGAACATTTTTTCATCTCCCGTATTTTGCCAGTCGCTCTACGTGCGCTACCGTCATTTTTGTTCGGGGGCTGCTAGCTTTCGGTATCCTGTACACGACATCGTTTAACCGTTTAATTATTTTATACGGTCCATGCCAGCTTGTTTGTAGCTTGGGGGATAATCCCTTCTTCCGCTTTGGGTTGTATAATAGAACCAGTTGTAACTCATGGAAGCCCTCCGTGTTTGCTGCACGATCATACCTGGCTTTCATTCTATCACTGAACATTTTTATACGGTTGCGCAGAAATTCAGGAAGTTAATTTAGGGTTTCTTTTTTTCCAGTGTAGGTGGCATCCCTCTCTGTGGCTGGCTTAACACCAAATTCTAACTCACCGGACAGTTTTATCTCAGTCCCAAAAATAACCTTGGCCGGTGATCTATATGTTGAATCATGGACCGCAGATCGGTACGAAGCAAAAATCTCTGTACAAACGCGAAGTAGTGAACCGAGACAATGGGGTAACAATAGCGACTGACACAGGTTAAAAATACACAAGGTCCATATCAAAAATATTCCATCGTAACTCATCCACTTGGTAAGTGCAAATTGGAATCTAGTTTTAATTAATTGAAACAGAAGTAAAAATTAAAATAAAAATATTCTACAAAATTGAATTAAATAATCATGAAATTGATTTCTATATTAATTAATTGATCTAATTTTAGATAACTCATATTTTGATAATTAATATTTTGAAAATTAAGAAATATCTTGTTCTGTTATATCAAGGAAAAAAGTTAATACATTTGTAAAATTGCAACACTTATGTTATTGTATTATATTACAAATCAAGTTAATTGATTGTTGAAAATTTGATTGTATCTATACTAAAATATTACTTATATCATATATATCATATATCATATATATCATGTCAATAAAATTATATTAAACCTTTGAAAAAAATGACTTAACTTATTGGTGAAATGGTGGGTAACAGGAATTGTTATCTAGGTTCGACTGCTTGCCAAATATTAAAAAAGCGACATAATTGTCAAAACCTTAAATTAATTAAATGTTTTACTTTTTTGAACCGTGAGATAGACTTGTACTAACCCACTGCATTTGGATTCAACATATTCATATATGCTGAAATAATAACAAATAATAATAATCAGTATATTATTAACGAGCAGATTTTTAACATTACCAGAAGCTCAATTGATAAAGTTAATGAAATGATTACATATGCCAAAGCCATTAGCAAAAGTATGAATTCGGAAAACCTTGAGATCCTTACGTCAAGTAAACTTCTAGTAATTGAAAGGACAAAATTCTGAAATAGTGCGAGCTGACCAAATGACCAAAACTTGAATCGTGAATACTAATTTACTTGATAGACTCGTGTTGGATAGATTAATTTCTGAAGAGGAATCACTACCTTACGAGAATTCAATTGAAGCGGCTGCCTTTAATGTATACAAACGGAACGATACTTCTATACGTACTATCAGTGCCAAAGGTAACATCCCAGAAATACCGGGTAATACTGGCAAGATCTGCTTCATCTAAAGGAAAGCAAGTCGACCTCCAATTCAAAAATTTCATGTTAATGAAGATGAAACATATGGAATAATTACAAATTGCTTTACAATTGGCAATGCAACAATATGTGAGAAAAGTATGCTCAAGAGAATAGCTGTGAATCAAGACTGCTTAAAGGTGGAAACGCTCTTTATTAATAATAATGCGGAAATAGTTGAATTAATAAACGATAATACTATTTCGGTCACTAACTTTAATGAATTCCTTATAAATGAGAAGGAAACGAGTAACATTAATTGGACATTTATAGTACAACTTAATAATGAGTCGTTAAAAATCGGAAATCAAAATAGTCGAAGCTATAGTGTTGGTAATTTTGGCCGTAACGTGTTACAAAATATGGAAGAAAATTACAACCGTAATAGGCATTCCCAATCCTGATGTAAACCAACAGAATTAAAATTTTCGGTACGAAACTCATTGATAGGGGACAGTTAACATGCTCCACACATTGTGTGAGATACCATTTATCCAACATGCTGACACAGCGATCGTTGAACTTAAATTTGAATATGCTGACGCTGCCCGCAGACTTGTTGTCTGCGTACACACAACAAATATGCTAAACTTGCATTATCAGCAATTCCAATTATTTATTAAGTTATTTTAATTAATTGCTTTGTAAGGTTAATTTAAGTATAAATAATTTGTCATAAATGAATTGTATTTCTTCTACTTTCGAACACCGGAATAAAGGTTACTGAATTAATAACATTTGTTTTATTTGTATAACAAGGGCCAAGGGTTGGCACCAACTTTAATTTTTTAGTGTTACCTCCGGGGTAATTAAATTGTTAATTCTACATTTAAACATAAAACCAAATAGTATACAAACATACATAAAGCATACATTAATAAATAGAAGAATATAACTTGTAAACAAAACAAACATTGTGAACTATAATATATAATTCATTACTACCAAATACAAATAAAATACGTTTTACAACGTTTTGAAAATATATTCACATAAAACACTAACTTGCATTTATTTAAATATATATAAAATTAATACCAAAGGTTTGTGCATTTACTACTTATATATTTATGTCCTACCCCTCTTACCCAAATACTAACCCTCACCCTATAACCCGTACATTCACAAACAAAGCAATAAAATAAATATTTTGTTTACGTTTATTCTTTCATTTCCGTAACACTGCCGTACAATTGGTCAATTCGACCTCCGGGTACTGTACTTGTCTTAATTGACAAGTACACGTCCTCTAACCTAACACTGCCGCCCACTTAAGCCTGTTCGTTTGGTGTTACCTAAGCCACCAGGCAGATTTATCTCAGTCCCGAAAATAACATTAGCGGGTGATCTAGATGTTGAATCATGGACCGCGGATCGGTACGCTAGTAGAATGTTAATGTGTTCGTTCCAATCCTTCTGTTGATCCCTCACTCTTTTTCGCAAGTATTCCTCCAGGGTTCGATTAAAACGTTCTACCATTCCGTCAGACTGTGGGTGTAGCGGCGTCGTTCGAGTCTTCTTAATACCGTATACCTCACACATTTCCTTGAATGCAGCTGACTCCAAATTTCTGCCTTGATAGAAATGTAGCTCTATTAGAACCCCGTAGCGGCATATCCAGTTGTTCTCAAAAACATTTACTATTGTGTTCGCCTCTTGATTGGGTATGGCATACAGTTGGGTGAGGTCTTGCCATCAGCGCTTTACCAATGACGATATAAGCATCCGTTTATAAATTTTAAACTATCCCATAGTGCCCAATGTGCTTTTATAAGAGGACCTTCCGCTGATATTTCATTTCGGTCCTCCTCGTCCTCGTTTTTCCTTTTCCTTAGCTGCTATAATCTTCACCAATACTGGGTCACTTCTTTGTGCTTCAGACCAGTCTTCGTTGGCCTCAATCTGCGTTAACCGGATATCAATGATGGATTCCTACTTCTCATCCTCCACACAATGTTTTGTGCCTGTTCGGTGTTCAATGCTGAAGTCATAAGTCTGGCGGCGCTCAATCCAACGTGCTAACTATCCTATCTCAGTGAGGACTGATTAGTCCTTAACATAAAATGTTGGCCATACAGGTACTTAAGGTAATGTTTTATGCATTCCAGCAATGCAAGTAAATCACGTTGGGTCACACAATAGTTCCGTTCTGGCCTTGACCGTGTGCGACTAAAGTATCATACGACTTTCTCTGTACCATTGACTACTTGGGAAAGTACACCACCAATATCATACCCGCTAGCATTACTGTCTAGAATGAATTTTACCCCTGGGACTAGATACGCCAAAACTGGTGCAGCACACAATAAGTCTTTTAGTGTCTGGAACGCCTTTTCTTGTGTATCTTTTTTAGTGACATCATTCAGCTTCCTGTAATCTACGCAGAATTTTGACTAAGACTACAGGCGAGCTCCACGGACCCGATGATGGTTTAATTACAGCGCTCCCCTTCATTTCGCCGACTAGCTCTTTAACCTCAGTATGCTTCTGGGGGCCTGCTTTATCTGTCTGTCTACCTTGACTTTCATTGTTCGTGGCGAAAACGCAAGCGTACCTCTTTAGCAGCTTTTTGGCTTTATTTCTCTCTAGAGCTGCTAGACCTGCTACCCATTGCTCCACATTCACATTCTCGACATAAATTTGTTGCTAGCCGCTATGATGGAAAAAATACAAGTAGCAAACCAAAAACTTCTGGCTGATGTACAAGAAACTTTTAGAGCCGAAAATCAAAAATTCTGGCTGTTGTACAAGAAACTTCTAAAGCCGAAAATCAAAAACTTCTGGCTGATGTATGAGAAGCTTCAATAACCATTTAGAATGTAGTAAATAGGCAAATAGATAAGCAAGGGAGTTGCTAAATAGAAGTACACAGTTATAATAAGATATATGCAAATCTATAATTAAAGAAATATCTAAATAAAGTTAGTTGTAAAACATTATCGCAACCGTGTGGTAAAATCTATTCGCAAAATTTGGTCTTCATAAGTTTTTAGAAGTGCCTGATTTCAAAAGCTTAAATTATAAGTTAATTAATTTAAAAGCGAATTTCTTAAAAACGATTAAGAAAATACATTTTGGCACCTGAGCTTGTAAAAAGTGAAACTTTATAAAAAAATTTTGGGATAATTTATTTCAAATTATTTTTAATAAAAAAGAATACGAAGACCAAACTCGTGCGTGCGAGTTATGGAAACCCAGATAAGAATACCTACTTACATCATTCGATGTCATCAATTTATTTATTTATTAATTTACTACCGAAATATTTCTTAGAACTATATTTTATTATTTTATTCACTGACCTATTTAACGTTTATTATTAACTTTATTTATTCTATTCTTGGATTTAACAATCTGTATTATTAAATAAGCAATTATTAATTATTTTATTAACTTGCAATTTTATTTATATACAATATATTTGCATTATTAGATAAGTATAAATAAGACAAATAAAAATTGTAATCATTATTATTAATTCAGCAATCAAACAAACAGTGTGTTTTATTTTTTATTTATTTTATTTTTTATTATTTTTTTTTTCGAGAGAATATCGGAGAAATAAAAGGAAGCCGGGGAGTATTAACTTCTAATCACCAGGGCAAAGAATGTACTACATACCACTCTGGACTTGGTGAGTAAGAATTGTAATGTGTGTTTTTATATAAAAAGTGAAAAAAGGAAGCTGTAAAGCCTTAACAAAATAAAAAAACTGCGAAGGACCTCCAGTATAATAAAACTCAAATTGCGAGACTGTAGCCCAAAAAGCCGGTTCCGGTTCTGATAAGAAATAGATATTAAGGAAAGTGAAAAAAGAAATATATACAAAATTTATGAATATCTGTAGGAAAAAAATGATAATAAAATGAATATATGGAAAGTTTTACATATTTAAAAACTTAAGAAATAAGAATAAAAAGGAAATTATTTAAGTAAAGAAAATATTACCATATTGATTTTTTTTCTGTACCGCTTGTAAATGAACAAACGTAAAACATCTAAAAGTGCATTATTCAGACCATATCCAAGTGCATTAGGAAATCTATTTAAAAGTAGGAGTTTAAATTCAATTCCCGAAGGTTTACAAACATACAGTATGGCTACTTCACCGATTGAACAACCAATTTCTGCAGGCAATTCTATTGCTTGTAGACCCCCTCTTGAATCTCTCCGCATCCCTGATACAATAAAGGATTTTAAATGAATTTATTAATAATGTCGAAGAAATTTTGCTTCATATCAGAGCCTACGATGCAACACCACAAGGACAAATATTATTACGAGCCATTCGTAATAAACTCATTGGACAGGCTAATGAGGTGTTGAACATGTATGGAACTTCTCTTAATTGGGACGATATAAAGCAAAACGAGCAGAAACCTCTTTAATTACGGATCTTCACAATATTCGCCAAAAGTTCAATAATGTGGAAAAATTTTACAGTGAAATTATAGAAATTCAGGCATCCCTATTTAACAATATTCAGATACACGAAAGGGATGAAAAGGTAGTGAAAGCCAAAAAGATCTTTATTCTGAAATGTGTAGTGTAGTTTTCTAATTGGGCTAAGGGAACCCCTAGGTTCGACCATAAGGGCTTAGAAACCAGATTCACTAGCAGAAGCATTTTCATTGTGTATTAAGGAACAAAATATTTTTTACATGAAGCAGACCCCACAGTTGTCCAAAACAAATGGCAACCAAGACCCAACAATTCATTTTACAATAGAAACAGGTATAATGGTAGGTTTACACCGTTTCCCCAACAAAACCAGGTTACCTACAACAATCAATATATACGACCCCAACAGCTGAAATAAATCATAAACTTTAACATCCAGCCTATGCAACGCAGACTACACTCTAACTTCTCTAATCAAAACACACTTAGAGGTAATACATTCAAGGGATATAGTAAACCAGAACCTATGGATGTAAGTTCTAGTTATATAAAAACTCAAGCACCAACAACAACTCAAAGATCCTTTAGAATAGATCAAACAATGAGAACTCTAGCGTTAGAAAATCAATATAAAAGAAGAGAGCTTTTTAACTTTCAAAATAACTGTTCAGAATTACAACCACCAAGCATAGGTCATCAACAAAACTTAGATTAATACCATACACTAGGAGAAGATTACTTAAATATTGAAGATGACACAAATTTTCGAAAGTTTACCTCGAACAACAGACAGGATACCTAGACATCAATAAGCAAGGGTTTGAGTTAGGCTACATTAATATTTCGTCTCCATTCGGACGACCGCTCAAATTCCTTATTGACACTGCGGCTTCCTCATCATTTATAAACCCAAATTTTATAATTCCTTCAGATCAAAAAACGTGTAAATCAATTACAATAACAACAATTTTTAACAAATACGAACTAAACAAAGAGGTTAGACTCCCAAGCTTCGTTGAGTTTAATCAACCGGAAGAATTTAGATTCTTTTTATTCAAATTTTACAATTACTTCGATGGACTAATTGGCATTGATATTCTTTCACAATTAGAAGCTAAAATAGACTTAGCAAACAATAGAGTTGTAACAAAGAACGCAATAATCCCTTTAGAATTTAAGCCCAATTTTTCATCAGGGAAACACATTATTCCGGAAAATTCCAAACTAATGAAAAAAATTCCAGTAGATGTGAGAAATGGAGACATCTACGTAAAAACAACCTTTATTACTGACTCACTGTATATACCAGAAGGTATATACCATGCAAAAGACTGGCACAGTCTCCTTGAAATTATTAACATATCAGATGAACAACACATTTTATACATCGAAATGAAAGTTACTAAATACAATAGAGAGGAGAATTATGAACACGACGATATCTCTGAATTACTCAGAACAGAACATTTAAACAATGAAGAAAAATCACACTTAATAAAACTGTGTCATAAGTACAAAGATATTTTTTTAAAGAAAATACAGAATTAACTTTCACAAATCAAGTCAAACATAGAATAACAACAACAGACGATATCCCAATATATACAAAATCGTACAGATACCCACAAATACATAAATCTGAAGTCCGACGATAAATAACAGATATGTTAAAACAGGGAATAATACGCCCAAGTTACTCTCCATGGAGTGCTCCTGTATGGATCGTTCCCAAAAAACTAGATGCCAGTGATAAACAGAAATGACGACTGGTAATAGATTACAGAAAGCTCAACGATAAGATCATATCTGACTGGTATCCCCTTCCCAATATAAGTGAAATATTGGATAAATTAGGAAAGTGCATGTATTTTACAACACTCGATTTGGCAAGTGGTTTCCACCAGACATCCCTAAAACCGCATTCACTGTAGAAGGTGGGTATTATGAATACGTAAGAATGTTCTTTGGCCTAAAAAATGCCCCATCGATCTTCCAGAGAGTCATGGATAATGTTTTAGGTGAACTCATAAGTAAAATATGTTTAGTATACCTTGATGACATTATTATTTATTCCACATCCCTACAAAAACTTATACAAAACCTCCAATTAGTATTCGATAAACTCCGATCATCAAATCTTAAAATTCAGCCAGATAAATCGGAATTTCTTCAGAAAGAGACGAAGTTTCTCGGGCACATTATATCAATAGACGGAATAAAACCTAATTCAGCTAAAATTGATGTTATAAAAAATTTTCCGCTTCCTCGCACTCAGAAGGAAATTAAAAGCTTCATAGGCCTCGTCGGGTACTATAGAAAGTTCATTTTTTTAAATTAACCAAACCACTTACCGAATGTCTTAAAAAGGGAAAAGCATAGAATTTAATGATAGACACCTAGAAGCTTTTGAAACATGTAAATCCATCTTAACCATTATGTTATGCCAGTCGTACTCTCTCAGAATCTGAATAGAACAGTAGTATGTTTATGGGGTTTCTGGAGCACTTTCTCCATACAAATTTGGGATCATGCGTACGCTACAGTCGATAAGTTTGTAACATGTAATGTGTATGATCGTGTTTTTGTGATAATAAATTCTTCTCACGTTTTAGTCCTTATAATTTTTTTTTGTATTTGTACAATAAATAAATTCTTGTCACGTGTTGGTCATGATCAAATGTGGAAGAAATAGAAAAGGGATGAACACCTGTGTAAACATTTTTTTGTGATAATAAATAATAACATCGTTTACCTAAATGTACCATGATTGTACATGTTCATTTTATTAGTATTGCTTTTCAAACGAATGATTGGACGGACAGAACGTTTCCTCATCTACATCCCAGAGTATAAATTGTCTTGTTTTAAGGATCTGGAATTTTTTATTTTTACTGTTTTACATAAATGAAATTGTATATTATAAAAAGATTAATTAAAACAAATTAGTTTTTTATTTTTTGAAAATTTTATTAGATATTTTTTTTCAGATTTTTACAGATTCCAATTTAAAAATACGTTTATAAAGATTAAAAAGCTTAAGTGTTAACAAATATTGTGTATAGAATGTTTGACATCGACAAATGTTGAAAGATTGTGAATAAGTATTTTCACAGTTAGATCTATGTATAATATTATTAACACATATAAATGGATAATTTACATAATTACAAGTTCTTAATTCATTTATAAGTTTCATAAATAAATCTATATGTTCTTTATCAATCTGATTACTATGTTTTGTTAATAGTTCTTTAATTCAACTTCAGATGTCACCATTTTTCCCCTTCTTTAAAAAGTCAATAGTAGGTTGGGTAAGTGCGGGACGATGTACTCTGAACAAAGAGTAATAATTAACTAAACAAAGATTTCAGATGTGGTTAAGTTTTTTTCTTTATTTATAATACAATTTCTTCGTTTGAATTTATTGAAAATTACAATTTACACAATTTTTACATTTAGTAAGATTATAAAAATTAATTATATTTTCAACTTAACTTTCAACTTGATATTGTCTATGTTTATAAAAAATACAGGGGCATGTGTCAGGACTGCATGTGCTGTTTTCATTCGACCATTCACAATGCTCGAAATGTTCACCATGTCTATTTTTTATTCTTTTCAGGTTGCCAAAATACTCCAGTTGTGTTTGTATGTTGATGAGTTTAGTTTTATCCTCATCAGAAATTATGAGCGAGAATGATTTTAAAAAGCTATATATTTCCTTTAAAATCATTTTATGTTGATGGTTTTAATATTTATATGATTTAAGATCGCTCGTAAAAGATAACTCCTATCGTCTTTACGGTTATGTATTTCAGCACTGGTGTCTATATCGCTCTCGTGTTCGGGATAGTACTGAGAACAGTAGATGTTAAGTTTTCGATATTTATATTTTAATCTCTTCTATACAATAAGATGTATGAACAGTAATATCAAAAAAACTAAATTCTTAGACAATAATTTTAAAATTTCATAATATTGTGAAATTAAAAGAATAATTTTTTAAAAAAATTTTTTTTTATTATTTTATTTATATAACATAAAATATTTAGAGTTACATACATATACATTTACAATATTTTCTTTACTTCATTTGTAAGAGGTACATATTCAAACATTCTATCATGTAAATTAAGCATTATGCAGATGTGTTAAGTGGTATGTTTTGTTGTGTCTTCAATTCGATTCGTATATCAATAGGTCCAGTTTTTACGGTTTTGATGTGTTACATCTAGAACAATTATTGGTGCAATTGCCTTAAAACTATCACGTTTTAGTAAGGGTTGCGAGGGGCGTGTATAATAACTTTCTTGAATATGATGATCATTTGATACTTCATTGACGGGACACTGGCCGCATTGGTTTGCGTATTGTGTGGACAAGTATGTGTTGTTGTTGTATTGCAGGTCTTGTGATCGTGTGCGGCTCTCTTCACACTTTGCCGTGGGAATTATGACTTTTGTATGGGACAATTGGAGCGTGTCAAATCGCACCCACTTGTCCCGTAATAAATACACACAAACTAATATAATATTATAGAACATAAGTACAAACCAATGTAATATCATTAAGTAAATACAGAAATGTATTAGAATTAAGGGGCTGATTTCAAAATGCTAAATCAGCCAAATTTGAGTATAAAAGAAGGAATATTTTCCTAAAGAAATCAATCATAAAATAAAACTCAATCAGTGCGTATAAAACCGCATTGATTCAAAAATAAAAGCCTTTGGAATTATTATTTCACCACAGTAGAGCGAACCGATTTCTATAAAATTTAATATTTAAATCATCGTAGGGATACGACTCTGAGTTGAGATGAACTTTATCGTCGGATAGATCACAATGTATAAATTTGTTAGAGCTGTTTCGAAATGCTATTAACACAAATCGAGGTCTTTCGCTTTCACGAGCAAGCTTAACATTCTATAATATTGTATTGCTTTCGGGAAGGGAGGGGTAATATTACATTTCCCAACTTCTAAACGATATATTCAAAGGTCGACGACTGTTGATAGTTTTATACATTTCCAGTTTATAGGCATCAGCAAGTTGAATATGTGGTACTTTCCATGTTATATTTAAAATCGATAGTTTACATTTTTTACTTGATATATTTGATTTAAAGACTTGAGAATCATCTTTAGGTCGTAGATTAATTCGTGTTTGGAATTAACTATTATCTTATTCTAATCTTCAGCAAATCCAAGTAACATTTTTAATGGAACACAAAAATTAAAGCTTCCAGTAATAAGCGAGAGATCAGATTCACCATTGATTGGTGACTATCCTGCATTTACTAATGCATCACTTTCGAATTGATTTAATGAAATATAGTTCTTAATATCCGTTGTTATACCCAGATGACGTGTACGATCAATTTCTACACTATATATCTCATAACGAATTTCATCGAACAGATAGGCCATACAGTTGTACAGTAAGAGTTGTAATGATGGAGAGACTGTAGAATCGTCTTTTGTTGCCAATCCTTTGAATTTCATCGTTATTCTTAAATGATCGGAGATATGATGTATAACTATGATAGTCTTTTTTGATGATTGAATTATCCGGATCCGCTGACAATATTACACTCAATTAAAATAGTGTTTATTTTTGTAATATCTATTGTTTTGTCTGATTTATACTCTTCGTCAGGCTTTAGAACTCTCTTACTAAATCCAAGCAGCTCACTATGTGCTGCGCACTGAAAAGCTGGCCAAAAAGGCAAAAATGAATTTAAAGAAATTTAAGATACTGAGAATGCAGTTCGATAGACAACAAAATTCTGCATTATATAGTGAATTTTCACGACATTAGGTTGAGATTTGTAGATTTGAGACGATGTTAAAGTCAGGAAAGTGAAGAAAATTAAATGCGTTTTTGGTGTTTTTTTGAAATTTTAATAGGTTTATATGATATTTTTTTGTGGCTAAACGAATAGAGGTTTTATTTTGATTTTTTCTATTTGAAAGATATGAGCAACTGCTACTTTCAGTTTTTTTATATATATATATATCTCATATATTAATGTTAAAATTATTCGTTCAAAATTTAAAAATAATAAAAATTTCACATTTTTTTACCCTACCCAAAAAAAGATAAGGATTTTAAAGGTGAAAGTAGTTTTTAGTAGTTTAATGTTATATACCACAAGAAAATATGAACTCTCTACATTCAGGAACAAAAAAAAAAGTTTGCGCAAATTTGCGCAATTATTTTTTGCGATTTTTTGAAAATTTTACTTTTTTTTGAAATATTAAAAAAATTAGACACAGTGTAATAAAGCCATAGGCAATAAAGCCATATGGCGTACGAATTATGCGAGGAAATTCAGTAGAAGCGATACCAATCGAGAAGTCCTGAATAGGTTACTTTTAAGAAGTGACCCTTTTATAAGCTGCAGTACAAAAATCGCGAAGGAATAGAAAAGCATTCTCATCAGATATTACTAAATTACTCCTTCCTGACATTGATGATGAAAATGATAACGATTTTAACGATTGTAGTGAGTTTCACTTTTTAAGTATTTTTAAGTTAAGTATTAAATAATGTAAAATAAATATTATGAATAAATATTAATTATCATAGAACTTTAAAACCCTAATTAAATATGTGTATCGACTATTATAACAATATGAGATGTATGTTTGATTTTCTTAATGGACCGTATGTGGTACCTAGGGACATTTATGATCCGATCATAATAAAATCAGGTAAAATGATTTACATTCATATTAAACACGTTCATGTCGAATTTCATCGAGGTAATACAATTTTTACGCCAATTATAATTGATAAACATATTTTCTTAAGGGGCCCTATTTTGGACCAAGGGGCAATTATGGACCGACCATAACAAAACTTGGTAATATGATTTAGATTTACAAAATACACGTTCATACCGAATTTCATCACGATACCGATGTTTATAAGCACAAACGTGAATTTCTAAAGGGGACTTTATATGGGGACTAGGATCAAATGTGATCCGATTTTCACCAAACATTACACAATGATTTCTTAGTACACTGATCCATGCTAAATTTTATCATGATTTTTGCATAATTACCATAATTATGTGTAAATAAGTGCAATTTCCAGGGGAATTTGTATGGGGGCTAGGCGAAATCACGGACCGATTGGAACCAAAATCAGTTGGGTTCATCCTTGGGACTAATTATCACTAAAACTATCAAAAAATTCCAGCCATTAACTCATAAAACACTTCTTTTAATCTTGGCCAAGTTTTTAGGCAAAATGCCACATAGTGCAGCGTTCCAAATAATCTCTCTTTATCGAAAAATATCGTATCAGTTGAGCTCTCTATGTAGTTTCGTAGTGTGTCATAATTTGATTGAATTTTAAGTTTTCCTTTTATATTAAATTTTTTATATTTTCTATTTAAAAAATCAGCTAGTTTGAAAATTCATATGATCCCACAGGCATTCTCTTACTTGATCTCCACAAGTGCAGTTATTTTGTGCGTAATTGTCAAATTTTGTAATAAGTGTTAGATTAGTGTAAACCGTTAGTTTCTCTGTTCTCTTTTCGTTATCTGTTTTGATCTTCATTTGTTATTAATAAAACAAGTTAATATTTTAAAAAAAATAAGTCCACGTGCACCTTCGGGTGAACATGGCAAGAAGAAGAAAATTAAAAGGTCCTAAGTCGTCTGTTACGGCTAACTCCATTGACTTGTACCTGAGCAATCAGAGACAAAATAAAACAACCAATAAATTTGGTTGTTGATCCTCAAGCTTCATATAGCCAAAAAACACTGGCTACCACGGTTAAAAAACCACAGAAGGCGCCGCCTATAGTTGTTGACTCGTCCATAGAATTCACAAAAGTCGTTGAAAAAGTAGGTAATGATGGGTATTTCTTTCGAAGAACTTCGATGGGAACCAAAATCTTCTTTGAAAACATGGATAAATATCTTAATCTTCGCCGATAATTAAAACACACGGATTTTAAATATCACACCCACAAAGTGTCTGATAACTCGTGCTATAAAATGATTCTTAAGGGTTTCCATAAAATCCCATCTGAGCTAATCAAAATTGAGCTACAAAATTATCATGGTGTTAAATGTATTGAAGTTAAGGAAATAATAACACAAAAGTCCTCTAATAATGATGCTTTGTACTTGCTGACTTTTAACCGGTCGGAAGTTGATAAAAAGTTCTATATAAAATCAAATACATTTTGAATGTTTCTATTACATGGAAAAACCAAAAATCTTCTCCAAATAGAGGCCCAACCCAATGTCAAAAATGTGGATTATATGGTCATGGCACTGAAAATTGTTTTTAGACAAGCTATTTGCTTCTTATAGTCCAGCACCTCACATGATGTTAGTAAATGCGTTATGAATAATTCGGCCGATGGTAAAATTTATAAATGCTTCAACTGTGTTTCTAAGGGCTATACTAATTATGCACACAAAGCGGATGATCCTATTTGCCCATGCAGGTCGAATTATTTAGAAGCTCGTAGGAGAGCCACCAATAAAAACACAGTTAATCAAAGACGTCAATTAAATGGACCAATATTTAATATGAACAGCTCTAATTTTCCTAACTTATCGAATTCAAATGTACATAATATCAACGTACACGATAAAACTTCATAAGCCAGCCAGGTGAAACAAAACAACTCACCGCAAACTGATTTAGTCTCCATGGATCAGCTCTTTACAATATTTCAAAATGCTGTAATAGAACTCAAAAAGTGCTCATCTAAGTTAGGTCAACTTAACATCATCATGAGTGTTCTTAAATATGGAGTCTAATTCTGATTAGATTGGAATGCGCAAGGCATCAATTTTTTCAATACAGTTACAACAAGTTTTAAAAGCGAAGTATATTGATATAATCTTCCTATGTGAAACTCTTTTAAATGAGCACTCTAGCTCCTATCTTCCAGGTTATCGCATATACAGAAGAAATAGGGCTACTACAGAAGGAGGAGTTGCTATTGCAGTTAAAAATAAATTTAAAACACAAATATATCCAAATTATCAAACTTCTGGAATTGAAAATATATCAGTCGAGCTTTTACTACAAAATCGTTCGATAATACTAACATCAGTTTATTCTCCCAAATATGACGACAAATTTAAAGATGACATCTATAAGATAACACCTTCAAATAAAGAATTTATCATTTGCGGGGATTTAAAATCGAAGCATTCAAGCTGGAACTGTCCCGATGCACTGCTGGAAATGTACTTTTCAACTTGCAATTGGGATCTAATTTTTTCATTTACTACCCATCTGAACCAACTCGTTACCCACAAGGTGGTATAGGGCAACCAAGTACCATTGATTTAATGCTGACCAAGCTCGACTTATTTATAACACCACTTATATCTCATAACAGTATCCTACCCATCAGATCATTGTCCCGTTACTTTTTCGCTAGAAGCAAGACTAAAACTAGAAGAAACGACAATACTCTATTTTAAAAACGCTGTATGGACCCTGTTTAAAAATAATATAGAATAGTCTCTATCACAAATTAATAATAACGTCAATAATATTGCAACACCGCAATAAATTGAAAATTCCCTGAAAACGTTTAATCATATTATAAACATGGCTAAGTCTTCAATACCAACGAAAAGTACAACACCTCATTTATTAAAAATATCTCCAAATACAAAACTTTGTATTTGTATGAGAAACAAAATGAAAAGACAGTTAGAAAGAACAACCATTAATAGCTTCAAAATAACACTACAAGCCATCATCAAGCAGCTAAACAATCTCATAGAGAAAAATGTGTGGAAGGATAGAAATGAAAATTGGAATCGATTTCTATCAAAGCTTCCAAAAGGATCCAAAAGATTTTGGTGTATTACTAAAGCTCGTAGAGAAGAGAAGTATAATAAAATCCCAACTCTTAAACATAATAACCGAAACTTTGAAGAAGATTTTGATAAAGTAAGTCTTATTGCTGATCAGAGTAGTATGTTTGTGTACCTTCTGGCTCACTTTTTCCATACAAATTTGGGATCATCCCTACGCTACAGCCGGTCATTTTCGGTTTGTCGATAGGTTTGTAACTTGTATTGTGAAAAGGTAATGCTTTTTAATATATATGTGTGTGTGTGTGTTATAGTTGGTTGAATGTGCTTCTTAATGTGTGTGTGTGGTATAGTTGATAGAGTGATAGGTATGTAACATTTGTTAGAGGGTTAGAGAGGGTAGGAATATGCAGGGTGATTGTGATACGTTTATGCCAGTTGTTTTATAGTTTCATTTTTTTGTTTTGAAAAATAAGCTAAATGTTTTTTGTGGTTTAGGAAATACTCAGTTCTATGATTAATATAAGTGTGATTAATACTGAAATAGAAAAAAGTTTGATTTTTTATTTTTTTATTGAAAGAAATACTTTTGGTAAGGAATTTTAAAGTACGGTTTCTTTGTTTCAAAAATATTTTTATTGAAAAAATAGTTTATTGCTTGGGTTAAAAATATTATATACATATACAGTGAAAGCTCCCTTTGCGGACAGCTCTTATAAGCGGACATCTCTATTAAACGGACAAAACTTAAATCTCTAGAACCGTTTGCATAAATCCAAAAGAATTACATTCCCATAATGAACGCTCCCATAACCGTACGCGGACAGGAAAAAAATACTTTCTTTGAAAAAAGTTCTAGTAAGCGGACATTAAAAAAAAATTAAAATTAAATTAAACATGAACAGTTTAAAAAACCTAGTGAAAATTTCGAACAATTGTACACTAAATTGTTTTCAGTGTGATTGCCGTCTCTGTTTTTTCAGTTACATATGTTATACATTAAAAAAGGGTGCAAACAAAAATTTTTGTTATTCCCCTTCTAAGAATAAAATTGCAATACACAAGTCAGTCTACAATGTAGACTCTACATACATATACAGAATTTATTAAAGTTTTCAGAAGAAGACTATACAGCATATGAACACTTAAAGTATTTAGAATACTATTATGGCGAGCAAATTATGAAAGAAAATGAAGTAAAGTTTAACCAAAAAAATATTCTAGATTTTTTTAAGTTACCCGAAATACTTGTTCATGAGTGCATGGCGGCAAATATCACAAGAAAACACTAAACAAAACTGGTACATTGAATGCTATTTAGGTTAAATGGTATGCTTGACCTACTAAATATAATTAATAACATTTTTATATATTAGGCCTTTGAATTTTAAATTTGCTCTGAATTCTTGTTAGGGATACCTACACTTTTGCGGTGCTCAAATAAGGAGTCAGCAGGAACTTTTTCTTATTTTTTGCTTGTTTGTGAAAAAGATTAAAAATTTATTTGTTTTATAATAAAACAGAAATAAATTAATATAAGTATTAAAACTTTAATTATTTATACGAACTTTTGCTATAAATACATGAAATTGCTAAAATGTATAGCCGTACTAAGAATTTACTGTCCACTGTATATGACAGAAAAGTTTTCATTTTCAATAATTGAAGTTAGGTATTCTATTACTTCTTTAGGAGTAGACCGCATGTAACAGAATTTGCAATAAAACCGTGTATATAGTTTTAATGTTATTTGAAAAAATCAATTATAATAAAAATAGTTGTGGTTTCAGAATTTACCACATGTATAATAAAATTTCCCTTAACTTATATAATATTGTTTATATGGTATAATTGCTCAAACTAACTCTTTTACTAATTTTTATATTATTTATTTTAGTATTAATATAATAATATAATAATATATTATATAGCTCTTATTTTGACATGTACCTGACATCATCTTCAACACTTTTATAATTGGCAGTAGGAATGATTTGATTATATTGGTTTATTTTTTTAGCTGAATTGTTAATAGTCTCAAAACTAATATTATCATCTTGAAATGATTCGTATATATAATCATTCATTAATGAATACTTATTTAATTTATTCTTATTGTTGATTTCAAGTTTTTCAATTACACGATTTAAAGGTTTTGTTATAGGTTGAAATGTATCTTCAAATATATTTACCCTATCTGTATTATTAAATTTAATATTTTTTAATTTTTCTGGTTTTTACAATATCCTTTAATAAGTTATTATTATTATTATTATTATTATTATTCATATTTATTTGTTTGTAATGACCTGCTTTTGAATGAATGAATGCTGTTTGTAATGAATCTGCTTTATCTGCTCTCAGCTTATAATCTGGTCACTATCTGCTTATGATCTGGTCACTATCTGCTTATGATCTGGTCACTATCTGCTTATGTTCTGGTCACTATCTGCTTATGATCTGGTCTCTATCTGCATATGATCTAGTCACGATCTGCTTTGTATCTGGTCACTATCTGCTTATGATCTGGTCACTATCTGCTTATGATCTGGTCACTATCTGCTTATGATCTGCTCACGATCTGGTTACTATCTGCTTTCAATCTGATTACGATCTGCTTTACATCTGTTTACTATCTGCTTATGATCTGATCACATCTGCTTATGATTCATTTTATCATATATCTTATAACTGTATAAAATTATCAAATCCCTTACAATATCTTCCTTTATTCAATTCATCATCTTTACTAACAACAAGAAATCCATATTTATATTTCCAACATCTATTACATATATCTAAAATTGATTAAATAACATATCACCAATAACATAATCAGTATATATATGTCTCAAGTTCATTTTGTCTTGCTTAAAAATCACAATCATGTTTGCATTTTCACGTATTAAATGTTTAGGTATTTTAGTATACGTTTGACATAAGTAAAAACAATCAATATTTTTATGTCTACCCATACAAAAGTAATCTCTTTTCGAATTTTGTTTTTCACAAATCACATCATCAAAAATCATTATTGAATGTTGTTTTACCTCAGCCGGACTTAGAATTTGTTCATTTTCCGAAAACGTATATAGACTGATCCCCTTTAAATTTCTTTTCATTTTCAAATGAAAATTCCTTTATTGCATTTAAATCGTTTTTAATATTTCCATTTTCCTTTATTTGTTTATTAGTAAATAGCAAAGTATCATTCTTAATATTATACTATTTGTTTGTATCTTTTAAATTTTTTCTATATTCTTCAATATTGGTGTATTAATGTTTTTGAGCGAAAGGTTGATTACCTGTTGTAATAATTCTAATGAGTTTTTAAATTTTTTATCAACGTCATCAATTTTATTTGTTCAGTTCAGTTCAGTTCATTTGTTTATCAGTTCTATTATTAAGATATGCTTTTGTAACTGCATCTTTAGATTCAACAAGTGCAGTTAAATTTGATATTATTTTCTTATGTAAGTCTTTTTGTGTTCTAAATCGATTTTTCTTAAAGACTGAATCATTTATATTGCTATGACTTTTTAAGTTTTCTCCAAATTTATTTATAGAACTCATTTTCTAATAAATTATATTAGTTTCTTTCAGTTCTTCAGCTATAGATATTATTTCCTTTTTATGATTGTTATGTCCAATACTTTCAGAGGATAGAAGAAGTCTTAGTCAATTGACTACTCATTAAGATTATCCTAATATATATAGTTTGTTTTTTTTGTAATCTACTGATTAAAGTGTTAAACCACTATATAATTTTGTTCTTCGAGGTATCAGGGGAGGTAATGTTCAATGTTCTAACAGATATTCAATAGCTATATGTAATATATTTAGATGTAAATAATTTATATGGTTATGCAATGTCAAAATAACTTCCGTATAAAAATTTTAAATGGGTTGAAAATTTTAATGTTAATAATATAGAAGAAGATTCTTTTCTTTATTGGGTTATATATTAGAAGTAGATCTAGAATATCCATCGACAATAATTGCCTTAAATAAAGAATTATATATATCTATATCGAAAAAGATTAATTTATATGAAAAAATACTAAAGAACTACGTTTTCTAGATTCTTGTCGGTTTATGTCATCAAGTTTAGAAAAACTAGCAGGATATTTCTCTGATAATGATCTGTTAACAGTAAAATTAAT